>SKCR01025361.1:0-402852 GCA_019454045.1 Zanthoxylum bungeanum | reverse complement strand
GAGCCGATCAACGTGGGCAAATTGAAGCAATATTTTGCCTGAGAAATAGAAGACCTGGCAGAAGACCTAACCCAACGGAATAAGAAATTCATTCATGCATGGATGCATACACGTGACCTATTTGCATTCCTTTTTGTGTTTGTTCTGTTTTGTAATCACAGGTTTCAAAGAAGAAGAGAATGCGGAAAAAATAAGCCAACCAGAAGCAGCAACGGTACTGTGTCATCAGTTTCAGGAATAAACCTGTATCGATTTTGGGGATGAGTCCCGGGGGTGAGGCCCACATCGGTATAAGTTTTGGGGATGAGTCCCGAGGGCGAGGTCCACATCGGCATCGGTTTTCGGGATGAGTCCCGGGGGCGAGGCCCACATCGTCATCAGTTTTGGGGATGAGTCCAAAGGTCGTGACCCACATCCGTATCAGTTTTGGGGATGAGTCCCAGGGTCGTGACCCACATCATCAGCAGTTTTGGGGATGAGTCCCAGGGTCGTGACCCACATCATCATCATTTTTTGGGATGAGTCCCAGGTTCGTGACCCACATCATCATCAGTTTTAGGGATGAGCCCCGGGCGCGAGGCCCACACCGAAATCATTTTTGGGGATGAGTCCCAGGGTCGTGACCCACATCAGCATCAGTCTTGGGGATGAGTCCCAGGGTCGTGACCCCTATCATCAGCAGTTTTGGGGATGAGTCCCAGGGTCGTGACCCACATCAACATCAGTTTTGGGGATGAGTCACAGGGTCGTGACCCACATTATCAGCGGTATTGGGATGCATCCTAGGGTCGAGGCCCCCGTTGTCGGTGCAGTTATTGGGATGTGTCTCAAGGTCGATGGCCCCCTGCATCATCAGTTTTGGGGATGAGTCCCAGTGTCGTGACCCATATTATCAGCGATATTGGGATGCATCCTAGGGTCGAGGCCCCCATTTTCGGTTGCAGTTATTGGGATGCATCCCAGGTTCGAGGCCCCCGTTGTCGGTTGAAGTTATTGGGATGCGTCCCAGGGTTGATGGCCCCCTACATCATCAGTTTTGGGGATGAGTCTCAGGGTCAAGACCCACATTGTCAGTAGTATTGGGATGAGTCCCAGGGTCGAGGCCCCCGTTGTCGGTTGCAGTTATTGGGATGCATCCCAGGGTCGATGGCCCCCTGCATTATCAACTCAGCTCGAAGCAGCAGGCAAGTCAAGTGGCAGCTGGCGAGCCAGGTAAGTAAAAATGCATTACATAGACTTTGATAGGATTGTCATTGTTACACACTGCAAAAATCCCATCAAAGTGGGGGCGACTGTAGGCACTGCATTTTTGCATATAAGTCCCGATGATGAGTCGCACATGGAGACACTACCTCTTTAAATTATTGAAGTCGCGGGAAACGTTCGTCGGAAGGGAAGAGTCAGACATTGACATCTTGTTGGATTTAATTCGCTTGTTTAACTTCGGGTTCGTTGTTGAACCTCTGTTTTAAAACGCAACCTTAGCCTAAACACCCCCTGAAACCAGCCCCTGAACACGCCCACTGCCCATGAAGTCAGCCTCTGAACACGCCCACTACCCCTGCAGCAGTCCTTGAACACGCCCGCTGCCCCTGTAGTAGCCCCTGAACACGCCCACCGCCCCTGATCTGTACCCCTGAACCGCACCAAACCAGCCCCTGAACATAAGTCAGCCCCTGAACGCTCCCACTGCCCCTGCAGCAGCCCCTGAACCCGCCCACTGCCCCTACAGTAGCCCATGAACACTCCCATCACCTTCCAAATTAAACAAAAACACATATTAAACACATGCTAAAATCAAGACAAATCACATTCCCTAATTAAAAGATTTTTCCCTATCACACACTAATTAAAAATATCTCCCATAATTACACAAATCTTTTCCCTTTTCATACAAGGTAAACCCCAACCCTTTGCCTATAAAAAGAAGCCTAAACCAACCTTAGAACCCCTAGCGCATTCTCACAAAAACACAAAAGAAAATAACCTGGCATTCACGCCCAATGCAAAAAACAAGAAGCGAAAAAAATAATTCTCCCTTCTCTCCCTCTCTAGCAACCGAAACCATAACCCCTAAACACCCTCATCACCGAAACCCCTCCTAAACAGCAAACATCATCACCGAAATAGTCACTAAATTACCCACTGTAAACACCGAAAATCACAGCCCAAAATAGTCCCTGGAACCACCGAAAATCACCTCTGAAACTACACTGCAGTGACCGAGAAAACCCTCCACAAACTGCCCGCAAACTGCCACATATACCCTCCACAAACTGCACTGAAAACAACCCAGAAACTGCCCAAATTACCACATAAAATAGCAGCCCCAATCCCTTTTAAAAACCAAAAACAGTCCCTTATTTACCGTAAAACAGTGACCAGAAAATACAGCAAAAATAATAGCAAAATGGAGTAAAAACAGCAGTCCAAACAGCGAAACAGCGAAAGAAAATGTTGAACCAGAGGAATTTAGGAGCATCAACCCTTCCGACAATCACATACCGCACTTCCGAGAGATGATTTAAGAGGTTAGACCTGAGGGCACCTTCTTTATTTATTATCATTTATTTTCATTTATTTTAGTACTTTATTTCGGATGAGTATCGTGGATTGGTGCATGATGTGATTTCCGGATGAACGAAATATGTGTTTACTCTTGTGGTATATCGGATGGAAACCCGGACGTAAATTCTATAGCCGAATCTGAATGGACGGTATTGCAGTTTGCACTCGGGATACAATGCCATGTACCACTTGAGAGATTCACATGTTTCGTTTCATCCAACCTTACGTTTTAAGCATGATTTAGTCGTTAGTATGTTATTTATTTTTAAGAATGATTTAGTCGTTAGTATGTTATTACTTTCTGTATGTTACTTATTTATGCATGGTAATGTAATGCATATGGGCAAATCAAGTCGGATTTAATGTCCTCCGTTTTGAGGGATGAAAAGCCAAAAGGGCTACCTTTGCCATGACGTTTTGCCGCGCCGGACGAAGTATGTTTAATTGAATGTGAGATATGTTTAATCGGATATACGAAGTTCCACATTATTGTCTCATTCATTTGTATGCATTGTAATATAATGCGCATGGGCTAACTAGGGTGGATTAAAGGTCCTCTATTCGAGGGAAATGCCTGAAGGCTACCTTTACCACGATGTTTTTCCATGCCTTTTATTATTTCATTTACCCTTTGCATATCAGTGCTCTATTTACGGATGCATTGCATTCTAGTGCGCATGGGCTAACTAGGGTAGATTAAAGGTCCTCTATTCGAGGGAAATTCCTAAAGGCTACCTTTACCACGATGTTTTGCAACGCCGGACGAAGTATGTTTGATTGAATGTGAGATATGTTTAATCGGACATACGAAGTCCCATATCATTGTCTTATTTATTTATATGTATTGTAATGTAATGCGCATGGGCTTATTATGTTGGTCTAAAGGTTCTCTACTTGTGGGAAGAAAAGCCTAAAAGGCTACCTTTACCATGACATTTCGTCGCACCTTTTATTATTTCGTTATTTGCTTTATGTATGCCGTCTCTTAGTTAAATCATGCATCATAGTGTAATGCGTATGGGCAAATCAAGTTGGATTAAAGGTCATCCACCTTGAGGGATGAAAAGCCTAAAGGCTACCTTTGCCACGACATTTTGCCGCGCCAAATGAAGTACACTCGATCGAATATGAAATATGTTCAATCGAGCATACGAGGTCCTACATCATGTATTTGTTTATCCATACATGTGTTCATGCCATTTCAGATGCCATTTTGGCAATCTCGTTCGAACGCGTTTCCAAACGCTACACGAACGTATGCATCCTGCCTCATTCCGTTCGAACGCATTTACGAACGCTGCACGAACGTATGCATTCTGTCTTATTTCTGTTCGAACACGTCTCAGAACGCTACTCGAACGCGCATGCATTTTATTGTATCATGCATCAGGTCTCATCCCGTTCGAACGCGTTATCAAACACTATAAGAACGCGGACATTCTCTTTATCGTTCGAACGCGTTATCAAACGCTACTCGAATGTTTGCATTCTATTTACCGTTCGAACGCGTTTACGAACGCTATACAAACGAGCACACACTGGACATATTCCTTCATCATGTTTCATGCATGTTTGTTTCCGTAGTCATTCCCTTCCCCATCATATGCTTAGTTAGCTCTCATTAATATTTATGCCTTTACCGTTATTGTTTATTTATATTTTCCGCATTTATTTATTCGATATGCTCATGAGATTGTGTGCTCACTTTTATTATTAATGCCTTTATAGTTGTTATTAGATACATTATTGCACTTTATTACTTAATACGTTCATGAATTATGTATTTTGCCTTCATTTCTTTCATTTACGATTATGGGTGTGCAAACTTGCATGTTGCTTAAATTATCTGGTACGTGTTGCATGAGATTTAGTTGTACTATTGCATAAATCCTTTCATTACAAGTGGCATAAGTAAGGGACCATTCTGAACCCAACGGTTTGAGGTCTTCCCTTGCGAGGGGTGAGTGCGGCCTTAAATCATTTTCCCGATTCACATCGGGTGGCGACTCCATTTTTAGTTCTCCAGTTTAGTTCCCCCGTGGGCTATTCCGTACTCCCAACCGGGCCGCGAGCCCGGAACAGCCTCGCCGATTTATGTGTCCTACAGAAGGACCATTATGCTACTCGACTCGAGAAAATTCTTATTGACGTTGGTGTACCATCTATTAGGAAATCTTTGGTGAGCCGTTCTATGTTTATCAAATAAACACCTACACGTCTATACGAGTCTCTCAAGACTCATGGTTCATTGGGGTAAACCATCGGACCAAGTCCTGATATACGACATGTACTGGTCTGCGTTGATTTTACTAATCGACCCGTGTCAGTAAATCTTGACCAGGAACTTTATTTGATAATACATTTCTAGTAGTGACACTTCCCAATGTCAATTACAAACTACTTTGTAACTGCGCCTAACAAAATATATTATCGGGTCTTTGTCTAATATATACATATCATAAAATCATATTTAGTTTCATTCTAATCGTAATTAGATCGAATATGTATATAAAAGCAAGAAGTACTACCATAAATAAGTAATATTATGGAAAAAATGAATTGTTCGTATTCATGAATAGGACATAAATACGATCCGGATTGGCACTCCGAGCACCAACCCTAATAATTTCTCCCACTTGCTCTAGAGCCAATCCACGATATCATATACACATCTAAATATGTACTACATACGCATGGTCCTCAAGAGCTGACCTAACACTTTAAAGGTAGGCAACAACAAGTAAGCATGCTATAACATATTGAGTTTGTACAACAAACCCAATCGTTTCCCTTAGCCAACATCATTCATATATTATATAACCTAAGTTATATATCAATATGATTCAGATGCGACATCAATATTGTGCTATAGCTACTGAGTTTTGTTTGTATGTGAGGATCAAATCCAAAATACTATCTAGACAACCGCAAGCACAATACTAATATTAAAACTTCTAATCTATAAGGTCACTATGCGACTTCACAAGTCAATACTTCATAAGTTACAACTAATTATACTAACAAGGTAGAATCATATGACACACCCCTATTGTATCTTTTCTGACTCTATATGACATAGACAGTCTACGGTCATAATTAGACTCAAAACTAATCTGACCCTAATGGTTGATGACTTTATCCTCCATGAATAAGAAACTCGTTCTTAATATCTCAAACATAACAAAGAACATAAATTTAGTAAATTCTACGATCATGATGGGTTTCTGTTTAGGGAGAATAGATTATGCATTCTTGTTTGTAGTATACGTGAGTTGTTAGTGAGGGAAGCGCATGTGGGAGGTTTGATGGGGCACTTTGGCATTACCAAAACCTTAGGGATATTGAGTGAACGTTTCTATTGGCCTAAAATGCGGAGAGATATTGAGCGTTTGTGTGATAAATGCTTAACTTGTAAACATGCTAAATCTAAGGTTATGCTCATTGGTTGTATACACCATTGCCTATACCTAGTGAGCCATTTTTATATGTATAAATGTACTTTATATTGGGTTTACCTAGGACTACAAAGGGTAGAGATTCCATCTTTGTAGTGGATGATAGGTTCAGTAAGATGACACACTTTATAGCATGTCAAAAAACTGATGATGCCACTAACATTGTTGACTTGTTCTTTAGAGAAGTAGTAAGACTCCATGGGATTCCACGAAGTATAGTTTCAGATCATGATGTTAAATTCCTTAGTCACTTTTGGAAAGTTTCATGAGGTAAGTTGGGAACTAAACTTTTGTATTCTACAACTTGCCACCCCAAAACTAATGGCCAGACCGAGGTTGTTAATAGGACTTTGACTCAGTTATTGCGTACTATTATCAATAAGAACTTAAAAACTTGGGAGGACTGTTTGCCTTTTGTTGAATTTGCATATAATCGTAGTATTAATTCCTCTACGTCTTACTCACCATTTAAAATTGTTTATGCTTTTCAGCCACTAACTCCATTATATTTGGTACCATTGCCTGTTGATGAGCGTGCAGGGTTAGATGGGAAAAGGAAAGCCGATTTGGTGAAACATATACATGAGAAAGTAAGAGAGTACATACATCAAAAGAATGAGCAATATGCTTCTCATGCTAATAAGGGAAGAAAACGTTTGGTATTTCAGCCTGGAGATTGGGTTTGGGTACACATGCGCAAGGAGAGATTTCCTGAACAACGTAAATCTAAGCTACAACCGAGAGGGGATGGTCCATTTCAAGTCTTGGAACGGATTAATGACAATGCATACAAGCTGGATTTACAAAGTAAGTATAATATGTCTACTACATTTAATGTTTCCGACTTAATTCCTTTTGATGTAAGTACATATTCGAGGTCGAATCCTTTTCAAGTGGGAGGAGATGACATGATCCAGGCCACACATGGAGCATCAAAGGATATGGCCAGCAAAATAATAGACCCATTATAAGTACCAGAATGGCTAATTACAAGAAAAAAGACCAAAAGAGTCAGAGAAGTAATGCGCGGGATTAGTTCCAAGTTTTATGATCGATTGCAACAAACAAATAGAGACGCATGCAGGCTTTAATGGATAGGGCCAAAAGCCACTTCACTTGGCCCAAATCAGTTCTGAATGAAGCTTCACAGCCTTTGAAGACTTGAAGACTTTGGTATTTTTGTAATTTTGCCTTTAGGGGCATTAATGTCTTTATGCCTTTAGGATTTCTCTTTGTAACACTATTTAAACTTTATTTCTTCTTCATTTTGCATCATTCACGAATTTGAGAGAACATTGAAGCTTTTATGCTTTTAGCTATGGCCGAATTCTTGTGAGGGAGGGATTCCCCTTTTCAAGTTTAAAATTGACTTATCTAAGTTTAGCAAGCTTAGTGGCGTCTCCATTGCTAGAAAAACACACTGATTTCATGTTTCAAGTTATCATGGGCAATGTTTCATGGTGGTTTAGGACTGATCTTGGATGGGTTTTGTTTTTACAAAATCATTGATTAAGGTTTTTGGGGCTTAGAGAAAAATACTTGGGGTTTGCTGGATTCGCATCCTTGAAATAAGGTTCTTGGGGCTTAGAGAAAAATGCTTGTTTACTTATGCTAGTTTTTGATTTCCTTATTTCAAGGATTCTAGTTTTAGGTTTTCTTTGAATTAGGTCAACATATTTGCTAATTCTAACTCGCACTACTCTGTTTGCCCTTTATTAGTTTCTTGTTGTTTATGCTAACTTGAAGATTACACATTGTTGTGAGCTTCTTTGGTAAGCCAAATTCACATTATATTGAGTGCAAACACGAGTGGAGTGGGGTGATACATATTTGAGTGCAAACACGTGAGTGTGTGAGATTGTGCTATGATTTGGTGGGACCAGATTGTTTCTACTTTGAGGAGAAACTATGAGAGGCCGATTGACACGAATCCAACCACTCAATCACATGCTAGAGAGCTAAGAAGATTAGAGATGCAATGGCAGTGCTAGCACATAATGCCATGGTCGATTGTGACAGACAACACTAGGGCATATTGTGTCACATGAGGGCTTCTATGGAGTGGGTCCAAAGCTATTCCACTTGACCCAAGTCATAGTAGATTAACGCACCAGCAATTTGGAAGTCAAGTACATTTTGACGAATCAAGCCGAATTAAGTCCAACACCAAAAATTCTACTGGGACAAGACTTATTAGGCTTCGAAAAACATCATTGAGTCTCTATACATGAAATCCATGAATTTTGTGTCAATGAGACAATTTGGTCATGGCTTTGAAAAACTTACCACCTTTGTTGGATTTTTGTGATTTTATTGTTTTTCCTTTATTGACTTTTTTGGCAAAGTTTTTGATTAAGGTTTTATTACTTTAAACTTTTATGGTAAGTTAGTTAGGTTGTTAAATGACTATAAAGGGCATAGCCATTAAGGATGTTTTAGTCATTTTGCACCCATTAGGGTTTCGTTCATTGTACTATAAATTTTAACTTATCATCTTAATGAAAGGAATGATACAATTTTGAATTTTCTTCTCAAAGAAATGGCTACGGCCAGAATTCAAGCTTAAGGGAGGGATTCCCCTTTGTTTCAGCTTCGACTTATCTAAGGCGTGGAAACTTTAGTGGCATCTCCATGCTAGCAGAACACTACAAGGAAATATCTTAAGGGTTCTAAAAAAAAAGTTCTTTGTGGCCTTGGAAGAGTTTGTTCCTACAAAATCAAATTCGCGGTTCTTGGGATTCAATCTGTTGGGAGGGGTTTGCTTGGCCTAATCCTCCAAGTGAATTCTACGTCATTTGGTATCAGAGCTTAGGGTTCCAAGGTCTAATTTTTTTTTATCTTTACTTTGTGTTTTAGATTTACTCTTTATTGCGGAAGGTGAAACCATCTTATGACATTAAATGGCTTCATCTCTCCTGACACTTGCTCGATGACATCTTCTTTTGATCTTATTCTGCTTGCAGCCTTTCGGCTTTTCTTCTAGGAGGGCCTGTCCTCTCTAGTTGTCTGGGGTATGCCTCTTTGCTCTTGTATAGTTTGTTTTGGTTAATATACTTACTTTATCCAAAAAAAAGATACTTGTTCATCTTGATTCTTGGTTTTTGTTGGTTTTTGAGTTTCTTTATTATTTTTTTGCCATTCTGATTTGTCGGTCACCGGCATACCGATCCATACCAACCTTAATACTAGTCTACCTAGGCATTACATAAATACGAAAACCGGTGTAGTTCCATACTAGTCTCCATACCGGTCTACTTGGAGATTACATAATTACGAAAACTGGTCTAGTTTCATACCAGTACCATATCGGTCTACATCAGGTTAACCTGGGAGTAAAACATAGCTATTAGAATCGACAAGAAATTATAACGGTACCATAACGGGATCCAAACCGATCAACACTTGGAATTTTTTTGGAAATCTCAATTGATCTGAAGAGCAAAAAAAAGAGTAAAAGAATTTCAAAAACTTGTTTAAATTTGGTTGATTCCATATTATCATTTGGGTGTCCATGGATGGTAATTCATCAAAATTCCTATTGAGGCACCAAATTTCCGTCTGAATTGCTAATTGTGCTAGTTTGTTTTTTTGGATAAGGTAAGTATATTAGCCAAAATAAAACAATACAAGAGCAAAAGGGCATACCCTAGCCAACTAGAGAGGACATGCCCTCCTAGAAGAAAAGCCAAAAGGCTACAAGCAAAAAACGATCAAGAGAATATGTTATCGGGGAAGTACCAAGAGAGGTGAAGGCATTTATTATCATAAGATGGTTTCACCTTCCGCAATAAGCTAGCACGAGTCCGAACATCAAAAACAATATCACTGAGAAGAACAAAAACAGGGCGAGGAGGCCCATCATGGGTGTGGGCGTTCCTCTCCCTCCAGATATGGTAAACTGACTCAGCAAACGAGAGCCGAACAAGAAGATGACGCAGAGAGCCATCGGTAAACTAATACATCCACTCAACAATCTGAAGCCAATCACGAGATCTCCAATCTAACCCACACATAGCCAGCACAGTCGACCAAACGCTCGAAGATAAATAGTATTGGAAGAAAAGGTGATCAATATCCTCACCTGAGCAACTACAAAGGATACAACGCGAGTAAGTAGAGATACCGAACCTCATCAGACTATCCTGGGTACAAAGGCCTCCCTGAATAGACATCCAAAGAAGAAAAGAATGGCAGAGGATAACCTTCTCAAAACCAAACAACTTGAGACCAATGCATCAATGGACCCATTATCCGCATAGCATTCCTAGCACTATCCACTGAAAACCTCCCTCTTTTGTCATCCTCCCAAACCAGCTCATCCTCCCTCAAACTAGAAGGATCTGATAGCTGAGTCTGGGCCAAATCAACAAGGCAGTAGATCTAGTAAGAGGCCAATGCCAAGAAGAATCAGAAATAATGGAAGCAACTATAGCCATCATATCCAAGCCGGAGTGGTAAATCACTCTCTCACCCAACGTATCCACAATCGGACCAAGATGACGCCAGTAATCAAACCACAATAAAGTCTTCTCACCATTCCCAATCCTAACTCTCATCCTCCGACGGGACCAAGAATGAAGCTCCATGATCTTCCGCCAACTCCAAGAGCAATCTGCAGGACATGACACCTCACAAAAGCTTCTCCCCTTCAACAAGTAAGACTGAACCCAATTCGACCAAGAGGAAACCTGGCCAGAGTAAAGAAACCATACGTGCTTAATAATTGCCGTACTATTCTAAGTGTCGAATCTCTTGATCCCAAAACCCCACTCTTTCATGGGTAAACAAACTCTACTCCAAGCCACTTTCGCCCCGAAGAAGTGAGCTCACTACCCTTCCAAAGGAAGGATATGAGAATTGTCTCCACCTTCATAATAATAGACTTAGGAAGAATAAATAAAGAAGACCAATAACCCTGAATGGAGAACAAAACATATTTTATTAGCTGAAGTCACCCCGCAAACGAAAGAAACTTACGACTCCAACTATTGGCACGCCTAAAAATAAAATCAACAAGGGAAGCACAATCTGAGGCCCAGAGCTTAGAAGAAATCAAAGGAACTCTCATATATCGCACTGGAAGAATACCCTTTTGGAAACCCAATACATGAAGCAGCTGGCCCTGGAGGATAAGAGAGATACCAGAGGAGAAGAAATGACTCTTAGCTGGATTCAGGACTAAGCCTGATAAACCACTAAACTGCCAAAGACAATCTTTGATCAGAGAGACCGAGGAGGCATCCGCCTTATAAAAAATCATAAGGTCATCCACAAAACAAAGATGTGTGAGGCGGTCCTTAGAACACCGCCAATGGAACTTGAAACCTCGATCATGAGCCATATTATGAAGTAAGCCCGAGAGAACTTCCATAGCTAGAATAAAAAGATAAAGAGACATAGTATCACCTTTTCGCAGCCCACGATTCCCGGAGAAAAAACCATGCAACTCCTGACTGGTGCGTAATCACACGCGTATAACGCAAGCGCACATATCGTTCAAGTAGTATAAAAAGTATCGATCCCACGAGGACTTAATACCTAATCTATTAATTTTATGAGGTCAAATGATTATTAGTATTTAACAGGTTGTTTGATTGATTTGAAATGGTGATGATTCTAAATTAAAAAACAAGTAAATAAAATTGCACGAAAGTAGGTTTAAGAAAATTCAATATTAGAAAACTATCTAAGGTTGTGAATCTTTCTAATATCCTTTAAAAGATGAAGCGGTTATTTCATGTTTGTGTAATAAATCGGTTTACTAACCTGGAACACTAAATTATGTGAAAGCCTCTGTCGATGGTTTGACCCAAATACCCAGTTTAACCTAATTGAACCATATGTCTATGTCAACCAAATTATCTGGATTCATTAAGTTTAAGTTCCAATTATTGCTACCCCCGCCCGACAGGTATATGTCTATCCTGTAAGGAAATCTATTAAAGGGTTATCTATCCTCAAGGAAGATCGTGGGCTATTAAGTCTAAGGCTGAAACCTAAAATTCCTTTGTCAAGTTTATTTTAGATTTACCAGATCAATCTTATTAATGGCCAATTAACAAGACGCATTAAGCTTAAGACTTAATAAGTAAACCTTTAAATTACCCAAACTATAAAATAACCCCTTATAAACCGATGATATTGGATTTCATCACAACCCCAGATAACTGGCTTAGTTACGACACATATTTACGGGTAGTAAAAAATTAAATAAAATAAAAGACATAAAGTAAATTGCTGAAAAGTAAATTGCTGAAAAGTAAATGACGGAAAGTAAATGCTGAAATTAAATACTGAAAATTAAATGCTGAAAAGTAAATGCTGAAAGTAAATTACTGAAAAGTAAATGCTGAAAGTAATTGCAGAAAGTAAATTGCTGAAAAGTAAATGCTGAAAGTAAATTGCTGAAAAGTAAGTAAAGTAAAAGTACAATAAAAGAAAATTTTGAGGTAAAATGATCCACTTTTACTTCTATTTTAGATATCTCCCTTAATATAATATATTAACTTTGTATGATAATTACCAACCAGCCATATAGGCGCTATCCAGATTAAGTCAAATTAATAATTAATTACCAACCGACCAATCAGGCGATATCCAGTTTAGTCAGGTTAAAACCAATTTAAATAATTACCAACCGACAATATGACGGTATCCTCGTTAAGTCAGGTTTTAACTAGTTTATATATTATAATTAAGGGAGATTAATCTAAATATTAGTAATAAAACTTTTACCTTTTTACCCCAGCAAAGGGGAGTTACTCCTCGTTATTGAAAAGTAAAAACTGAAAATTAAAGAAAGAAAAGTTTTGTGCGTAAAAATAAATTGCGGAAAGTAAAAACTGAAAAGTAAAGAAAAGAAACTGCGAAAGCGGAAATTAATTACTGAAAGCTGTAAATAAAAAAACAAGATACAATATTCTTAGTATTCTTAAGGAATTCCTTAGAAGAAAGTATGAATTTACAAATGAAATGGCTTGGTATTTATAGGCAAAATTTTGCCTCCATCAAATCATCCACCATTATTAATTGCTCCACTAATTTCTTATCATGTTTGGTGGTGATTTGATAATTTTATTATTAATTTATTAATTTATTTTTTGCTTTGAAAATTATTGAAAATGACTTTAATAATTACATACAACACACTTCTGGATGGTTCATCAATTTCGGGCATGAAATCTTCAGAATTCGAAATTATTTTATCTTTCACAGTTGTAGATCATTGAGTCTTCTTTAATCTGGAATGTGAATCAGCTCAATACGATATCGGAGTAAAACGTTATACCCAAAATACGACAGATGCGCAAAACTGGAATTTCCAAAACTGCACTTCGTTAAAACGCCCTTTCAAGTTTCCAATCTCCAAAATTAATATGTCAAGTCCAATTTTTGCCCTTATTTGACCCATATTTCATCCTAAATGATTTCATTGTATCCCAATATTATTTTATCTGCAAAATAAAATAAAACACATCAAAACGTTCATCAAACCGAGAAACTTAACAAAATATTAAGTAAAAGGGGCGGTAAATATGATATATTTTCCTCATCATCACCCCCAAACCGAACATTTGCTAGTCCTCGAGCAAAACAACAAAATAAAATACAAGAAACAATTAAAATTAAACTAAGCCACTTTCGTAGGGATCACGGTTGCATTTAGCATATGCAACAAGCCTTTAAACCCTTAGGTGTCCCTAGTGGACGAGTTATAGTCTCGTGAGGGCTTACATCAACGATACCCACAAACGTTTTACAAAAGTAAAATGATAATAAAACTAATACACACAAAAGCAAAAAGACAAGAGAAAATAGAATAAAGAAGTTAGTGACTAATCAGGTGAAACTTCTACTTCAAGTTACTAGTTGTTTTCTTTCTTTCTAAATTACTGA
The DNA here is from genome assembly GCA_019454045.1 of Zanthoxylum bungeanum. NCBI lineage: Eukaryota > Viridiplantae > Streptophyta > Magnoliopsida > Sapindales > Rutaceae > Zanthoxylum > Zanthoxylum bungeanum. Next base: position 388,933 of record SKCR01025361.1, on the reverse strand, counting down.
ATAAGTAAATTCTCCAATTATATTTACCATTCGCCATATGCACAGCCAAAAAAATATTAATCAACTCATTTTTCCCCACAACAGTCACAAGTGCAGTTGATAAGAGAGTAATATTTTTGTCCTAAAATTTTATCAGAATTCACACCTTTTTGTAGCAATGGAATAATTTTTTTGAATTTTCTGATTTTTTCTTTTGATTTTAGATTTTTTTATTTATATTCAATATCTTCCATCTATGTAGCGAGTGTTGGGTCGGTGGCTCCCAAACCAGTTGGCTTTAGGGCACCAGGTGTTAAGACACCCATACGGACTTAATTACTCTGACTTCAGATATATATATATATATATTTTTACAACATCCTTGATCCGTGTAGCGAGCATTGGGCCAGTGACTCCCAAACCAGTTGGCTTTAGGGCACTAGGTGTTAAAACACACTTACAGACTTAATAACTCAGAAGTTTTTTTTTTTTTTTACTCCATCACTTTTTGAGATGCTTTCTCCAATTAAACTAGAGCACTAAATATTATAAACTTTTCAATTACAACTCATGTCTGTATGTTACTATGCATGTTGATATACCTGCCAACTGAGCATATGAAGATCCATTTTAGTCAGTATTATGGAGAATTCACAAATTAAATAATACAAAAGGAAATAAACAAAAATTAACTTGTTCCGAAATAGTTTTGAGATACGTCTCAGGAGTGAAAACTCCTTACTCAACTATCTCTTACCAATTTCACCTTTTTAGTCAAAATAAAAACACAAAAACGCAAAATATTTTTGTAATTTTAGAAAAATTTTCAAATTTTTGAAAATTTTCGAAAAAATTTGGCCTAAAAATAAAAACAACACAACTAAAAACAAGATACTAATCAACTAATTTCCTCCCCCAAACCTAAATGAGACATTGTCCCCAATGTCTTAAACAGTAGAAGAAGAGTTTAGAAGATAATACCTGGTTAACTGAAACTCTACACGAAAAGTTAAAGGTTAAGATCCAGATTAATCTGACGCCTCTTACCATGATCGTCCTCGGACCAATTTATCTTTGAAATGATATGGTCAATTTATGGTTCATTGGCTAAGATTTGGTCAATTAGATCCGGAGCAGTTCTGGCAGTGAAGAGGAATTCTTTTAAAGGTTTTGACACAAACCCATTTCTCTGGGCATCATCAAAAACACATAAAGAAAATCATAAAATCCTTCAACGTTGTACAGTCCAAGCGGTTTCTGGTGTATGTTCAGGTTCGCCCAAGATAACACTGTAAAAATTTCTTCCAATGTACCCAAGCCACCTGGCAAAGCAATAAATGCATCAGCACGATTAATCATTTCCACTAGTCGCTCGGACATACCTGGCACAATAAGTTCATCTCTGTTTGATTGTCCAATAAGATTCACCTCTGCTAAAAGTTTTGGGATGATTCCCAAAACGTGACTGCCTCCCTCCTGTACAACTTTTGAAATGATCCCCATAAGTCCAAGATTGCCTCCGCCATATACTAAGTGGATATTCCTTGCAGCTAGGACTCGACGTAATTCATGTGCTGCCTCTACGTATTGTGGCTTAACACCAACACTAGTACCGCAAAACACAGAAATGTTTTCAACTCGTCTTCTTGAAGTGGCTTCCATGTTTTACTCTGGATGTCTTCAAAAGTTTAATGATGAGTTGAATTTATAATACTTGAAAATGGTGATTAAAATAATAGCACTAGTACCTGCCAAATGACATTATTAGTTAACAGTAAAATAAATCGTGATAGTAAAAAATGTCTGGATCCTGTCGGAGAAAGTAAAAGAAAACAACAAAACAAATCACAATTATTAGGAAAAGACAAAGAGATATAATATGTACAAGAAAAGTAGCAGCTTGATTGACGTCTATGCGTCAGGGACAAGCTTCCCATCCAATTTTCTTATAAATTGGCAAACATCGTCGTTTTGTGTCAGATTCCCAAGACTTAACTGTTGTCTTTATTTTTGGAATTGTGTATGAAATTTACGAATGGCTATATGAACATATCTAAAGAGTCGAAGATATATTATCTACAGACTCCTTACTCAAGCCATCCTTAATGAATTTAATTTTGTCTTCGCGATTATCAGACACCATTCCTAAAGAACGACAAAGATTATTTCAATTCCAACGTGCACAATTGTAACAAACACCCATTTGCTTAGCTTTACGTTTCTTTGCATAGGTGATTCTTCCAAAACCAGGCAGATGTGAAATAAAAGAGTCAAAAGACTCACCTGCCAATCGGACCTGTGCTTCAATTACCCAACGAATATCATCAGGAACACCATGGATCATTAGTAATCTCATCCATACCAAACGAGCTTTGTAGACTTTCATCAGAGAGTTTTGAGGGAGAGAAGGAAATTTCTTGTGAAGATTTGCGAGAACTTCTTCTATCCTAAAAGGTCTTAATCTGAAAAAACTAAACACACAAAATTAAATCACACCAAATCACAATATATACACAAATTGCATGGGTTGCCTCCCTGCTAGCGCTAAGTTTAATGTCGTTAGCTAGACGTGACTTCTCGAACGTTAGGCTGGATCTGAAAGTGTGACACTTTCTTTTTTGTCGCTTAAATGATTCTACCCAGTAGTGTTTGACACGCTTGTTTTTAACCTTGAATGTTTTGTTGGAGTCAGGATCATGTATCTCAACGGCTCTATCTGGTAAAACTTTGGTGATCACAAATGGACCTGACCACCGTGATTTTGGCTTCCATGGGAAGATTTTCACCCTTGATTTGTTTAACAGCACCTTCTGCCCTGGTTCCAATTGTATGCGCACTAACTTCTCATCCTATCTCTTCTTGGCATTTTCTTTGTACAATTTGGCATCCTCAAAAGGCTGATTGTGAAATTCCTCCAATTCGTTGAGCTGGTGGAACTTTTTCTCTTATGTTGCTTGTAGTGCAAGAATTGGCTTTTTCAGTGCAAAAGTCGCTTTATCTTCAGGCTCCATAGGCAATTGACATGTTTTAATTTTGTCAGTAGAACTTTGCATTGCATTGGAGTTCTGAATGGTACTGTGTATCACATCAAGTCTAAAACATTCCTTCTTCTTTTCATCTTCTGGGAAATTCATGGCCTTGAAAACATTAAATGTTACTTCTTGGTCATGTACCCTCATGGTAATTCTCCTTTTTGTACATCAATAATGGTTCAACCTGTAGCCAAGAATGGTCTCCCGAGAATGATCGGCACGTCTTCGTCTTCCTCCATATCAAGGACAATAAAATCTGTTGGGAAAATGAATTTGTCAACTTTGACCAGCACATCTTTAACTACGCCTCCTGGAAATACGAGCGTTCTATCAGCAAGTTGTAGAGAGACTGAAGTTGGCATTGTTTCTCCAATCTGCAATTTCCTGAAACCTCACCAAAGTTATGTTCTCCTATGATGCATGGAATGGTGAAATTGCCAGGATCTTTCAACTTCGGGGGAAGTTTCCTTTGAATGATGACACTATATTCTTCTATCAATGCTACTGTCTCATAGTCTCATAATCTCCATTTTCGTGAAAACATGTCTTTCATGAATTTGGCATAGCTGGGCATTTGTTCCAACGCTTCTGCAAATGGAATGTTGATATGCAGCTTTTTGAACACCTCCAAGAATCGAGCAAACTGCTTGTCCATTTTATTCTTCTGAAGACGCTGAGGAAAATATGGAGGTGGAGTGATCTGTTCTTTTTCCTTTGCTTATTTTTCCTCCATCTGTTGATTTGTTTCTTTTGGAACTTCCTCAGCAGTTGTTTTGGCTCCAACATCTTTGTTGATTTCAGTACCACTTTTTAACATGATGGCATGACACTGCTCATTCCCTATGTTCCTCGGATTTGGTTCAGTGTTGCTAGGAAGGTTACCTGGCGGTCTATAACTCTGAGCATTGGCCAGTTGTCCAATTTGATTCTCCAATGCTTTAATAGAAGTAGATTGACTTTGAATTAATGCTGCTTGGGATTGAAACATAGCATCATATCTTGCTGCTTGAGAGTCGTGTTTTGCTTCTATCTTTTTCAAGTGGGTCAACACTTCTATTATTCCTGATTCATTTGCATGCTCCTGGCACTTGTTCTGTTGTTGGAATTCGGTTGGTGGGTTGTTCATTTGCTCTGAATTATTGCTCCATACGAAATTGAGATGATTCCTCCACCCTGGGTTGTAGGTGTTGGAATATGGATTGTTCCCTTGTCTGTTGAAATTGTTGACATAATTCACTGTTTCTTTATGTTGGTTGAAAGATTCTGACTTAGGTGCTCCTCCAAATGGTGAACTTGTGGATCCACCATTAAATTTCATGTTAAGAGTTTCCAGATTTTTGCAAATCTGATCCAGCTTGGCATTCACTCCTGTGTTGGCTCTAACTTCATAAATTCCAGCAATTCGTTGGATCAAGCTTATTTCTGTTGGCCACAATGAATTATTGTTTGCCAATTCTTCAATTAAGTCTCAGGCCTGATCTTCTCATTTTGCCATCAAAGCTCCTCCAGCAGCATTATCAATTGTGGTTCTCATTATTCCAGAAAGTCCATTGTAGAAGGTTTGGACTTGTAGCCACTTTACGATCTCATGATGAGGACATTTCCGGAGTAAATCTTTGAATCTTTCCCAAGCTTCGCAAAGGGATTCTGAATCTTGTTACACGAAGGATGTGATGTCATTCCTCAACTTTGCAATTATGGTTGGTGGAAAGTACTTTGCAAGGAATCTGGTGGCTAGAGTGTTCCAAGTTGTGATGGAACCTCCTGGTAACGAATGTAGCCAAGCTTTAGCTCTGTCATTCAGGGAATATGGAAAAACCTGTAGTCTCATTGCTTCTTCAGCCGCTTGGTTGTAATTGAAAGTACCACAAACTTCCAGGAAGTTGCTGATGTGGGCATTAGGATCTTCAGTTGCATTTCCCCCAAACTACACTGACTGCTAAATCATCTGAATGCATGTTTTGATGTCACACGCATTTGCTGGTAAAGGAGGAAATACAATACAAGAAATGAAGTCGTCGACCACCGGAATGGTTCTGTCTCGAATGGGTATTGGTGGTGCAACTTCCAAAGGTTCAGGTTCCATGTTGACTAAAGCTTCTTGGCTTTCTCGCCTTTCCCTTCTCAACTGTCTGATAGTTCTTTCAATTTCTGGGTCGAGCGGTCGGAGTTCAAAGCTTCTGGTTCGTCTCATGAAGTATCTGAGAACCTGAAACAAGTGAAGACAAAAACAATAAGTAAAAAGAAATTAGATACAAGTAAAGGTATCTAACCTCAAAACTAATACTGAAAGATAAATAAGTCCCCGGAAACGGCGCCAAAAACTTGACCGGTGCGTAATCACACGCTTATAACGTAAGCGCCCGTATCGTTCAAGTAGTATAAAAACTATCGATCCCACGAGGACTTAATACCTAATCTATTAATTTTATGAGGTCAACTGATTACTATTATCTAACAGGTTGTTTGATTGATTTGAAATGATGATGATTCTAAATTTAAAAACAAGTAAATAAAATTGCACGAAAGTAGGTTTAAGAAAATTAAATATTAGGAAACTATCTAGGGTTGTGAATCTTTCTAATATCCTTTAAAAGATGAAGCAGTTATTTCATGTTTGTGTAATAAATCGGTTTACTAACCTGGAACACTAAATTATGCGAAAGCCTCTGTCGATGGTCAAACGCAAATACCCAGTTTAATCCAATTGAACCATATGTCTATGTCAACCAAATTATATGGATTCATTAAGTTTAAGTTCCAATTATGGCTATCTCCGCCCGACAGGTATATGTCTATCCTGTAAGGAAATCTATTAAAGGGCAATTAACCAGATCAATCTACTTTCCGTCATTTACTTTTCAGCAATTTACTTTTCAGTATTTTACTTTATGTCTTTTATTTTAATTATGTTTTTACTACCAATAAATATGTGTCGTAACTAAGCCAGTTTTCTGGGGTTGTGATGAAATCCAATATCACCGGTTTATAAGGGGTTATTTTATAGTTTGGGTAATTTAAAGGTTTAGTTATTAAGTCTTAAGCTTAATGCGTCTTGTTAATTTGCCATTAATAAGATTGATTTGGTAAATCTAAAATAAACTTGAGAAAGGGTATTTAAACTTAATGAATCAAATTAATAATTAATTACCAATCGACCAATCAGGTGGTATCCAGTTTAGTCAGGTTAAAACCAATTTAAATAATTACCAACCGACCAATATGGCGGTATCCTCGTTAAGTCAGGTTTTAACTAGTTTATATATTATAATTATGGGAGATTAATCTAAATATTAGGAATAAAAGTTTTACCTTTTTACCCCAGCAAAGGGGAGTTACCTCCTCATTACTGAAAAGTAAAAACAGAAAATTAAAGAAAGAAAAGTATTGTGCGTAAAAGTAAATTACGGAAAGTAAAAACTGAAAATTAAAGAAAAGAAAGTGCGAAAGCGGAAATTAATTACTGAAATCTATAAATAAACAAACAAGATACAATCTTCTTAGTATTCTTAAGGAATTCCTTAGAAGAAAGTATGAATTTACAATTGAAATGGCTTGGTATTTATAGGCAAAATTTTGCCTCCATCAAATCATCCACCAAATCCATTATTAATTGTGTTGGACAATTATGACCCATAGTGTCACTATTTGTACAGATCATGGTGTTGTTGCACAAATTAACTATGTGACAAAGGAGATTGCACTCTTATCATTTGTGATTAGATCACCAAGATTATAAATTATATGAGGTCCTTATGATTTGTTCCTGAATTGAGAATGATATGAGACAATATCAATCCACGAAGGATAAATCATTAAATATCCCTAGTCAGAGTATTATCGAGATTGGACATCGATAAATACGTAAAAGACTAGTATTACACTTGTGCGCGTTTGTGAGGGCACAACGGCATAGTTCTCATATATTTGGGTAAAGGATACTCATGCAAGTGTAATAGAAGGTTGTGTTTACCGATGGTACGGGAAATAGCTTCGCTCTGGATAGACCCCATCAAAATTCCATTGGTAGTATGACTATGTGTCTATGGAAGTCCGAAATCAGGGTAGGTGTATTTGGTCTTAACTTGAGACTTGCACCGCTAATACTTGCGACAATCAATATACTTTGGTTTTGGTCATCCAGGGCTTTAACCGATTTCTGTGTACGCCTCTTATAGGCATATCGAGAATCATAGTTGTTGGGTGTGATGTCAAGATGGAAGTTTCACTCCAGTCATATGGAGATGATGATCGCGTATGGATACAGAACTGGTTCTCTAAATGGTTGCAACCATCGGGATAATATGACTTGGTCATGATTATCCGATAATAAAGAGACTAGTTGCTCGTAATCCGATATATGCTTCGTACGGGGCAGACACTATACCAGCCACATGCCTTGCATGTGATCATCCGATACTGGATCGAAATACGCAATACTACGTATACTACGTCTGATATAGATCCTTATTCCTGTAAGGATATTTCTGGAGAATTGGGTAGGCATGGCGCTTTGCTAGAAGCCAACCTTGTCTTGTAAATCGTTACAAATGTAGTACGAGGTACTTACGAGTTCAGATAGTCCGACGACAGAATTTACTACCAACATATCCGAGGATCTCATGGGTCGCTTCCCGAAGATTCACCGATGACGTATGACTCGCACTTTTAATTAATCTGGGATTAATAAGATGAGAGAGAAAATTAACCTGAGATTAATTGCGGAGATATTTTATTTGGGATAAAATATCATTTAAAGAGAGAGAACGATTAATTTGGAATTAATCGATAAATTAATATATTCGATATATTAAACGAAATTGGATTTCGACGCGGAATTAAAATTAGATTTTAATTCGGGCGAACGAGTAAATTTAGAATTAATTCGTTAGCGACGTTAATAGTGATTTCGCTAGGCATAATCATTTAATTACGTCGCAACGGAAAATTCGTTAATTTGGAATTACCGAACCCGAGTCCGGGATTATTTGCGAGCACATTCGCATTTCGAATTCGAGTGTGGCACGCAAGTCAAATCAAGCGTCAAATCGCTAGTCACATCTAGCGTCACATCATTCGTCAATCAAGTGATAGATGTCTTTCACTTTGAGTGATTGACGCCAGTCACTATTCATTGATTGATGGAATGATTGATTGATGTGAGTGGTTGAAGCCTTTAATGGCTTTGATTTTTGGAGGCAAAAAATCTTGGTATTTGATTTTTGGAATATCTATTACCATTTTTTTGTAACAAACACACAACACTCTCTTTCTTCTTCTCTCTTCACACGCCCAAAGTGGGCTGTTCTTCTCTTTTCTTCTGCTCACTGCCGTGAGCTAAGGGAAGCCAAAGTGTGATGATTTTGTGGAAAAATCATCAAGAGCTAGCACTTCGAGAGACATGCAAAGGTGATAGGGAAGTCCACCCATGATCTTGGAATCGTTTGACGAAGCTTGGAGCTTGTTCAAGGAGCAACAATGGCCGAAAACAGTGAGCTGTTTCACTGCCACTACCGAGCAGTCCATGAAGGCAGAAAATCAGTTTTGTTGCCTCGCGCGTCACTTAACCGATCGATGTGAGTATTCCGTAACTCCCTCGTTGTATTCACATGTTATTTATTACTTTGTATTCGATCCTCGGGACTTAGAGATCTCCAACAATGGTATCAGAGCGATTGAAAAACATGAATTTGATTAGGGTTAAAATTTGGGTAAAAATATGTTTGAGCATGATTTATGAAATTGGATGAATGAATATGTTTAAATGTGTTTTAATTGAGGATTTATTAGATCAATTTGAAGAAATTATGATTGGATCATTTTTCCCCAAATTTTTGTGTTGGCCGAATGGTACATGATGCCCTAATTATCTTGGTTTTTTTATTTTGATTCATTGGATGAGTTGGAAATTGATTGGGAATATTTATTTAATGTTGAATTTGATTCAATTGGATTGTATTTTCAATTTGGCATAAAAAAAACCCAAAGCCGAGAGTTATAGCATGTGATTGGGTTTGATTTTTTGTTAAATTGTGTTGGACACTATTTGATGTTAAAGAGGATGATTAATTAGGCTAATTGATGTTTTACAATGTTAATTGGGTAATTAATTGTGTAACACACTTTAGGTAATTAAATTGGGAATTGGAATTTGGTAATTTAATTATTTGGGCCTATTTTGTGAAATTGGGCTTAAGTGTTGTAATTGGGCTTATTGGGCTTGGTTGTACCAAGATGGGTTTAGGCAAAATTGGTTGGATCCAATTGGGCCCAAAACCGCTTCCATAAAGCCCAAATGCGACTAATGGACCTTTAAAATTTAATTGGGCCTAATGGGTCTAAATTGATTTCTAGGCTTATGGGGTAATTCCCGGATTGGACTTTGGTTATTGGGTTTGACCCGAGTTGACCAAAAGTCCACGCCTTAAGAAATTAATTAAAAGCCCATTGGACTTTAATTAAATTAACGTTGGACGTTAATCGGGCTTTGAGACCCGTAACGATTAAATTTGGAATTTAAGTCGTAAAAGGTTTATTAATAAAATGTAATATTTAATTTGGAATTAAATAGTGAATTAGTATTAAATACAAATTGAATTGGATTTAATTATGTAGTTTAATTTAATTCGAGAATTCGTACTTTGTGTACTTATTCGCAAAATGAGTTTGACTCGTGCAAAATCAAATCGATGTTTGAACATTGGATGGTCACTAATAATCAGATTAATTAATTTGATTAGATTGATTGATAACATGCTTGTGTGAATACATGGTTGCGATGCATGAATAATGTATATCAGATGGATATTAGAAGGGTGTGGCAATTTTAGAAATTGTTGTAATAAATTTGATTTATTAATTGGACCTGCGTGTCCAGCCTTATTACCTCATTATTCTTTGTATTCTCTTCTCACCTATTCCCCTCAATGTAAATGAGGTTTCTTTAGAAGTGTAGTGTAACACGTAGAAGTAAATACATGTGCTAGCAAAAGAGAGAATGAAGAGATCTGATCTAGGATCAATGTGTAAAGTATCCATCAGCATATCATTATTATTTTATTATACGCGCTTTATTATGTGTTTAGAATGCATGTTTAAGGGTGTATGATGATGAGACCTTAACAAAGATAATAAATTGGTTGCCAATTTGCACTCGAAAAACCCTCACAAAATATTAAGTGTTTTTCCTTCCATTGAGTGATTCTCACTCAAGATCTAAGACGGCATTGGTTTGTTGGCCAAAATCAAGGCCATTGTCTGTCGAAGATGTGTTTGAATCACGAGAGCTTTGTTCCATATCGGTGTCTTGTCCAAGTTGTGGTTTGTTGGCCAAAGTCAAGACCACTTCTTGTCCATCGACATTTATTACGAAGCTTTCCATGGTCAATGGGTCGCGCTTAACTGGGATCACTAAGTTTGTTGTGCCAAAGCCAAGGCTTAGTTGATTCAAAGGAAAAATGTTAGGTAATACATTGGATGTATTGGCATATATAAGATATATGTTTCGGACTTGGAAGTCCCCCTACTAGATCTAGGAATTTGATTGGATCCAATTGATCTTAGAGATCTACCTAGTTAATTATCATACAATTTGTTGGCCAAAGTCAAGATTGTGTGATATTTAACGGGATCCTAGCCCGTTAGGAAACACGATTTCCCGAGTACTCGACAGAGGGTTAGAAGCTCGCCGAAAAATAGTGGGAGGCAAGAATTGAATTTGCAATATTCGTTTAATTACTTGACATACGCGCTCAAATCAAATATCATTTGTCAAATAAATTAAATGTTAGTTGGACTAATATTTAAATGTTGTTTTAATAAATAGTTGGACTATATTCAAACTATTCATTTATAGTTGATTTTATAATTGGATTATAGTAATCAATATAATTGATCTTAATCTATTAAATTATAGTTGATTAAATAGTTGGACTATAATAATCATTATAATAAATAGTACCTAAATCGTTGATTAAATAGTTGGACTATTAGAATCAAGATAGAAATTGAAAGATTGAAATTTAAAACATAATCCTAGGGAAAATGTATTTAAATGGTTTAATTTTCAAATTGGGAAAAATTTCAAGATGGTCCTGGAAACTAATAAGTTACTTTATTTGATAAAATAACATATTAGGCCTAAGCCCGGAGTTAAGCAAATAGTAGAGCATAATCTTTGGAAGATTAATGTAATGATAACATTAGTGCTTAATCCATTAAGCTTGTCGCAGTAGACTCCTTAATTTCTGAATCAGAACTAAGGATTAAATCCTTAAAGTATGATAATGAAATTGAAGGATCTTCATAAATCTATGCTTAGATCTTAGAAGTACTAAATTGCAATTAATAACTCTTGGAGAGTTAATGACTATTATCAAGGAGATAAAGTCAAAATTTACAATAAGGCAAGTAGCGCAAGGCGCACCTTACTTCGATATTCTAGAAGGCCAAGGCTTGGCCAAAGGCTTGGCCAAAGGCTTCTGGAGTGTGGAAAAGGGATAAGGCAAAATCATTATAATCTTCTAGGAAGATAAAAGTCATATCCTAAAATGTCTACCTAAATTATAGCAAACGGGATCGCGGAAGCGTGACTACCGTTTGGACAAGGTAGACATGAAGGAATTGAAGATGGGCAAGGCTCTAACTTCAAATATGTTTGACGGTGTGTCCGAGCTGAGTAACCGAATTTTGTTGGACATGATAAAGGTTAATCACGAGTCGCTCTGAGATACCATTTCCTTCAACGGATAAGCATAAACAGTGCAAAACTTATTTTGAATAAGGTTCCATAAAAATCTGTTTGACAGATTTCATATTAGATATGAACAGGAAAGAAACTGGGTTTTCTCATTCCTGATGATTTGGGAATGCTAGGCATATGTTTGGATGATACCAAACTAAAACCCAAATTGGATAAGTGCCTAATTGTAGGTTATCCTAGTGATACCAAAGTATAGTACTTATACATCTCACCAGAGAACAATGTAATTGTTGCTCACCATGCGGTTTTCCTAAGAGGAATACCGATATGCAGTGGTAAGTGGGAGGATAGTAAAACTTGATGAAAATCAGAGTAATACTATTCATGGCATCGAATCTTAATGGAACATATATAGTTCATCAAGGATGAAACTATACCATTAATCTTCGAATACACAAGAACCGCGTATGTCGGAGAGAGTCAGAAAACAACCTGGGGTCTGGGTTTCTAATCTCACCTCATAAAGATGTCTATCTTTTGAGGAACACCAACTGACTACATATGAGGAAGTGATACAAGGTATCGATTCCCTATTATGGAAAAGTGCTATGATGTCCGAAATGGATTCCATGTATATCAACTATGTTTGGATACTAGTTGATGTACCGCAAGGCATTGTGCCTATTGGTACTATATAAGTCTTCAAGGAAGACATACATGGATGGCAACATACCAACGTATAAAGCTAGGCTTTTAGCGGAAAGGTATCATTATCAATATTATATTGATTATGATTCAACCTTTTACCTGTTGCCACGGTAAATCCATTTGGATAAATGCTTGCTAAAGCTGCATGTTTCATTTATGAAATATGTCAACTTAACGGGAAAATCGCTTTCCAGAAAAGGAATCCTTTTGGAGGATGTTTACAACATCCTGACGATTTTGTCGTACCAAAACTAGCAAACAAGGTTTGCAAGTTATTCGATCCATGTTTGGATTGAAGCAAGCATTAGGTTCTTGGAATTATCGTTTTGATGTAATCCTAATAGTTTATGATTTAATTCAAAACGAAAATGATTCTTGTGTATATAAGGAGATTAGTGGGAGCGCACTGACAATCGATGTCCTATAAAATAATGATAATATGTCATTTCTTGGAAATGATATTCCCATAAAACAATCGGTGAAAGCTTGGCTTTCGAGAAAATTCTCTATAGAATTCTTGTGAGAAATAACTTTTATTCTAGGAATAAAGATCTAATGGGATAGATCTAAAAGTTGAAACTCTCCGAGAAATCGTACATTGAAAAATGTACGCGACCTGGTGTCTCATACGCTTTTAGCATATGGATTCACAATCAGGCCAATCCATGTGATAGTCACTGGATTGAAATTAAGAACATCCGTTAGTATCTTAGAGAACTAAGGATGCTATCTTAAACTATGGAGAATGAGAACTTGAAGTGACTGGGATCACTGTTGCAAGTTTCCTAACCGGTAAAGACGACTATAAGTCGCAAACGGTACTATACAATTTGAATAACGGAACAGTGAGCTGGAAATCTTCCAAGCAAGATACTGTTACCGAATAAACAACAAATGCGGGTTATTGTTGCAGCTGAGGCAGCAATAGAAGCCTTCTGGTCGATACAAAATCTAATTAGATTAGATATAGTTCTATTAGCAGCTGAGCTAGGCTGCAGTGCAGGCTAAAGAATTAATGGTCTCATCAACGATCCATATACATACTTTGATATTCATCTGATTCGTTCGGATCGTACATCGTAGTGATGTGATGATCGTATAAATCGTATCAGACGATAATCATGCAAATCCGCTGACGAAAGCCTTTTCTCAGAAATTTGAGCCAACCGTACATAGTTCGGGTGTAGGACACTCGAGGGACTGGCTATAGGCCAAGTGGGAGATTGTTGCACAATTATGACCCATAGCGTCACTATTTGTACAGATCATGGTGTTGTTGTACAAATTAACTATGTGACAAAGGAGATTGCACTCTTATCATTTGTGATTAGATCACCAAGATATATAAATGATAGGAGGTCCTTATGATTTGTTCCTGGATTGAGAATGATATGAGAAGTATCAATCCATGAAGGATAAATCATTAAATATCCCTAGTCAGAGTATTATCGAGATTAGACATCGTGTAGAACACAGAAATCGGCGACGCTGTTCCGGGCTCGCGGTCCGTTCGGGAGTACGGAGTAGCCCACATGGTACTAAATCGGAGAATAATGGAGTCGCCACCCGGTGTGAACCGGGAAATTGATTTAAGGCCGCACTCACCCCTCGCAAGGGAAGACCTCAAACCATTGGGTTCGGAATGGTCCCTTACTTATGTCATTTGTAATGAATGAATTTGTGCAATTTTAACCAAGTCTACTTAACATACATATTGGTCAAAGTAGTCTAAATTCTTATAAAGCCTAAATCTAGGTTTGCATGCTTCAAAAGTAAACTTTCATAACGGCAAACACATGATATCACACAATAAGCATGTTGAATAAATACGACTTAAACATAATGTAAATTAAGCTCCTATTGCGAAAGAAAATAACTAAGTCATGCTAAAAATAAAATAACCTTCTAACAGCCTAATCATGCTCGAATACAAGTTTGGATGAAATGAAATTTGTGAATCTCTCAAGCAGTACGAGGCATTGTATCCCGAGTATAAACCGCACTACCGTCCGTTCGGATTCGGCTACGGAATTTACGTCCGGGTTTCCATCCGATATACCACAAAAGAGAACACACATTCCGTTCATCCGGAATTCACATCATGCCTCAACAAATGACTCTCATGCGATAATATATTAAAATAAGTAAAAGAAACGAAAGATAATAAGTAAAAAGGGTGCCCTCAGGTCTAACCTCTTTTGTCGTTTCTCGAAAGCGCGTTACACGGCCGTCGGAAGGGAGAATGCTCTGTAACTTTTCTGGTTCACTAATCCAACGTTTTTTCTCGCTGTTTCGCTGTCTGGGCTGCTGTTTTCACTACGTTTCGCTGCTGTTTGTGTTGTATTTTCTGGTCACTCTTTTTTGGTAATTATGGGACTGTTTTGGCGGTTTTTTGAGGGGTATTGGTCTGCTGTTTTTGGACTGTTTTAAGGGTCTTATGTGGTAAATACTGGCATTTTTCTGGTGTAGTTTTCTCGGTAGTGAAAGGTAGTTTAGAGGTAGGATTTTTGGTACTATAAGGGCTGTTTCTGTGGTTGTTTCCTTGGTGATCTAAGGGGAGTTTCAGGGGCTGTAGTGGCGTCAATTTCAGGGGGGAATGGAGGGCTAATGGTGTGGTTTCAGAGGGCTATTTCAGGAGACTTTTCTGGTCAGTATTTGGGCACAAAATTTGGTGAATTAAGGGGGATGACTTGCGTGAAGTGCAAAGGCTGAATAAAGGGGGCTACTGGCGTGAAGTGCAAGGGCTGAATGAGGGGCCTAACTTACGTGTGAGAGGGCTGCAGTGAGGAGGGTGACTTGCGTGAAATGCAAGGGCTAAATGAGGGGGGGCTGACTTGCAGTGATGAGGGTGAATTGCGTGAATCAGGGGCTTGTAGTGAGGGGCAGTAGGCGTGAATGCAAGGGCTGAAATAAGAGGCTGGTTTGTGATATCTTTTTGCTATGTATGTGCGTGAGAGGAGGGCTTTGCATGTGCTGTTACTGTGAAGGCTGGGTGATGCCGTGAGGTGTATGAGGTATAATAGGTGGATGGTGTTTCATAACCGATGTGGGACAAAGGGGCAAAGGTTTATTGGTATGCTTTGTACGTGAAACAGTGTGGTTAAAAGGGGAGTGTGTTTCCTCACCAATGTGGGACAAAGGGAAGTGAAGATTTGTTACTACTTTGGGCGTGAATGGAGGTGACTTCAAGGGGTTGATTTGGGCGTGACAATGGGTTGGTTTGCTGGCTATGTTTGCGTGTTTTAGGGGTAATATTTGCGGGCTTCAGGGGGTGGAATAGGCGTGCTTCAAGGGCTGGAATGTAGGGTGCTTCAGGGGCTGGAATAGGCTTGCTTCATGGGGCTGGTTTGGGGTCTTCAGAGACTAGAATAGGCGCTGAAATGGCGTTAATTTAAGGGCTTTAGGGGGCTGATGAAGGTGCTTCAAGGGGTGGAATGGGGGTGCTGAATGACATTAATTTGAAGGGCAAAATGGCGTGAGGCAGTGTGTTGATGCTTAAAGGAGCAGGAGGCGTTGAGTGTTTCAGGTGATGTGTGAGCGAGTAGGCGTGAGGGAGATTTGATGAAGGGGGGCGTGAGGCAGTGAGCTGACTTGGAGGTGTTTTGTGTTCTACCCGTGCTAGATATGTGTTAGCCGCCAGATAGTAGGATTTTGGTTGTTTTTTATTGGAAAAATAGGTGCATTAATTGGGTAGGCTAACGTTGTTAGAGGGTTATTAATTGCGGTGGTTAACTTTGTTGAAAATTTGGAAAGGAAGGTAGCTTAGTCAAGGGACGTGGGGTGCTAGGCTTAAATGGTGTGGGGTTTGTTATTAATTTCTTGAAAATCTTGTTGAAAATGGAGGCTAGGTAGGTTTGAAGTCAATGACGTGGGGCAAGTTGGTGGAAGGTTAATTTGGTTATTTGAATAGTTAGTGGATAGGTAAATGAGTGTAAAGTGTGTGGGCTTTGGTCTCTTAGGCTTGGTGTGTGATTTTGTTGAGTTTTGGGCCAAGGGTGATTTTGAAACGGAGGTCCAACGAGTGAATCCGAAGCTAAACAAGCGAATAAAGTCTAACAAAATGTCAATTCTTGACTTTTCCCTTCCGATGTCCGTTTCCCGTCACTTCCGTGACATAAGAGGTAGTGCCTCTGTACGAGACTCATCATCGGGACTTATATGCAAAAATACAGTGCCTACAGTCGCCCCCACTTTGATGAGATCTGTGCAGTGTGTGACAATGACAGTCCTATCAAAGTTCGAGCAATTCATTTTTACTTACCTGGCTCGCCAGCTGCCACCTGACTTACCTGTTGCTTCGATCTGTGTTGATAATGCAGTGGGCCTCGGCCCTGGGATGCGTCCCAATAATGCTGACAAAATGCTGATGATTCGAGGACGCATCCCCAAACTGCTGATGATGATGTGGGTCTCGACCCTTGGACGCATCCCCAAACTGCTGATGATGATGCGGGCTTCGTCCCCTGGGATTCATTCCCGAAAACTGCTGACAATATTGGCTTTACCCTCTGGGATTCGTTCCTGAAATTGATGGTGTTGTGGGCATCAACCCTGGGATTCATTCCAAAAATCTGCTGATGTGGGCCTCGATCCTGGGATTCATTCCCAGATTCATTCCTGGATTCATTCCAAAACTCTACTGATGTGGGCCTCGACCCTGGGATTCATTCCTGGATTCATTCAAAATTCTGACAATGCGGGTCTCAACCTTGGGATTCATTCCCGGATTCATTCCAAAAATTGAGATTCTTTCTCGGATTCATTCCAAAACTGAGATTCCTTCTTGGATTCATTCCAAAACAGAGATTCCTTCGCAGATTCATTCCAAAGCTGAGATTCATTCCCGGATTCATTCCAAAACTGAGATTCTTTCTCGGATTCATTCCAAAGCTGAGATTCATTCTTGGATTCATTCCAAAAACTGAGATTCATTCCCGGATTCATTCCAAAGCTGAGATTCCTTCTCGGATTCTTTCCAAAACTGAGTTTCCTTCTCGGATTCATTCCAAAGCTGAGATTCCTTCTCGGATTCATTTCAAAACTTAGATTCTTTCTCGGATTCATTCCAAAAATTGAGATTCATTCTCGGATTCATTCCAAAAACTGAGATTCATTCTCGGATTCATTCCAAAACTGATATTGATGTTGATGTGGGCCTCGCCCCCGTGACTCATCCCCAAAACTGATACTGGTGTGGGCTTCGCCCCCTGGGATTCTTTTTGAAACTAATACTGATATGGGCCTCGACCCTGGGATTCATCCCCAAAACTGATATTAGTGATGTGATGGTTTATTTCAACATACTATACTGCTTCTCATGAGACAATCCTGATAGTTAGGCATATTTTCGTCTCCAACGAATGCTTCGCGTCGAAACCTGAGAACCTTCAAAGTACTTGATGCACTCAATTCCGATCGTCTGAATAGGTGATCTAAACTAGACTCCTAGTGTGTGTGTGCCAAGGCTCTTTCACAGCTTATTCCTTAAGTAAGCTAACTCGATGATTTTATCTCGGAGAATTGGATCAGTAGGTCTAACCAACCTATATGTCTTAATCACACTCTGTGATTACTTCGTCATACTCAACATGATATGGTCTTCTTCTTTTTTTCTTGTCTGTTTCTTTTCATTTTGAACTTTCTTCTTTTTTTTTTTTTTTTCTTTTTTTCTTTTCATTCTTTTTCTTTTTTCTTTCTTTTTCTTTCTTTGACACACCTACCTTTTAAGGTAGCATTTCTCCTCATGGTGGTCCTAATACTCATCCATGGGTAGCTTCATGCTTATCGGTTATAGGCGATCTATTTTTCTTTTTCTTTTCATTACAGAGACTTTTTCTTTGTTTCCAACCATATCATATATCGTAGCATAAGTAAACTAGGGTGGACATCCAGGAAAACGGTCATTCATTGATCCATCATCTCTTCAAATAGTCATCTCACCAACTACTCAGGCTTCTACTGTTGAGATCCCGTGATCCAGTGCTCATGAGTCTAGCCGAGATCAATCCATTCAGAATACCGGATGAGAGCACATCTCATACTTCTTGTTTCTAAGGTTTCTCCCTACAGTAAACAATATCATCACCGGACATATGTCTAACTATCAAAGACTTCTCTCCATGGAATTCTTCCTTTCAACTACTGAAAACATGGGCTTCGCCCCATGGAATCCATTCCCAACACTGATGGGCCTTAACCCTAGGATTTCTTCCCGAAACTAATACCGATTCATTCTTGAAACTGATAACATTGTTGCTGCTTCTGGTTGGCTTGCCTTTGCCGCTTTCTCTTTATTCTTCTTTGAAACCTGCGAATACAAAACAACAGAATAAAGACGTGTGCATGCGATGCGTACGTATGCAAGTGTACAAGTACTCCCTGTTTCTGGATGGGTTAGACCCTCATTGTGCTTCTTGGTGCAAGGTGTTTCCTCATGCTGGTTCTTATCTTCTATTTGAAACCTGCAAACATAGAACAAACACAAGAATTGCAAGTACGTTACGTGTATGCATGCATGCATAGATGTGTTTCCTATCCCGTTGGGTTAGGTCTTCTGCCTGTGACTACTCAGTCTTTCGTTTTTCAAACAAAATACAGCTTTAATCCCTTCTGGCATATCTGCATGTGATGCAAGGACTTCATTCTCTTTTCATCTTGTAGTGTTAACTGTTCAAACCTCTGCGAGATCCATTCTTGTTCTGGTAACTCTGCTTCTGCTAATATCTGCATGGACCGCATCTTATCAGCAGTACTGCTTCCGTTGCCTTTCAAACACTTCAACTGAATGCCATTTGTTTATCTCTCTATCCTTACCGTAAGGTTTTCTGTTTCTCAGTTTCCTTTTCCCGATATCCATGTTTGCTAAACCCTTCTTGACAAACTTTTTTTTTTAACCCAACGGATATCTATGATGGCTTTTAAGACACAAGGGTTAACATGATGCGTGTATGCATGAGATGCATGAGATGCGTGTGATGCAAAAAATACGTATATAAGTTGGCCTATCGTCATTTTAAAGCATTCAATCACATTATTGTGCGGTGCAAACTTGTCTCAGTTGAAAAGGCCCAACAAGTTTGTACTTTTGGGATAACATGGCTAAACAACTTCAAATGATAAGAGGCCCAAATACAAAATGGCCCATCGGTATTTTAGATGCTTTTGGCCCAATTGTCAAAGGACGTGAACTTGTCCCAGTTTAAATGTCCTAACAAGTTCATATCTCTTGACAAGAGGTCCAACAGAATCCAAATGAGGATGATCCCAAACACAAACATAAAGAAATAACTTCTATTGGTCATACAACTAAGGTTTAGATGTAGGTTTCAGGAGTGTAAACAAAGGCTCTCGCTGACGAAGGATTGCCCACAACTAGGACTCCCCACTCAAGGGTTCAAACGACCAAGTGAGCGTACTTTTTTATACACTAAGGTACGTGCCAACGAGTTATGGTGTGTGACTGACTATCAAATGGATTTCCCGTTGTAGATTCCCCAGAGGGAGGGTGGAGCGAGGATCTCTTAAGTACCCAAGCCCCTTAGGCTCTTATCGCTTGGTGACAGGAATAAAAAACGAGTCCTCCAAGTTAGTCTATCATAATAAGCTACGGGTGAATGATTATCTAGGTGCCTTCACAGCTTTTCCTTATAGAAAGGCAGTGAGTGAAGGAAGACACCAAACTATCACCTAGCCTTAATAATGCCTTTGATTAAACTCCTTAAACCAACAGTAGACATGATTAATTAAAACATAAATCACAAACAATACAAAATATTATTTCGGGGCCGATTCTCTATCCCAGTAGAGTCGCCAGACTGTAGACCACATAAATCAGCGACGCTGTTCCGGGCTCGCGGTCCGGTCGAGAGTACGGAGTAGCCCACGGGGGACTAAACCGGCGAATAATGGAGTCGCCACCTGGTGTGAACCGGGAAAATGATTTAAGGCCACACTCACCCCTCGCAAGGGAAGACCTCAAACCGTTGGGTTCGGAATGGTCCCTTACTTATGTCATTTGTAATGAATGAATTTGTGCAATTTTAACCAAGTCTACTTAACATACATAGTGGTCAAAGTAGTCTAAATTCTTATAAAGCCTAAATCTAGGTTTGCATGCTTCAAAAGTAAACTTTCATAACGGCAAACACATGATATCACACAATAAGCATGTTGAATAAATACGACTTAAATATAATGTAAATTAAGCTCCTATTGCGAAAGAAAATAACTAAGTCATGCTAAAAATAAAATAACCTTCTAACGGCATAATCATGCTCAAATACAAGTTTGGATGAAATGAAATTTGTGAATCTCTCAAGCAGTACGTGGCATTGTATCCCGAGTACAAACCGCACTACCATCCGTTCGGATTCGGCTACGGAATTTACGTCCGGGTTTCCATCCGATATACCAAAAAGAGAACACGCATTATGTTCATCCGGAATTCACATCATGCCTCAACAAACGACTCTCATGCGATAATATATTAAAATAAGTAAATGAAACGAAAGATAATAAGTAAAAAGGGTGCCCTCAGGTCTAACCTCTTTTTGTCGTCTCTCGAAAGCGTATTACACGGCCGTCGGAAGGGAGAATGCTCTGCAACTTTTCTGGTTCACTAATCCAACATTTTTTCTCGCTGTTTCACACTGTCTGGGCTGCTGTTTTCACTCCGTTTCGCTGCTGTTTGTGTTGTATTTTCTGGTCACTATTTTTTGGTAATTAGGGGACTGTTTTGACGGTTTTTTTAGGGGTATTGGGCTGCTGTTTTTGGACTGTTTTAAGGGACTTATGTGGTAATTACTGGCAGTTTTCTGGTGTAGTTTTCTCGGTAGTGAGAGGTAGTTTAGAGGCATGATTTTTGGTATTATAAGGGCTGTTTCTGTGGTTGGGGGTCTTCAGGGGCTGGAATAGGCGCTGAAATGGCGTTAATTTGAAGGGCTTTAAGGGGCTGATGAAGGTGCTTCAATGGGTGGAATGAGGGTGCTGAATGACGTTAATTTGAAGGGCAAAATGGCGTAGGCAGTGTGTTGATGCTTAAAGGAGCATGAGGTGTTGAGTGTTTCAGGTGATGTATGAGTGAGTAGGCGTGAAGGAGATTTGATGAAGGGGGGCGTGAGGCAGTGAGCTGACTTGGAGGTGTTTTGTGTTCTACCCGTGCTAGATATGTGTTAGCCGCCAGATAGTAGGATTTTGGGTTGTTTTTAAAGGCAAAATGGGTTCATTAGTTGGGTAGGCTAATGTTGTTGGAGGGTTATTAATTGGGGTGGTTAACTTTGTTGAAAAATTGGAAAGGGAGGTAGCTTAGTCAAGGGACGTGGGGTGCTAGGCTTAAATGGTGTGGGGTTTGTTAGTAATGTCTTGAAAAGCTTGTTGAAAATGGAGGCTAGGTAAGTTTGAAGTCAAGGACGTGGGGCAAGTTGGTGGAAGGTTAATTTGGTTATTTGAATAGTTAGTGGAGAGGTAAATGAGTGTAAAGGGCGTGGGCTTTGGTCTCTTAGGCTTGGTGTGTGATTTGGTTGGGTTTTGGGCCAAGGGTGATTTTGAAACGGAGGTCCAACGAGTGAATCCGAAGCTAAACAAGCGAATAAAGTCTAACAAAATGTCAATTCATGACTTTTCCCTTCCGACGTCCGTTTCCCGTGACTTCCGTGACATAAGAGGTAGTGCCTCTGTACGAGACTCATCATCGGGACTTATATGCAAAAATGCAGTGCCTACACATCGATAAATGCGTAAAAGACTAGTATTACACTTGTGCGCATTTGTGAGGGCACAACAGCATAGTTCTCATATATTTGGGTAAATGATACTCTTGCAAGTGTAATAGGAGGTTGTGTTTACCGATGGTACGGGAAACAGCTTCGCTCTGGATAGACCCCATCGGAATTCCATTGGTAGTATGACTATGTGTCTATGGATTTCTGAAATCAGGGTAGGTGTATTTGGTCTTAACTTGAGACTTGCACCGCTAATACTTGCGACAATCAATATACTTTGGTTTTAGTCATTCAGAGCTTTAACAGGTTCTGTGTACGCCTATGCTGGGTATATCGAGAATCGTAGTGTGTTGGGTGTGATTTCAAGACGGAAGTGTCACTCCAGTTATATGGAGATGATGATCGCGTAGGGATACAGAACTGGTTCTCTAAAGGGTTGCAACCACCGGGATAATATGACTTGGTCATGATTATCCGATAATAAAGAGACTAGTTTCTCGTAATCCGATATATGTTTCGTACGGGGCAGACACTGTACCGGCCCCAAGCCTTGCATGTGATCATTCGATATTGGATAGAAATACGCAATACTACGTATACTATGCCTGATATAGATCTTTATTCTTGTTAAGGATTTTTCTGGAGAATTGGGTAGGCATGACGCTTTGCTAGAAGCCAACCTTGTCTTGTAAATCGGTACAAACATAGTACGAGGTACTTACGAGTTCGGATAGTCCGACGACCGAATTTACTGCCAACATATCCGGGGATCTCATGGGTCGCTTCCCGAAGATTCACCGATGACGTATGACTCGCACTTTTAATTAATCTGGGATTAATAAGATGAGAGAGAAAATTAACCTGGGATTAATTACGGAGATATTTTATCTGGGATAAAATATCATTTAAAGAGAGAGAACGATTAATTTGGAATTAATCGATAAATTAATATATTCGATATATTAAACGAAATTGGATTTCGACGCGGAATTAAAATTAGATTTTAATTCGGGCGAACGAGTTAATTTAGAATTAATTCGTTAGCGATGTGAATAGTGATTTCGCTAGGCATAATTGTAGGCACTGCATTTTTGCATATAAGTCCCGATGATGAGTCTCGCATGGAGACACTACCTCTTTAATCGTGGAAGCCGCGGGAAACGGACGTTGGAAGGGAAAAGTCAAGAATTGACACATTGTTGGATTTAATTTGCTGGAGTAGCTGCGGGTTCGCTTGTTGGACCACCGTTTTAAAACACACCCTTAGCCCAAAACCCCGCAAGACACACACCAAGCCCACTAAATGGACCAAACCCAACACAAGCCCATTAAATTACTTCCCTAAAAAAAATCCACACATTAAACACATGTTGAAATCAAACCAAATCACCTTCCCAAATTAAATAAATCACATACCAAAATTAAATAAAGTCAAATAAAATCCCATCAGAAGCTTTCCTAATTCACTTAAATTATATCCCTAATCAAAAGAGAACAAATCAAATTAAATCAAATCACTTCCCTAATTAAAAGATTTTTCCTTATCAAATACTAATTAAAAGATAGCCCCATTAATACACAAATCCTTTCCCTATTCACACAAGGTAAACCCATCCCTTTCCTATAAAAAGAACCACAAACCCAACCTTAGGAACCCTGGCTCATTCTTATGAAAATATAAAGAAAATAAACTTGGAGCTCATTCACATATATTCACAAAAGAAAAACAAAGAAGCCTATCCACGCCCATAAGCCATCTGCCCCACTAACGCATAGCCCTTCCACAAAACACTCATCCATTGCCTTCATCAAACCCATCACGCCACCTGTTTCTCTCTCTCATCTTTCACGCAACATAACTGTTTTCACAAAGACAATTCACACAAAGCCACACAAGACACTCACACCATCTGCCCTTCCCCTAGCACTCAGCAGCACACGTAAACCACTCAACCTCACCGCTTCAACAAACCAATTGCACTCACTTCACGCACTAAATCAGCACTCATGCAACATTGCCCCTCACAGTCCACTCATCCCCCTAACAATTACCCCTGAAAACTACCGTGAAAACCCCCCAGAAAATACCCTAAAACTGCCGCAAACACTGCCCAAACTGTACACAAAAAAACCTCACTGACCAGTCCCCTAAATCACCGAGAAAACCCTCACGGCACTGCCACATACTGCACGCAAACAGCCCCACTGCACTGCCCTATTTATCGCAAGTTTAACCCTTAAAAATACCCCCAAAACTGTCCAGAAATTGACCCAAAACTGCACTAAAAAACTGCCCAGAATTCCCCTAAAAAATCACCAAAATTGCAGCCCCTTTACCCCTCCAAAACCGCAAAACAATCCCCTATTTATCGCAAACCAGTAAGCCTAATACCGCAACCAGAAACACCGCGAAACAGAGCAAAAATAGCAGCCCAAACAGCGAGGAAAAACATTGGATTAGTGAACCAGAAAAGTTACGGAACATCAACCCTTCTGACGGCCGTGTAACGCGCTTTCGAGAGACGACAAAAGAGGTTAGACCTGAGGGCACCTTTTTATTTATTATCTTTCATTTAGTTTGTTTATTTTAAAAATATTATCGCATGATAGTCATTTGAGGCATGATGTGATTGTTGGATGAGCGGAATATGTGTTCCCTTTTGTGGTGTATAGGATGGAAACCCGGACGTAAATTCCGTAGCCGAATCCGAATGGACGGTAGTGCGGTTTGTACTCGGGATACAATGCCACGTAACACTTAAGAGACACGTATTTCGTCTCATCCAAACTTGTGTTTGAGCATGTTATAATTCGTAGGTTATTTATTTGTTAGTAAAACATGATTTAGCTTAGTTTGTTATTTATTTTCAAAGCATGATTACGTTGTTTTAGGCATGATATTTTGTTTAGTTTATGATTATGTTTAAATAGTTATTTGTTTATTTTGGTTTAATGGTTCAATGTGCTCATTGTGTAATTTTATGTGTTTGCTGTTTAAAGACTTATCTCCAAGCATGCAAACTTAGATTAGGAATTATTTTGATGAATGCATATTAGATCTAAGTCACCTTTGAGCATACATGTTGAGTAGATTCGGTTAGTTTATTGCAAAAATCACATCATTACAAGTGACATAAGTAAGGGACCATTCCGAACCCAACGGTTTGAGGTCTTCCCTTGCGAGGGGTGAGTGCGGCCTTAAATCTTTGTCCCGGTTCACACCGGGTGGTGACTCCATGTTATTTCTCTGGTTTAGTTCCACCGCGATCTATTTCGTGCTCCCAACTAGGCCGCGAGCCTAGAACAGCATCGCTAGTTTATGTGTCCTACAGTCTGGCGACTCCACTGGGGATAGAGAATCAGCCCCGAAATAATGTCTTGTAATGATTGTGATTTATGCTTTAGTTAACCGTGGGTTGAAAGTGGTTTAATCAAAGACACTTTTTAAAGCTAGATAATGGTTTGGTGTCTTCCTTCATTCACTACCTTTCTATAAGGAAAAGCTGTGAAGGCACCTAGATAATCATCTACTCGTAGCCTACTGTGATGGACTAATTTGGATGACTCGTTGTTTAAGCGATAAGAGCCTAAGAGGCTTGGGTTTTTAAGAGAGTTCGCTCCACCCTCCCACTGTGGAATCTACAACGGGAAATCCATTTGACAGTCAGTCACGCACCATGACTCGTTGGCACATACCTTAGTGTATAAAAAAAGGTGCGCTCACTTGGTCGTTTAGACCCTTGAGTGGGGAGACCTAGTTGTGGGCAACCCTTCGTCGACGAGAGCCTTTGTCTATACCCCTATAAACCCACGTGTGAACTGTAGTTGTAGGACTAATAGAGACTATCCCTTTATGTTTTCGTTTAGGACCATCGTCATTTATATTCAGTTGGACTTTTTGTCATGAGGTATGGGCTTGTTGGGCCATTTAAACTGGGACGAGTCCGTGCTTTATGGCAATTGGGCCAAAAGCTTCTGAAATGCCAATGGGTCATCTTGTGTTTAGGCCTTTTATCATTTGAAGTTGTTTAGCCATGTTATCGCAAAGGTGTAAACCTGTTGGGCCTTTTCAACTGGGACAAGTTTGCACCGCGCAATAGTATGATTGAATACTTTAAAATGATAATGGGATGACTTATATATCTCATGCATCGCACGCATCCTATGCATCTCATGCATACATGCATCATGTTAACCCCGTGTCTTAAAAGCCATCATAGATATCTGTTGGGTTAGAAAAGAAAAAAAAGGTTTGTCAATAGGAGTTTAGCAAATATGGATAGCGATGGAAAGGAAATCGAGAAACGGAAAACCTTACGGCAAGGATAGAAAGACCATTGGAGGGGCCTTCAAAAAAAAATGAAAAAAAAAATCAAAATTGTTTGTGTTTAGTCCTTGATAGTTAGACATAAGTCTGATGATGAAATTGATTGCTTTAGGGTGAAACCTTAGAAACGATAAACCCTTGATGTGCTTTTATTTGATGCTTTGAGTAATTGATCTATGTTCGACTCGTAAGCACCTCACTATAGGGTCTTAGCAGTGAAAACCTGAGTAGTTAGCAAAGTGACTAGTTGAAGAAATTGTAGGTCGGTGAATGACCGTTTGCTTAGATGTCTATCTTGATTTGCTTATGTTATGATGTGTGGTATGGTTGAAAATGAAAGAAAAGTCTCTAAAGAAAGGAATTGAACCACCTATAACTGATAAGTTTGAAGCTACCCATGGGCGAGTATTAGGACCACCATGAGGAGAAATGCTACCTTAAAGGGTAGGTGTGTTGAAAAAAAGAGAAAGGAAAAAAGAGAAAAAGAAAAGAAAAGAAAAAAGAAGTTCAAAATGAAAAGAAAAAAGAAAAAGACAAAAGAGAAAGAAAACCATACCACATTGAGCACAGAAAAGCAACTGCAAGCATAATTGAGACATCTAGGTTGGTTTGACCCATCGATCCCAATTTTTAGATGAAATCATTGAGTTGGCTTACCTGGGGATGAATCTGCAAAGGAACATTTGCACACACACACTTTTAGTCTGGCTTAGATCATTTAGTCAAAGACTTGGATTTGAGTTGCATTGAATGTTTTGAAGGTTCTCTGGTTTCAATACTGGGCATTCTTTGAGGACGATAATATGTGTAGCTATTCGGACTATTTCGTAGCATGTGATATAGTATAATGATATGGAATGACACATCACGTGGTTCACCTTGACCTATTACAAGCAGCGAAGAGCGGAAAGCTAAATCAAGACTGGGGGCGACCAGTCTACCATCCCGCGAATAAGGGATATAACAAGAACTTGAGCCATGAGACCAAAAGAAACTGAGCAATCACCAGAAGAGAACTGAAAGGAAGAAACTGTAAGCAGACCCAGGGGGTAACCAAAGACATCTGTAGACAAAGGGTGTCGAAGAGCACAAAGAAAACCTAACCCATCGGAATAGGAAACGCATTCATGCATACATGCATACACGTCATATACATGCAATCTTTGTCTTGTTTTTATTCACAGGTTTCAAAAGGGAAAAAGAGAAAGCGACAAAAGGCCAGCCAATCAGAAATAACAACAGTACAATGTCATCAGTTTCAGTCTGTGGGCGAGGCCCACATCAGTATCAGTTTGGGGTGAGGCCCACATCAGTATCAGTCTGGGGGCGAGGCCCACATCAGTGTCAGTATGGGGCGAGGCCCATATCAATTTTAATTTTGGGGCGAGGCCCACATCAGTATCAGTCTAGGGGCGAGGCCTCAGTCTGGGGGTGAGGCCCACATCAGTGTCAGTATGGGGGCGAGAACCATATCAGTATCAGTTTTGAGTCGAGGCCCACATCAGTATCAGTTGGGGGCGAGGCCCACATCAGTGTCAGTATAGGGGCGAGGCCCACATCAGTTTCAGTTTGGGGTCGAGGCCCATATCAGTATTCGTTTGGGGATGAGTCCCAGGGTTGAGGCCCACATCAATATCAGTTTGGGATGAGGCCCACATCAGACTGGGGGCGAGACCCACATCATTATCAGTCTAGGGGCGAGGCCCACATCAGTATCAGTCTGTGGGCGAGGTCCACATCAGTATCAGTCTGAGGGCGAGGCCCATATCAGTATCAATCCGGGGCGAGGCCCACATCAGTATCAGTTTGGGGAGAGGCCCACGTCAGTATTAGTTTGGGGCGAGGCCCACACTAGTATCAGTTTAGGGCGAGGCCCATATCAGTTTGGGGTCGAGGCCCACATCAGTATCAGTCTGGGGGCGAGGCCCATATCAGTATCAATCCGGGGCGAGGCCCACATCAGTATCAGTTTGGGGCGAGGCCCACGTCAGTATCAGTTTTGGGCGAGGTCCACACTAGTATCAGTTTGGGGCGAGGCCCACAACAGTGTCAGTCTGGGGGCGAGGCCCAGATCAGTATCAATCTGGTGGGCGAGGTCCACATTAGTGTCAGTCTGGGGGCGAGGCCCACATCAGTATCAATCTGGGGGACGAGGCCTATATCAGTATCGATCCGGGGCGAGGCCTACATCAGTACCAGTTCAGGGTCGAGGACCCACTACATCATCAGTTTGAGGGCGAGGCCCACTTTGTCAGTGGTATTGGGATGTGTCCTAGGGTCGAGGTGCCCCCGTTGTCTGTTGTAGTTTCGGGATGCGTCCCAGGGTCGAGGGCCCACTGCATCATCAGTTGTAGTTCCGGGATGCGTCCAAGGGTCGAGGACCCACTACATCATCAGTTTGAGGGCGAGTCCCATATTGTCAGCGGTATTGGGATGCGTCCCATGGTCGAGGTGACCCCATTTTTGGTTGCAGTTCTGGGATGCGTCCCAGGGTCGAGGGCCAACTACATCAACAGTTGTAGTTTCGGGATGCGTCCTATGGTCGAGGACCCACTACATCATCAGTTTGAGGGCGAGGCCCACATTATCAGTGGTATTGGGATGCGTCCCAAGGTCGAGGGCCCCCATTGTCGGTTGCAGTTCCGGGATGTGTCCTAGTGTCGAGGGCCCACTGCATCAACAGTTGAAGTTCCGGGATGCGTCCCAGGGTCGATGACCCACTACATCATCAGTTTGAGGGCGAAGCCCACATTGTCAGTGGTATTGGGATGCGTCCCAGGGTCGAGGGCCCCCGATGTCGGTTGCAGTTTCGGGATGCGTCCCAGGGTCGAGGGCCCACTATATCAACAGTTGTAGTTCCAGGATACGTCCCAGGGTCGAGGACCCACTACATCGTTACTTTTAGGATTTGTTTCAAGGTCGAGGGCCCACACATCAGTTGCAGTTCTGGGATGCGTCCCAAGGTCAAGGGCCCACTGCGTCATCAGGACTCTGGGTATGGAGACACATCATCAGTTTTGCCGGGTATGACACTCCGGGTATGGAGACACAACATCAGTTTTACCAGGTATGGCACTCCGGGTACGGAGGCACAACATCAGTTTTGCCGGGTATGGCACCCCGGGTATGGAGACATCAATATCAGTCTTACCGGGTTTGACACTCTAGGGGCGAGGCCCACATCATTTACAGCATCAGTCTTGCCATGTACGGCACTCCAGGTATGGAGATACATCATCAGTTTTTCCAGGTACGGCACTCCGGGTAATGAGACATCACTGCGACACTCTAGGTATGGAGACACAACCGCAACACCTCGGGTATGGTGTTTAGCTTTCCAGGTACGACACTCCGGGTATGGAGATATCACTGCGGCACTCTAGGTATAGAGACGCAACTGCGACACCTCGGGTATGGGGTTTAGCATGCCAGGTACGGCATTGTGGACTACCGCGACACCCTAGGTATGGGGTTTAGCACGCCAGGTACGGCATGTGGACTATCGCGACACCCTAGGTACGGGGTTTAGCACGCCAGGTACGGCATGTGGACTATTGTGCACTACTGCGACACCCTCGGTACGGGGGTTAGCACGCCAGGTACAACATGTGGACTATTGTGGACTATTGTGGACTACCGCGGCACCCTAGGTATGGGGTTTAGCACGCGGTTTAGCACGCTGGGAATGACACATCATCAAATTCAGTTCAGAGCAACAGGCAAACCAGGTGACAGCTGGCGAGCCAGGTAAGTGAAAATACATTGCACGTACTTTGATAGGATTGTCATTGTCACACACTGCACAAGTCCCATCAAAGTGGGGGCGACTGTAGGCAGTTTTTTTTTTGCATATAAGTCCCGATGATGAGTCTCGCATGGAGACACTACCTCTTTAATCATGGAAGCCGCGGGAAACGGACGTTGGAAGGGAAGAGTCAAGAATTGACACATTATTGGATTTATTTCGCTGGAGTAGCTGCGGGTTCGCTTATTGGACCTCCGTTTTAAAACACACCCTTAGCCCAAAACCCAGCAAGACACACACCAAGCCCACTAAATGGACCAAACCCAACACAAGTCCATTAAATCACTTCCCTAAAAAAAATTCACACATTAAACACATTTTGAAATCAAATCAAATCACCTTCCCAAATTAAATAAATCACATACCAAAATTAAATAAAGTCAAATAAAATCCCATCAAAAGCTTTCCTAATTCACTTAAATTATATCCCTAATCAAAAGAGAACAAATCAAATTAAATCAAATCACTTCCCTAATTAAAAGATTTTTCCTTATCAAATACTAATTAAAAGATAGCCCCATTAATACACAAATCCTTTCCCTATTCACACAAGGTAAACCCATCCCTTTGCCTATAAAAAAGAAAGAACACAAACCCAACCTAGGAACCCTGGCTCATTCTTACGAAAATATAAAGAAAATAAACTTGGAGCTCATTCACATATATTCACAAAAGAAAAACAAAGAAGCCTATCCACGCCCATAAGCCATCTGCCCCACTAACGCATAGCCCTTCCACAAAACACTCATCCATTGCCTTCATCAAACCCATCACGCCACCTGTTTCTCTCTCTCATCTTTCACGCAACATAACTGTTTTCACAAAGACAATTCACACAAAGCCACACAAGACACTCACACCATCTGCCCTTCCCCTAGCACTCAGCAGCACACGTACGTAAACCACTCAACCTCACCGCTTCAACAAACCAATTGCACTCACTTCACGCACTAAATCAGCACTCATGCAACATTGCCCCTCACAGTCCACTCATCCCCCTAACAATTACCCCTGAAAACTACCGTGAAAACCCCCCAGAAAATACCATAAAACTGCCGCAAACACTGCCCAAACTGCCCACAAAAAAACCTCACTGACCAGTCCCCTAAATCACCCGAGAAAACCCTAACTGCACTGCCACATACTGCGCACAAACAGCCCCACTGCACTGCCCTATTTATCGCAAGTTTAACCCTTAAAAACACCCCCCAAACTGTCCAGAAACTGACCCAAAACTACACTAAAAAACTGCCCAGAATTCCCCTCAAAAATCACCAAAATCGCAGCCCCTTTACCCCTCCAAAACCGCAAAACAATCCTATATTTATCGCAAACCAGTAAGCCTAATACCACAATCAGAAACACCACGAAACAGACCAAAAACAGCAGCCCAAATAGCGAGGAAAAACATTGGATTAGTGAACCAGAAAAGTTGCGGAACATCAACCCTTCCGACGGCCGTGTAACGCGCTTTCGAGAGACGACAAAAGAGGTTAGACCTGAGGGCACCTTTTTATTTATTATCTTTCGTTTATTTTGTTTATTTTAAAAATATTATCGCATGATAGTCGTTTGAGGCATGATGTGATTGTTGGATGAGCAGAATATGTGTTCCCTTTTGTGGTGTATAGGATGGAAACCCGGACGTAAATTCCGTAGCCGAATCCGAATGGACGGTAGTGCGGTTTGTACTCGGGATACAATGCCACATACCACTTAAGAGACACGTATTTCGTCTCATCCAAACTTGTGTTTGAGCATGTTATAATTCGTAGGTTATTTATTTGTTAGTAAAACATGATTTAGCTTAGTTTGTTATTTATTTTCAAAGCATGATACGTTATTTTAGGCATGATATTTTGTTTAGTTTATGATTATGTTTAAATAGTTATTTGTTTATTTTGGTTTAATGGTTCAATGTGCTCATTGTGTTATTTTATGTGTTTTTCGTTTAAAGACCTATCTCCAAGCATGCAAACTTAGATTAGGAATTATTTTGATGAATGCATATTAGATCTAAGTCACCTTTGAGCATACATGTTGAGTAGATTCGGTTAGTTTATTGCACAAATCACATCATTACAAGTGACATAAGTAAGGGACCATTCCGAACCCAACGGTTGGGGTCTTCCCTTGCGAGGGGTGAGTGCGGCCTTAAATCTTTGTCCCGGTTCACACCGGGTGATGACTCCATGTTATTTCTCTAGTTTAGTTCCACCGCGAGCTATTCCGTGCTCCCAACTAGGCCGCGAGCCTAGAACAGCGTCGCTGGTTTCTGTGTCCTACAATAATCATTTAATTACGTCGCAACAAAAAATTCGTTAATTTGGAATTAGCGAACCCAAGCCCGTGATTATTTGCGAGCGCATTCGCATTTCGAATTCGAGTGCGGCACGCAAGTCAAATCAAGCGTCAAATCGCTAGTCACATCTAGCGTCACATCATTCGTCAATCAAGTGATAGATGTCTTTCACTTTGAGTGATTGACGCCAGTCACTATTCATTGATTGATGGAATGATGGATTGATGGGAGTGGTTGAAGCCTTTAATGGCTTTGATATTTGGAGGCAAAAAATTTTGGTGTTTGATTTTTGGAATATCTATTACCATTTTTTTGTAACAAACACACAACACTCTCTTTCTTCTTCTCTCTTCACACGCCCAAAGTGGGCTGTTCTTCTCTCTTCTTCTGCTCACTACCGTGAGCTAAGGGAAGCCAAAGTGTGATGATTTTGTGGCAAAATCATCAAGAGCTAGCACTCTGAGAGACATGTGAATGTGATAGAGAAGTCCACCCATGAGCTTGGAATCGTTTGACGAAGCTTGGAGCTTGTTCAATGAGCAATAATGGCCGAAAACAGTGAGCCATTTCACTGCCACTGCCGTGCAGTCCATGGAGGCAGAAAATCAGTTTTGTTACCTCGTGCGTCACTCAACCGATCGATGTGAGTATTCCGCAACTCCCTCGTTGTATTCACATGTTATTTCTTGCTTTGTATTCGATCTTCGGGACTTAGAGATCTCCAACAAATTGCTCCACTAATTGCTCCACCAAATCCATTATTAATTGATCCACTAATTTCTTATCATGTTTGGTGGTGATTTGATAATTTTTATTATTTATTTATTAATTTATTTTTTGCTTTGAAAATGACTTTAATAATTACACACAACACACGTCTGGATGGTTCATAAATTTCGGGCATGAAATCTTCAGAATTCGAAATTATTTTTTCTTTCACAGTTGTAGATCTTTGAGTCTTCTTTAATCTTGAACTTGAATCAGCGCAATACGATATCAGAGTAAAAAGTTATGCCCAAAATACGAAAGATGTGCAAAATTGGAATTTCCAAAACTGCACTTCGTTAAAACGCCCTTTCAAGTTTCCAATATCCAAAATTAATATGTCAAGTCCAATTTTTGCCCTTATTTGACCCACATTTCGTCCTAAATGGTTTCATTGTATCCCAATATTATTTTTTCTGCAAAATAAACTAAAACACATCAAAACGTTCATCAAACCCGAGAAACTTACCAAAATATTAAGTAAAATGGGAGGTAAATATTGATATATTTTCCGCTCATCAACTCCCCAAGAAAACATAGTAGAAGTCATACACTCCTGAATCCAACCCACCATCCTCTCTGGAAAACCAACAGTCCGCAAGACCTCAACCATAAAATCCCAATGAACAGTGTCATAAGCTTTCATAAAGTCAATCTTAAGAGCACATCTCGGGGTACCTCCATTCCGATGATAATTCCGAACCAATTCCTGGCACAATAAAGTGTTGTCGCTAATACACCGACTCGTAAAAAAAGCAGATTGATTAGGACTGATCACAGAAGGAAGGAAAATCTTGATCTGATTCGCAATAAGCTTGGCAATACACTTGTAAATAGTGTTACAGCAAGAAATAGGCTGAAAGTCCTTAACCTGTGAAGGGTTGCGGATCTTACGGATCAGAGAAATACAAGTCGCATTAACTTGCCTCAAGAGACGCCCAGAAGAAAAGAAAGAGTGAATAACACAAAGGACATCATCCCCCACAATACTCCAAGTCTTCTTAAAGAAACCTGAATTAAACCCATCTGGACCAGGAGCCTTATTGTCCTTCAGAGAAAACAAGACAGACTTAATCTAATCATACGAAACCTCTCGGGCAAGAGTCTCCCTCTGCTCAGTAGATACATGCTTAGTAATGGCAGAATTGAGAACATCTCTATCAATATCCTGCTCACAAGGCTGTGGCCCCAAAAGAGTATCATAAAAATATACAATCTCCTCCCTAATCAAGACCTCATACTCCACACGAGTCCCATACGAAACCTCATGGGCAAGAGTGTCTCTCTGTTCAGCAGATACATGCTTAGAAATGGCAGAATTGAGAACATCCATATCAATATCCTGGTGACAGGGCTGTGGCCCCAAAAGAGTCTCATAAAAAGATACAATCTCCTAACTAATCAAGACCATATCCTCCACACGAGTCCCATCCTCCTTAGTAACAGAAGCGATTTTACTACGAAAATGAATACTCTTCATAGCAGTAAAGAAGAATTTCGAGTTCTGATCCCCAAGGTTAAGTCATTGAACATGAGATTTTTGTCTGTTGAAGCCTTCCTCAGCCCGGCTCAAATCACCATACCATAAAGAAAGTCTTGCTTCTTCAGCTAACAAAGCAGAGTCACTAGGCAATCCTGTAAAGCACACTGCACCCTATCCAGCTCCATTCTAATCTCCGAAACCCTACCCGAAATATTAGAGAAGTTCTCAGCATTAAACTTCTTCAAGGCCATCTTAGCACTCTTCAACTTACTACACAAACGGAACATCAGGGTACCAAGAACATCAATATCCCAAGCCCTAGTCACAACAGAGAGGAAATCAGGATGATCAGCCCAAAAATCAAACAATTTGAAAGTAATTTTCCTCTTCGGGAGCTCATAAAGCTTAACAAGCATAGGAGAGTGATATGAAATCCGAGGGGGAAGAAACCGGGCAGCAGAACCCAGGAAGAGACACTCCCAAGAAGAGTTAGCGAGGACATGATCAAGCTTACACCAAATAGGAGACTGAATCTGCTTATTAAACCACGTAAAATGATAGCCAGAAAACCGAAGATCATCCAAACCAGTCTGACCCAAACATCAGTCTAAATCATCTTTCCAAGACGGCCACGACACATAACCACCACTATGCTCAACCGGAGTGCAAATGGCGTTGAAATCCCCCAAAACTAGCCATAGAGAATTATCAAAATCACTACCACTAGTAATCAAATCAACCCAATCAAGTCAACACCGTCTACCCCCTCTCGGGGACTGCCGTTTCTGACTCCTCTTACCATTTGAACCCTTCTTAGATTTGTTACCATAAACCAGTTTCTTTGTCTCTAAAAAATCTATGGCCATAGCAGCCAAATTGTTATCATTGGGAGGGGGAGAATCATAAGCACCAATAGGCGGAATCTCAGCTAAAACAATCTCAGGAAGATCGTTGACATGCAGTGAAGAAATATGAGAACATTCATGTAGGCATTGCATTTTTACATATCAGCCCGATGATGAGTCTCGTATGGAGACACTACCTCTTTAGTTGTGAAAGCCACGGGAAACAGACGTTGGAAGGGTAAAGTTGGGAATTAATATTTTGTTAGATTTAACTCGCTTGTTTCGCTTCGGGTTCGCTTATTGGACCTCTGTTTTAAAACACAACAAACCCATTAAATCACATCCAAAAATAATTAAAACATTTAAAACACATCTCACAAATTAATTAATTAAAACAAAATTAAATTAAATTAAAACACATTTCACAAATTAAATCACCTTCCTAAATTAAATTAAATCCATTTCCTAAAATACATAAATCACATTCCTAATTTAATTAAATCACCTACCAATTTAAATAAATCATATCCTTAACTAAAAAGAATAAATCAAATCACTTCCCTTAATTAAAAGATTTTCCCTATCACATACTAAATTAAAAATAACTCCTAATTAACACACAAATCATATTCCTTCTCCAACAAGGTAAACTCATCCCATTGCCTATAAAAAGAACCATTCTACCCCTTATCAAACCCGGGCGGGCTGGCTCATTCTCACGAAAAAAATACAAAAATAATAACCCTAAACCTGCCTTCACAAACTGCCGAGCAACCCTAACTCCATCACTCGAAAACTGCAACAGCACGCACGCATCACCTCACGGGCCAGCCATCACCCACATCGCCACCTGCCCTTGCTTCTCGCCCACACGCCCTTCGGCCTGCCCTTGCTCATTCAATTAACGCCACCCATGTCTGCCTTCAATTCAGCCCACAAACCTTAATCACGTAACAACACCACTAGCACTCACGCACCAGCCCCCCCAACTCACACGTTGCAGCCTCCACTCATCAGCCTTTCATCACGCCTTCTCTCCCAGCCATACACGTGAGCAACCATCACGCCACTGCCCCTCATTTACCTAGCCAACGTGCCAAAAACTGCACTTAACACCCTCACGTAGCAGCACACACGGCTCATTCAAACACAGCCACTTCACGCCTAAGGTCCCTTCACTCAACCCGCCTGACACCACACTGCCCCTTTGACCATTAATCAGCCCTCATTCTGCTCATCAAAATCACGCCCAAACAGCCAGAAACCTACCCTCCAAATCACCTCAAAACAGCCCCCATAAACCCTGAAACTGTCCAGATTTTAGCCACAAAACTGCATCAAAAACTGCACAAAACAGTCCCCAAAACTTGCACAAACCAGTCCCTTAATTACCCCAAAATAGCGACCAGAAAATACAACAAAAACAGCAATGAAATGGAGTAAAAAACAGCAGCCCGAACAGCAAAACAGCGAGGAAAGACGTTGAGTTGGTGAACCAAAAGAGTTGCGGATCATTCACCCTTCCAACGGACGTGTAACACCCTTTCGTGAGACAACAAAAGAGGTTAGACCTGAGGGCCCCTTCTTACTTATCTTCTTTCGTTTTATTTTATTTATTTTAAAATATTATTGCATGAGAGTCGTTTGAGGCATGATATGATTGTTGGATGAGCGGATGTGTGTTCCCTTTTGTGGTATATCGGATGGAAACCCGGACGTAAACTCCGTAGCGGATTCCGAATGGACGGTATTGCGGTCTGCACTCGGGATACAACGCCACGTACCACTTAAGATGCACGTATCTCGTCTCATTCAAATTTGTATTTGAGCATGTCATAGTTCTAGGTCGTTTATTTATTATTTTAAGCATGCGTTAATTTAGTCTTGTTATTAATTTTCAAAGCATGATTGTGTTATTTAGGCATGTTGTTTCTTCATTCTTTATGGATGATGTTTAGTTTAACTTATATTCATGTTTAAGTAGTTATTTATTAATAAGATTTAATGGTTCAATATGCTCAATGTGTGAAACCTTGTTTGCCGTTCAAAGACTTACTCTCAAGCATGCAAACTTAGAATAAGATTTATTTAGCGAATGCATGTTAGATCTAAATACCTTTGAGCATGATTATTGAGTAGACTCGGTTAATTTATTGCACAAATCATATCATCACAAGTGACATAAGTAAGGGACCATTTCGAACCCAACGGTTTGAGGTCTTCCCTTGCGAGGGGTGAGTACGGCCTTAAATCTTTGTCCCAGTTCACACCGGGTGGCGACTCCATGTTATTTCGTACTCCCAACTAGGCCGTGAGCCTAGAACAGTGTCGTCAAGTTCTGTTGTCTACAATTCCCCTTCCTCCCTCTTACGCTCTGCCTCCACAATAACTGCCTCAGACGAATCAATAAGAAAATAAAGAACTACCGGAGCCGGTTCCAAACTCTTAATGTAACAAAAACAGCTAGTTTGTGTTTTCTATATTCCAAGTATTCTAGCTTTAGGATTTTTCTTTTTTGGATAGGTAAGTATATATTAACAAAAGAAAAAACAAAAGCATAAGGGCATACCCCAGACAGCTATGAAGGACATGCCCTCCTAGCAACAAGATTTAAAAGCTACAAAGGAAACAAAAACATCAAAAGATGTCATCAGACAGATGCCAAGTGAGGTGAAGCCATTTATTATCATAAGATGGTCTCACTTTTCATAGCAAACTAGCACGTGTCCGAACAGAAAACATAATATCGGTTAGAAGAACACTCGAAGGGCGAGGAAGCTCATCATGAAGGCGGGCATTTCTTTCCCTCCATAAGAAATAAACAGAGACTGTAAATGAAAGAAGAGCCAAAATATGACATAAGGAGCCTCAAGTGTACTGATCCATCCACTGAACTGTCTACATCAAAACCCGAGAACTGCAATCTAAACCATACATAGCGAACATGGTCGTCCAAACCCGGGATGAGAAAGGGAACTGGAAGAAAAGGTGATCTATATCTTCCCCAGAGCAACCATAAAGTACGTATCTCAAACAAGTAGAGATACCAAAACTCATCAACCTATCCTAAATACAAAGGCCACCCTAGATAACCAAAGCAGAAAAGCATAGCGCGGGATAGCCTTACCAAACAATCTGATGCTAATGAACCAAAGTGTCCCTCGTCATCATAGCATTCCAAGCACTCCTAGTAGAAAAAAATACCTCTACTATCATCCTCCCAAACCATCACATCCTCCATCGTACTACAAGGTACACAATCCAACGAAAGGGAACAGGCCAGCTCCAAAAGGGAAGTATATCTAGCCGGTGGCTAATGCCAAGTAGAGTCCGAGATAATAGATGACACTGTGGCCAACTTATCCAAACCAGATGTAGGCACTGCATTTTTGCATGTAATTCCCGATGATGAGTCTCGTACGGAGGCACTCCTCTTTAAGTTTTGGAAGTCGCGGAAAACGGACGTCGGAAGGAGAAAAGTCAGAAATTGATACCTTGTTGGATTTAATTCGTTTGTTTAGCCTCGGGTTCGCTCGTTAGGCCTCTGTTTTGAATTTATCCTCGGCCCAAACCCTCGCAAGCCACACACCAAGCCACACACCAAGCCACACACACAAAGCCCAAAAAAAAAAAAACCAAATGCACGCCTAAAAGCCTCTAATCCACGCACATCACCCTTTCAAAATAACAAATTCACACATTAAACACATGTTGAAATCAAACCAAATCACATTCCCAAATTAAAAAATTCAAATCAAATCTCATCAATCACCTTCCTAATTAAATTAAATCACATGCCTAAACTAAATGAAATCAAATCAAATCCCATGAATTACCTTCCTAAAGTGAATAGATCTTTTCCTTATGACACACTAATTAGAGATACCCCCAATAATTACACAATATTATTTCCCTACCCGTACAAGGACAACCTCAACCTCTCCTATAAAAATCACCTAAACCAAACCCTTGAGGACCCTAGCACTCATGGCCAAACACAAAAACAAACCAAAACCTTCCCCTCTCACCTCTCTCCTCTCGGAAAACCCTAAATAGCCTCTCTACACAGCTCTCTCGGCCCCCTCTTTCTTATCTCCACCCTCTTGGCCCTTCATCTTTCCAATCCAAAACAAATAAACCCTAAATACATTCTCTCACTCAACAAACAAACACACACGCTACTCATACAAAACAAAGTCGTACGATCTCTCCTCTGGTGGCAACACAACAAAAAGGCCACATGCCCCTCTCCACGTAAAACACATGCATGCAGACCTCATGACCAACGCATTCAATAACGCACACAATTCACCTTTCAGACCATCACGCCCTTAAGCAGCACACACACGCCTGGGCCTTCCCTCTCTCTCTCAAACCGTGACGAAAACAATAAACCCATTAGTAAAAGACAATCACGCCTTATTCCCCCATGACTCATGTACACAGGTCCCTCTCTCATTAACCTTCATCACCAACCATAATCCCTTCCATCCAACCGACCAACAACCCATGCACTTAGACCTTCTCTCTTCACTCACGACCTCGCACACCGAAGAACCCCACTCCACCATCACAGCTCCTCCATAAACAAACAAAGGATATGCAGTGAGCCAAAACACAAAGGATCCAGGATGTGAACCAAACCACCCATAAACCTTTAACACTCACGGCCTCCATTTCTCATCTCTCAAAACCAAAACAAAAACCTAATTTCTCAAGACTCTCTCGCATATATCTCTTCTCTCTACAAACAAATAAACCCTAACTCTTAGCCACGCCAAAACCACACACTCCCCCTTCGTGTAAGATAAATAAAAAATCCACACGACAACTCACCCTCTTCTCTCCTAACTCTCGGCCAAACCAGAAACAATAAAACAAATAAACCCTAGACGCAAATATACAGCCCTCACCAAGTCTAAAACATCGAGCAAAAAATAGTCCCTAAACTGCCCCTACCAAACTACCAAAATAATAACAACAAGCACCCATTACCGAAGCCAATAACCACAAAAATATAGCCAAAACAGCCCCCAAACTGCACCCTAAAACAGCTCCCAAAACAGCCCCCAAACTGCACCCTAAAATAGTCCCCAAATCAATGAAAATCATCCCTAAAACAGTCCAGAAAATAGCCCCAAATAGTCCCTAAACACCACAAAACAATCCCTGAAAACAGTGCCAAAACTAAGGCAAAAAAACAGCTCAAACGGAGGAAACAGTAGCCCAAAACAGCGAGGCGACGACGGAAAACATTGAACCAGTGAACCGGAAAAGTTACGGAGCATTAACCCTTACGACGGCCGCGTAACGCACTTCCAAGAGGCGACTTAAAAGGTAAGACATGAGGGCACCCTTTGTTATATTTTATTTTGTCGTCCTAGAAACGGCATGCTCGGTTGGACGTGGAATACATCCAACCGAGTATGCGAAGTCCTATATTGAAAACGGCCAAATTATTTGGTCACATATTTATGTTCCCGCATTTATTTATTTAATATGCTCATGAGATTGTATGATTGCCGTTATTTCAACTTACTTTTATGCATGCAAACTTAGATATAGGTTATATGCAAACTTAGATATAGGTTGTATGCGAACTAAGATGTAGGTTATTATTGCGTAGATCTGGTTAGATTATTGCACAAATCCATTCATTACAAGTGGCATAAGTAAGGGACCATTCCGAACCCAACGGTTTGAGGTCTTCCCTTGCGAGGGGTGAGTACGGCCTTAAATCATTTTCCCAGTTCACACTGGGTGGCGACTCCATTTTGTTTCTCCGGTTTAGTTCCCCGCGGGATACTCCGTACTCCCAACTGGGCCGCGAACCTCGAACAGCATCACCGATTTTTATGTCCTACACCAGAGTCTTAAATGACCCTCTCACCTATAGTATCCACAATCGGGCTGAGTGGATGCCAATTATCAAACCATAACTGATATGATCCCGGATACCCACCAGAGGGTCCTCGATGACAAATTCAATTGGGCCTTTTGTGGTTAACTTGTATTCAATCTTCAAGTCCAAGACAACTTTCAAACCTAAAGAACCGGATTAAAATAAATGAGAATGACGCAAGCCCAATATAGAAGCAGTTTTTGAGGAATCAAGCCGAATCAAGTCCGACACCAAAAATTCGACCAAGACAAGACTTAATGGGCTTGAGACACATTATTTGGGCCTAGTTACATGAATGCCATGAAATTTAGGAGCTTTTGGTGCAAGGAGACAACTTTAGACATCTTGGGAACAATTGTCACATTTGTTGACTTATTAGGCACCTTTGTTGGATTTTTATGGTTTTGTTGTTTTTCCTTTTGTTGAATTTTTTGGCAAAGTTGTTGATGACTTTAGCCACCTTGTTTGACATTTATGTTATGTTGTCTAGATTATCAAATGACTATTAAGGGCATAACCTTTAAATAACCATTAGTTCGCAAGTTAGGGTGTTTTGGTATTTTTGCACCTATTAGGGTTTCCTTCATTGTACTATATATTGTAACATTTCTTTCTTAATGAAATTAATCATCAATTTTCGAAATTAGCTTCATCTTGAAAGCTTGGCTTTGTCCAAAATTGCTTAAGGGAGGGATTCGCCTTATTTCATGCAATCGACTTATCTAAGGCGTGGCAACGTTAGTGGCGTCTCCGTGCTAGCAGAACACTACAAGAAATCATCTTAAGGGTTCTCAAAGACAAGTTCTTTGTGGATCTTCTTTGTGGCCTTGGAAGGGTTTTGTTCCTACAAAATCAAATTCGCGTTGTTTGGGGTTCTATCCATTGCGAGGGGTTTGCTTGGCCTTAAACATCCAAGTGAGTACCGCGTCAATAACTAAGCCTTATCACCATTCCCAATCCTAAATCTAATCCTCCGATGAGTCAATGATCGAAGACCCAAAATCTTCCACCAGCTCCAAGAGCAATCTCTAGGGCAAGTCACCTCCCAAAAACTCCGACCATGCAACAGATTAGACTGAACCTAGGTAGACCAATAGAAGACTTGACCAGAGTAAATAAACATAAATGTTTAACAATGGCTGCTCGATTCCAAGTTTCCAAATTCTTAATCTCTAAACCACGTTCTTTCAGGGGGCAAGCAGACTCTACTATAAGCCACATTTTCCCCTGACGAAGCAAGCTCACTACCTTTCCAAAGAAAAGATCTTAATGTTGTCTCTACCTTCCTAATAACAAACTTAGGCATGATGAACATGAAGGACCAATACAATTGGATAGAGAACAAAACCGAGTATTTGCTAATTCTAACTCGTATTACTCTGTTTGTCCTATATTAGTTTCTTGTTGGTTATGCTAGCTTGAAGATTACACATTGTTGTGAGCTTCTTTGGTAAGTTATATTCACATTATATTGAGTGTAAACACGAGTGGAGTGGAGTGATATATATTTGAGTGCAAACACTTG
This sequence comes from Zanthoxylum bungeanum, assembly GCA_019454045.1. Taxonomy (NCBI): domain Eukaryota; kingdom Viridiplantae; phylum Streptophyta; class Magnoliopsida; order Sapindales; family Rutaceae; genus Zanthoxylum; species Zanthoxylum bungeanum. The sequence goes on along the minus strand of SKCR01025361.1, from coordinate 345,840 downwards.
AGCGTTTGAGATTGTTTTTGGATAAAGTAAGTATATTAATCAAAATGTACAAAAGCAAATGGGCATACACCAGACAACTAGAGAGGACATGCCCTTCTAGCAAAATAGCCAAAAGGCTACAAACAAAACAATACCATCAGAAGATATCATCGGGCAGGTGCTAGGAGATGTGAAGTTATTTATTATCATAAGATGGTTTCACCCTCCGTAATAAACTAGCACGAGTCCGGACAAAAAACATAATGTCACTGAGTAGAACACTAACATGGCGAGGAGGCACATCATGATTACGGGCATTCCTTTCCCTCCAGATGTAGTAAACTGACGCAACAAATGAAAGCCAAATAAGAAGATGACATAATGAGTCATCGATAAACTGATTCATCCACTCAACAGTCTGCAACCAACCTCGAGAACTCCAATCTAACCCATACATGGTCAACACAGTCGTCCAAACCCACAAAGAGAAATAGCATTGGAAGAAAATGTGATCAACATGAATGCTATTTTCGAGATATTATCCAAGTGTGTAGAGAGTAATCAAATAGGCATTGTTCATGACCACCTCAACATATACCCCTACCTTAGAATGTGACACCACGACGTGTTCCACCAGATGAAGAAGAAGCTGAAAATGAGTTTGATGATTCTGATGATCTTAATGATGTGGAGGAGATATTTCATCCAGGGCATGATGAGAGGCCTAATAAGAGGTTTGATATAAGAGATATGTGGTTTGATGGTAGAGGTGTATTTGATGACAGACATAAGATTATGACAAGAGAGGTTATGATAGACATGGTGATGCTGATGGTGATTTGAGCAGCATCAAGATCAAGATACCAAACTTCTTGGGCAAGAATGATCCTGAAGCATATTTGGAGTGGGAGAAGAAAATCGAGTTGATTTTCAATTGTTATCATTACTTTGATGAGAAGAAGATCAATCTGGCAGCCATGGAATTCACTGATTATGCGATGATTTGGTGGGATCAGATTGTCATCAACCAAAGGAGGAATCATGAGAGGCCAGTTCAGACATGGGAAGAACTTCGAGGTCTCAGGAGGAAACGGTTCATACCTAGCCATTACTACCGAGAGGTTTATCAGAAACTACAGCATCTGTATCAGGGGGGCCAAGAGTTCAGAGGATTACTATATTGAGATGGAGGTTGGTATGATCAGAAAGAATGTAGTGGAGGATGTAGAGGCTACTATGGCATGGTTTCTATGTTGATTTCTAACATACTATTTTGGCCGTAGAAACCTAAGTTTTGGAACTGCCCTTGGGGCATGTACTAAAATTATGAGACTGTTATAATGTATCTAGTTTGACTAAGAAACATTATCTCTATATCTAGTTTAACCCGTTGCGGGTATACCTTTATATTCTGAAACATCGGGTGTTTTGTTTATAAAGATGATATTGAGATATTTACATTAGATGTAAATAACATTATTTATATTTAGAATATAAATGAATCTCAAACATATAATATGACAAACAAAAGCACAAATTGAGTAAATCAAATAGGACTTAAAGGTGGCATTGTTGTCTGGGACACAATAATAATACTCGTATATCCACACTTTCGAAGAGTGGATACTATGACAGATTTGATTCTAATTCAAATGATGTCTACGAATCTAGTTTATTAGGCAAAGTGCCTAAAACACATTTTACTTGGTAAAAGTGGACGTGCCACCGATCTATTAGCCCTCGTTCATAGTGACTTAAGTGGGCCCATGTCTAACTAGGCTAGAGGTGGATATGAATACTTCATAACCTTTACGGATGTAGCATCCCATTATGGTTATGTGTATCTTATGAAACACAAGTCAGAAACTTTTGAGTAATTCAAAGAGTTTCGACCCGAAGTAAGAAAACAGACCGATAAAGTATTAAACACATTACGGTCGGACCAAAGTGTAAAATACTTAAACATATAAGTTTCAAGATTACTTGAAAGAGTATGGTATTCTTTCACAGTGGACTCCTCACAAGACACCTCAATTTGACGGTGTGTTCGAAAGGAGAAACCGAACTTTGTTGGACATCGTAAGATTAATGATGAGTCACTCTGAGCTACCAATTTCCTTCACGAGATAAGCATTGAACAATGCAATACTTATTTTGAATAAGATTCTGTTAAAATCTGTTAGACAGATTTCATATTAGATATGAACAGGAAAGAAACCGAGTTTCTCATTCCTGAAGATTTGGGAATGCTGGGCATTTGTTTGGATGGTACCAAACTAGAACCCAAATCGGATAAATGCCTATTTGTAGGTTGTCCTAGGGAAACCAAAGTATAGTACTTGTACACCTCACAAGAGAACAATGTAATTGTTGCTCTCCATGCGGTTTTCCTAAGAGGAATTCCTGTATGCAGTGGTAAGTGGGAAGAAAGTAAAACTCGATGAAAATCGAAGTAATACTGTTCCTGGCATCGAGTCCTCATGGAACACCAACAGTTCATCAATGATGAAACTGTACCAATAATCTTCAAATACACAAGAATCGCATAGGTCGGAGAGAGTCAGAAAACAATCTGGGAGGTATAGGTTTCTGATCTCACCTCATGTAGACCTCAATCTTAATGAGGAAAACGAACTGGCTACGTATGAGGAAGTGATACAAGGTATCGACTCCTTTTATGGCAAAGTGCCATGAAGTCCGAAATGGATTCCATGTATATCAAGAAAGTTTGGATACTGGTTGATGTACCAGAAGGCATTGTGTCTATTGGTACTATATGTGTCTTCAAGGAAGACATACATGGATGGCAACAAACAAATGTACACAGCTAGGCTTGTACAGAAAGGGTATCGTCAACGACATAGTGTCGACTACTAAGAAACTCTTTCACATGTTGCCATGATTAAATCCATTCGGATAATGCTTGCTATAGCTGCATATTTCATTTATGAAATATGGCAGTTGAACGCAAAAACCGCTTTCCTTAACGGAAACCTTTTGGAGGATGTTTGTATGCAACATCCTAACGGTTTTGTCGTGCCAAAATATACAAACAAGGTTTGATGGTACTATGCTTCACAATGTCCCAATAGGCACACCTTAGTGATTGATAAGAAGATAGGAGATATGTACTCTACTGATAGTGAGGTTGAGGATGGGATGCTAGAGTTGGAGGATACTAGTGACCACGAGGGAGCTGCATAACCATTAGATAATTTATCTCTAGTTGTTATGCATGCTTTGAATGCAAATGTTGTAAAAGATGAGAGTGAGCAGCAGAGGGAAAACATATTCCACACTAGATGCTGTGTGAATGGCAAAAGGTGTATTATGATCACAGATGGGGGTAGTTGTACTAATGTTGCTAACATAACTTTGATTGAGCAGTTGGGGTTAAGTTGCTTGAAGCACTGATAAGAAACTCACTTGGATTCGAAAATCAAGCAAACCCCAAGTATTCTTTCTTAAGCCCCAAGAAACCTTAATCAATGATTTTGTAAGAACAAAATCCATCCAAGAACAGCCCTAAACCACCATGAAACATTGCCCATGATAACTCAAACAAGAAATCAACAATGTTAGTGGAATCCCATGGAGTCGTACTACTTCTCTAAAGAACAAGTCAGTAATGTTAGTGGCATCATCAGTCTTATGACATGTTATAAAGTGTGCCATCTTACTGAACCTATCAACCACTACAAAGATGGAATATCTACCCTTTGTAGTCCTAGGTAAACCCAATATAAAGTCCATTGATACATCTACCCATGGGTCACTAGGTACAGGCAATAGTGTGTACAACCCATGAGGCATAACCTTCGATTTATCCTTTTTACAAGTTAAGCATTTTTCACACAAACGCTCAATATCTCTCTACATTTTAGGCCAATAGAAATGTTCACTCAATACCCATAAGGTCTTGGCAATGCAAAAGTGTCCCATTAAACCTCCCACATGCGCTTCCCTGAGCTCTGATAACAAATGACAAGAAACTCACTTGGATTCGAAAATCAAGCAAACCCCAAGTATTCTTTCTTAAGCCCCAAGAACCATAATCAATGATTTTATCAAAACTGGGTTTCTTTTCTTTTTTCATATCAATTCATCATTGTTATCAATTTCTAGATCTGGGTTTTATTGTGTTCTTCATATCAGTTCATTCTTAACATTCTGTTCATTAGCCTATGTTGAAGAAATAAGCATGTTCTTAAGCAGCTGTGTGATTTATTTCTGAAACCCTAGTGAATCATTTGAAAAAAAAAAGAAAGAAAGAAAAAGGAAAAGAAAAGAAGCTATGTCAGATTCATCATGAGGAAGAACATCAACACCAGACACTTAAAGAATTAGACTTTGAATTCCATTTCATATCAGACTTGAACATCAGTGAGTTAATACTTCGCATTTTATTTTCGGACTAGTTGGGTCCATATTATTATTTGGGTTTTCGTGGATGGTAATCCATCAAAATTTCTATTATGGTCCCAAAATTTTGCCCGAAATTGCAGACGACTGTGAATTTGCATGCTTACTTCGTGCTAATTTTTTATTTCATTCTTCCGAATACTCTAGCTTAAGTCTCTTTGATTGAGTCTTCGTCTTTACTATTCTTATTCGCATTTTCCACCTACCCTCTATACATTATTGGTTCTTTGTGTTTCATGTTGGCTTGAGGACTACACCTGGTTGTGTACTCTTGGATTGAGTTTGATTCGCATTTGAATTGAGGAAGATCTCAAGAATGGTAAAAGACAGTGAATGTGAGCACAGTATCGGGTAAAAGATAATAGAGTGCAAACATGAGTAGAGTGATCTCATTCGACTGTAAACACGTGAGATTGTGAGGATTTACATATTTGTTTTACTTTCTTGTTAAGCAGGTCCAAGTCTAACCATTGATGATAAGCTTAAGGCTTTGGATAGAAAGTTTACAGATATGATGGAGAACATGAATAATGCCTTGGAGAGGTTGTCCAATAGTGTAGAGAGTATTCAAAAGGGCAGTGGTCCTAGAGCACCATGCCCTATCATATACCACCACCTCATAATGTACCACCACCTCAGAATATGCCACCTCGACGTGTACCACCGCAGAAATGTACCACTAGATGAAGAAGAAGCTAAAAATGTGTTTGATGATACTGATGATCTTGATGATGTGGAGGAGAGATTTCAGCCAGGGCAAGATATGAGGCCTAATAGGAGGTTTGATAGGAGGGATATGTGGTTTGATGGTAGAGGTGTTTTTTATGACAGACGAGGGGATTATGATCAGATAGGTTATGGTAGACGAGGAGATGTAGATGGTGATCTAGCTAGCATCAAGATCAAGATACCAACCTTTCAAGGCAAGAATGATCCCGATGTTTACTAAGAGTGGGAAAAGAAAACAGAGCTGATTTTCAACTGTCATCACTATTCAGACGAGAATAAGATCAATCTGGTAGCGATTGACTTTATTGATTATGCTATTATTTGGTGGGATCAAATTGTTTCTACAAGGAGGAGAATCTATGAGAGACGGTTCAGACATAGGAAGAACTTCGAGGTCTCATGAGAAAAAAGTTTATACCCAGCCATTACTATAGAGAGTTGTATCAAAAACTACATCATCTATATCAGGGGACTAAGAGTGTTGAGGATTATTAAACGGAGATGGAAGTTGCCATGATCAGGGCAAATGTAGCTGATGATGCAAAGGCTACAATGGCACGCTTTCTAGGGGGCTTAAATAGAGAGATTGCCAACATGATGGAGTTACAACCATTATTTTGATTTGGAGGATATGCTTCACATGACTAACAAGGTAGAGAGGCAACTCAAGAAAAAGTTCACATCCAGATTTGGTACTCAGGCTACTTTTGCATGGAAGGGGAAATGGGCTCCGAATGAGAAGTAGGATTGAGGCTTTGACAAGCCTAGAGGTGAATTTAGTGGAGGCTTTAATAAGCCTAGGGCCGAACCTAGTGTCAATGGTAAAGAGGACGTATAACTGAGCAAGACTAGACAAAACCTGAGAGTACAACTATTTTTTTTATAAAGTAAGTATATTAACCAAAAATGTACAAAAGCAAAGGGGCATACCCCAAAAAACTAGAGAGGATAGGCCCTCTTAGCAGAATAGCCAAAAGGTTACAAACAATACAAGACCATCAGAAGATGCCATCGGGAATATGCTAGGAGAGGTCAAGCCATTTATTATCATAAGATGGTTTCACCCTCCGCAATAAACTAGCACGAGTCCAAACAGAAAACACAATGTCACTGAGTAAAACACTAACAGGGCGAGGAGGCACATCATTAGTGCGGGCATCCCTCTCCCTCCAGATGTAGTAAACAGATGCAGCAGACGAAAACTGACATGATCTAGGCCACACATGGAGCATCAAAGGACATGGCCAATAACACAATGGAGTCATTGCTAGTACCAGAAGGGCCAATCACAAGATAGAAGGCCAAAAAATCAAAGAAGCAGTGGCGGGATTAGTTCAGAGTTTTATGACCGACTACAAAAAAAAAATAGAGACGCATGTGGGCTTCAATGGAGAGATCCCAAAGAAATTTCACTTGGCCAAAATCAGTTATGAATGAAGCTTCATAGGCCTATAAAACTTAAAGACTTTGGTATTTTTTTAATTTCGTATTTAGGGGCATTGTTGTCTTTATGCCTTTAGGGTTTCTTTTTATAACACTATTTAAGCTTGCCTTCTTCTTCATTTTAGGTTTATCATGAAATTTGTAAGAAAACACAAAAGCTTATGCTTTGGCTATGGCTATGGCCAAATTTCTTATAAATGAGGGATTCCCTTTTTCAATTTTGAATCGTCTTATCTAAGTTTAGAAAACTTAGTGGTGTCTCAATTTGCTAGCAACACATTGATTTCATGTTTTGAGTTATCATGGGCAATGTTTCATGGTGGTTTACGGCCGATCTTGGATGGGTTTTGTTCTTACAAAATCATTGATTAAGGTTTTTGGGGCTTGAAAAGAATACTTGGGGTTTGCTTGGTTTTCAAATCCAAGTGAGTTTCTTGTCATTTGGTATCAAAACTCAGGGTTCCAAGGTCTGATTTCCTATCTTAATTCGTTATTTGATTCTGTTTTAATTTTTTTTCTTGTTTCAGTTCTTATTAGATCTTGTTTCTGTTTTTGTTTGTTGTTTCTCGGTTAATACTTTGTTCTGAAATTTTTTTGTCAAATTCTGGGTTTTCTTTTCCATCTTCATATCAGTTCGTCATTGTTATTAATTTCTAGATCTGGGTTTTTGTTGTGTTCTTCATATCAGTTCGTCATATATATTTATTTATGTATCTTGGTTTTTATTATGTTCTTCATATAGGTCATCCTTAACATTATGTTCTTTAGCCTCTGTTGAAAAAATAAGCATGTTCTTAAGCAGCTATGTGAATCATTCCTGAAAACCTAGTGAATCATTTGAAACAAAAAAAAGGAAAAGAAAAGAAAAAAATTTATGACAGATTCATCTTGAAAAGAGAACATCAACACTAGACTTCTTACAAAATTAGACTTTGAGTTCCGTTTCATATAAGACTTGAACATCAGTGGGTTAATACTTAGCATTTTTTTTCTCGAACTTGAAAAAAGAGTAAAAAAGTCGAAAATTTTGGTTAAATTTAGTTTGTTCCATATTATCATTTGGGTGTCTGTGGAGGGTATTCCATCAAAATTTCTATAGAGGCACCGAATTTTTTCCCAAAATTGCATACGACTGTGAATTTGCATGCTTATTTGTTTATCATCATGCTAATTGTTTATTTCCTTATTCCAAATACTCTAGCTTAAGTATTATTGATTGAGTCTTCGTCATTACTATTCTTATCGTATTTTCCACCTGCCCTATATATACATTATTGGGTTTTTGTGTTTCATGTTGGCTTGAGGACTACATTTGGTTGTGTATTCTTGGATTGGCTGTGATTCTCATTTTAATTAAGGAATAACTCAAGAAATGTAAAAGGCAGTGATTGTGAGCACCGTATCGGGTAAAAGCCAATTGTTGGTTTCTGTTAAGGAACCAAGATCATAAACAAGCATGAAACATGTGTGAATACTAATCAATGAAGTTGCGGAATACTCACATCGATCAGTTGAGCAACGCGGCAACGAACAAAACTCCAAATTCTACTCACTGCAGCTCACGGCAGTGGAATGCTCCCAGCTTACTGGTTTCGACTTCAAACTTTAAGAATCCAAGCTCCAAGCTTCGTCGAACGATTCCCGGCTCATGGGTGGACTTCCCTATCACCTTCGCATGTCTCTCGGAGTGCTAGCTCTTGTGATTTTTGCCACAAAAATCACACACTGAAGCTTCCCATTGCTCTCGGTTTTTGACAGAAAACCAGTGAACAATTTTGCCTCCATGGGCGTGTGAGAGAGAGATGAGTGAAAGAGATAGGGTTTTTTTTTTATTAAAGAAAATTGTGTATCTAATACCAATTTTGAATTTCCAAAATTCAATTACAAATTTTCTCTTTCCAAAAGTCAAGCATTAATGCCAACCACCACATCCATCAACTCACATCACTCATGAATAGTGCTTGTGTCAATCACTCAAAGTGAAAGAAATCTATCACTTGATTGACGAATGATGTGACGCTAGATGTGACTAGCGATTTGACGCAAGATTTGACTTGCGTGTCGCACTCGAATTCGAAATGCGAATGCGCTCATAAATAATCACGGGCTCGGGTTCGATAATTCCAAATTAACGAATTTTTTGTTGCGACGTAATTAAATCTAATTTAATTAAATAATCATGCCTAGCATAATTACTATTCAGGTCGCTACGCCCGAATTAAAATCTAATTTTAATTCCGCATCGAAATCCAATTTCGTTTAATATATCGATTAATTCCAAATTAATCGTTATCTCTCTTTAATGGATATTTTATCCCAGATAAAATATCTCTGCAATTAATCCCAGATTAATTTTCTCTCTCATCTTATTAATCCCAGATTAATTTAGAGTGCGAGTCATACGACATCGGTGAATCTTTGGGAAGCGACCCATGAGATCCCCGGATATGTTGGCAGTAAATCCGGTCGGGACTATCCGAACATGTAAGTACCAAGTACTATGTTTTACCGATTTATAAGACAAGGTTGGCTTCTAGCAAAGCGCCATGCCTACCCAATTCTCCAGAAATATCCATACAGGAATAAAGGATCTATATCAGGCGTAGTATACGTAGTATTGCGTATTTCTGTCCAGTATCGAATGATCATGTGCTAGGCCTGGGGCTGGAATTGTGTCTGCCCCGTACGAAGCACATGTTGGATGTCTGGTAACTAGTCTCTATAATGGGATAAACATGACCTTTTCATTTTATCCCGATGACTGCAGTACTTAAGAGTACTAGTACCGTATCCTACGTGACCATCATCTCCATATGACTAGAGTGACACTTCCATCTTGACATCACACCCAACACACTACGATTCTCAATATACCCAGTATTGGCGTACACATAACCTGTTAAAGCCCTGGACGACCGCAACCAAAGTATATTGATTGTCGCAAGTATTAGTGGTGCAAGTCTCAGGTTAAGACCAAATACACCTACCCTAATTTCGGACTTCCATAGACACATAGTCATACTACCAATGGAATTCTGAGGAGGTCTATCCAGAGCGAAGCTATTTCCCGTACCATCGGTAAAACATAACCTCCTATTACACTTGCATGAGTATCCTATACCCAAATATATGATAACTATGATGTTGTGCCCTCACAACGCGCACAAGTGTAATACTAGTCTTTTACGCATTTATCGATGTCCAATCTCGATAATACTCTGACTAGGGATATTTAATGATTTATCCTTCGTTGACTGATACTGTCTCATATCATTCTCCGTCCATGAACAAATCATAGGGACCTCCTATCATTTATACATCTAGGTGATCTAATCACAAATGATAAGAGTGCAATCTCCTTTGTCACATAGTTAATTTGTACAACAACACCATGATCTGTACAAGTAGTGACACTATGGGTCATAATTGTCCAACAATCTCCCACTTGGCTATAGCCAGTCACTCGAGTGTCTTACACCCGAACTATGTACGGTTGGCTCAAACTGCTGAGAAAAGCTTTCGTCAGTGGATTTGTATGACTATCATCTGATGCGATTTATTCGATCATCAATCGCCACGATGTATGATCTGAATGAATCAGATGAATAGTCGAAGTATGTATCTGGATCGTTGATGGGACCATTAATTCTTTAGCCTGTGCTGATGCCTAGCTCAGCTGCTAACAGAATTATATCTAATCTAATTAGATATGTTTATCGACCCAGAAGGCTTCTATTACCGCCTCAACTGCAGCAATAACCCGCATTTGTTGTTTATTCGGTAACAATATCTTTCTTGGAAGATATCCAGCTCACTGTTCCGTCATTCAAACTGTATAGTACCGTTTACGACTTTTAGTCATCTTTATCGGTTAGGAAACTTGCAACAGTGATCCCAGTCACTTCAAGTTCTCCATCTCCATAGTTTAAGACAGCATCCTTAGTTCTCCAAGATACTAACGGATGTTTTTAACATCAATCCAGTGACTATCACTTGGATTGGCCTGTTTGTGAATTCATATGCTCAAAGCGTATGAGACACCAGGTCGCGTACATTTTTCAATGTACGAGTTTCATGGAGAGTTTTCTCGAAAGCCAAGCTTTCACCGATTATATTTATGGGAATTTCATTTCCAAGAAATGACATACTATCATTATTTTATAGGACAACCACTATCAGTGCGCTCCCACTAACCCTCTTATATACAAGAATCTTTTTCGTTTTGAATTAAATCATACACCGTTATGATTACATCAAAACGATAATTCTAATAACCTATGCATGCTTCAATCCAAACATGGATCGAATAACCTTCAAACCTTGTCTGCTAGTTTTGGTACGACAAAATCGTCAGGATGTTATAAACATCCTCCAAAAGGTTTCCTTTTCAGGAAAGCGATTTTCCCGTTAAGCTGACATATTTCATAAATGAAACATGCAGCGTTAGCAAGCATTTTCCAAATGGATTTACCATGGCAATAGGTAAAAGGTTGAATCGTAATCAACACAATGTGTTGAAAACGATACCTTTCCGCTAAAAGCCTAGCTTTATACGTTGGTATGTTGCCATCCTTGTATGTCTTCCTTGAAGACTTATTAGTACCAATAGGCACGATGCCTTGTGGTACATCAACTAGTATCCAAACTTGTTGATATACATGGAATCCATTTCGGATTCATGACACTTTGCCATAATAGGGAGTCGATACCTTGTATCACTTCCTCATACGTAGTCAGTTGGTATTCCTCAATAAGATAAACATCTTTATGAGGTGAGATCAGAAATCCATACCCCAGGTTGTTTTCTGACTCTCTCCGACATACGCGGTTCTTGTGTATACGAAGATTAATGGTAATAGTTTCATCCTTGATGAACTATTTGTGTTCCATTAAGGAATCGGTGCCTTGAATAGTATTACTCTGATTTTCATCGAGTTTTACTATCCTCCCACTTACCACTGCATATCGGTATTCCTCTTAGGAAAACCGCATGGCGAGCAACAATCATATTGTTCTCTTGTGAGTTGTATAAGTACTATACTTATGGTTTTCCTAGGACAACCTACAATTTGGCACTTATCCAATTTGGGTTATAGTTTGGTATCATCCAAACATATGCCAAGCATACCCAAATAATCAGGAATGTGAAACCCGGTTTCTTTCTTGTTCATATCTAATATGAAAATGTCCAACATTATTTTATGGAACCTTATTCTAAATAAGTTCTTGCACTGTTAATGCTTATCCGTTGAAGGAAATGGTAGCTCAAAGCGACTCATAATTAACCATATCATGTCCAACAAAATTTGGTTACTCAGTTCGGACACATCGTCAAACTGACGTGTTCCGGGAGGAGTCCTCATTTGAAAGAATACTATACTCTTTCAAGTATATTAGAAACTTACTGCTTAAGTATTTTCCATTACGGTCTTACCGTGACGGTATAATACTATAGCCAATCTATATTTGTCTATTTCGTGTCGAAAATTTAAAAGTTTTGATTTGTGTTCTTAAAAGAAACACATAACCATAACGTGATGCCACATCCGTAAAGGTCACGAAATATTCATATCCACATCTAGCCTAGCTAGACATTGGCCCACTTGCTGCACTATGAACTAGGGCTTACAGATCGGTGGCATTTGCACTTTTACCAAGTAAATGTGTTATAGGCACATTGCCCAATAACTAGATTCGTAGACTTTATTTGAATAGAATCAAATCAGTCCGAGTACCCACTCTTCAAAAGTGTGGATATATGATTCTTGTTTAATTGTGTCCCAAACTACAATGCCACAATATGTTTCTTTTCTGATCAAATCAGTTTAAGCTATTTGTTTGTCATGTTATATGTATGAGATTTATTTATATTCAAAATATAAATGCTGTTATTCACATCTAATGTGTTTATCTCAATATCATCTTTATATAATGAAACACTTTAGTGTTCCAGAATATAAAGGTTCACCCGCAGCGGGTAAAACACTGATATAGAGATAATGTTTCTAGTCAAACTAGTTACATTATAACAGTTTCCAAATTTAGGTACATACCCGAAGGTAGTTCCTAAACTTAGGTATCTACGGTTGAAACAACGATTTTCGTTCCGTTTCCAATTCGCGGATAAATCTCTTTTGAAGTCAGTATCTTGTTTAAAACAGATTCTGAACATCAATACATATATTTATGTACCACACTAAGTATTTAAAATCTATTTTAATACTAGTAGTGAACATAATGTTGACAAACATATTTGAAGTCAGAGCCTTGCTCGTTCTTCAATTCCTTCATGTCTGCTTTGTCCAAACGGCAGTCACGCTTCCGCGATCCCGTTTGCCACAATTTAGGCAGACATTTTGGGATATGGTATGTCCTTATCTTCCTAGAAGATTATAATGATTTTGCCTTTGCCTGTTTCAACACTCTAGAAGCCTTTGGCCAAGCCTTGTCCTTCTAGAATATCGAAGAAGGTGCGCCTTGCGCTACTTGCCTTATTGCAAATTTTGACTTTGTCTCTTAAGAATAGTCATAAACTCTCCAAGAGTTATTATTGCAATTTAGTACTTCTAAAATCTAAGTATAGATTTACGAAGATCCTTCTATTTCAGTATCATACTTTAAGGATTATCCTCAGTTCTGATTCATAAATTAAGGAAGTCTACTGCGGTAAGTATAATGGATTAAGCACTAAAGTTGTCATTACATAAATCTTCCAAAGATTGCTCTACTATTTGCTTAACTCCGAGCTTAGGCCTAGTATGTTATTTTATCAATTAAAGTAACTTATTATTTTTCCAGGACCATCCTGAAACTTTATTCCCAATTTTGAAAATTAAACCATTTAAATACATTTTCCCTAAGATTATGTATTAACATCATCAATCTTTCAAATTTATCTTGATTTTAATAGTCCAACTATTTAATCAACGATTTAGGTACTATTTATTATAATGATTACAATAGTCCAACTATTTAATCAACTATATTTTAATAGATTAAAATCAATTATATTGATTACTATAATCCAATTATAAAATCAACTATAAATGAATAGTTTGAATATAGTCCAACTATTTATTAAAACAACAATTTAAATATTAGTCCAACTAACATTTAATTTCTTGACGAATGATATTTGTTTTGAGCACGTATGGCAAGTAATTAAACGAGTATTGCAAATTCAATTCTTGCCTCCCACTATTTCTCGGTGAGCCTCTAACCCTCTGTCGAGTACTCGGGAAGGAAACCGTGTTCCTAGTGGGCTGGATCCCGTTAAATATCACACAATCTTGACTTTGGCCAACAAATTGTATGCTAATTAACTAGGTAGGTAGATCTCTAAGATCGATTGGATCCAATCCAATTCCTAGATCCGGTAGGGGGACATCCAAGTCCGAAACATATATCTTATATATGCCAATACATCCAATGTATTACCTAACCTTTTTCTCTGAATCAACTAAGCCTTGGCTTTGGCACAACAACTTAGTGATCCCAGTTAAGCGTGACCCATTGACCATGGAAAGCTTCGTAATCAATGTCGATGGACAAGAAGTGGTCTTGACTTTGGCCAACAACCACAACTTGGACAAGACACTAACATGGAACAAAGCCTTCGTGATTCAAACACATCCTCGACGGACAAAGGCCTTGACTTTGGCCAACAAGCCAATGCCAGTCTCGGATCTTGAGTGAGAATTACTCAATGGAAGGAAAAACGCTTAATATTTTGCGAGGGTTTTTCGAGTGCAAATTGGCAACCAATTTATTATCTTTATTAAGGTCTCATCATCATACACCCTTAAACATGCATTCTAAACACATAATAAAGCGCGTATAATAAAATAATGATATGGAGATGGATATTTTACACATTGATCCTAGATCAAATCTCTCACTTTCTCTCTCCCCCGCTAGCACATGTATTTACTTCTACCCGTTACACTACACTTCTAAAGAAACCTCATTTACATTGAGGGGAATAGGTGAGAAGAGAATACAGAGAAAATGAGGTATAAGGCTGGACACGCAGGTCCAATTAATAAATCAAATTTATTACAATAATTTCTAAAATTATCCCACCCATCTAATATCCATCCGATATACATTATTCATGCATCGCAACCATGTATTTACACAAGCATGTTATCAATCAATCTAATCCAATTAATTAATCTGATAATTAGTGATCATCCAATGTTCAAACAATGATTTGATTTTGCTCGAGTCAAACTCATTTTGCGAATAAGTACTCAAAGTATGAATTCTCGAATTAAATTAAACTACATCATTAAATCCAATTTAATATGCACATAATTCTAATTCGCTATTTAATTCCAAATTAAATACTACACTTTATTTACGAACCTTTACGACTTAAATTCCAAATTAATCGCTACGGGTCTCAAAGCCCGATTAACGTCCAACGACAATTTAATTAAAGTCCAATGGGCTTTTAATTAATTTCTTAAGGCGTGGACTTTTGGTCAACTCGGGTCAAACCGAATAACAAAAGCCCAATCAAGGAATAACCCCATAAGCCCAGAAATCAATTTAGGCCCATTAGGCCCAATTAAACTTTAAAGGTCCATTAAGTCGCATTTGGGCTTTATGGAAGCGGTTTTGGGCCCAATTGGATCCAATCCATTTGGCCTAGACCTAAATTTGTACAACAAAGCCCATAAGCCCATTACAACAACACAAGAAGCCCAAATCCAATTTAAGGCCCAATAAATAAATTCCAAAAATCCAATTTTCCCTATTTAATTACACTAAAGTGTATAACATAATTAATCACCCAAATCAATATTTCCAAAACATTAATTTATACAATTAATCATGCTCATTAATATTAAATCATGTCCAACACAGTTTAATTAAAATCAAACCCAATTTTACATGCTCAAAGTCTCGGCATTTATGGGGAAATTATATCCGATTTGGTTTCAATCCAATTAAATCCACAATTGACATAAATCAACATTCCCGAATGATTTCCAATACATCCGATGATCAAAAATCAAAAAATCACCAAGACAAAATAGGGCATAACTTTCGGCCAACACCAAATTTTGGGCAAAAAATTGATCCAATCCAATTTCATGAAATTGATCCAATCAAACTTCAATTCAACATGTTTTAAGCATACTTAATCATCCAATTCAACCAAATCATGCTTGAAACAATTTACCCAAATTTTAAGCCCTAAACTTTTTCATGTTTTAACCTTTCTCTAGATGCCATTGTTGGTTTCTATTAAGGTCCCAAGATCATAAACAAGCATGAAACATGTGTGAATACTAATCAAAAAAGTTGCGGAATACTCACATCAATAGGTTGAGATACGCGGCAACGAACAAAACTCCAAATTCTGCTCACTGCAGCTCACGGTAGTGGACTGCTCCAAGCTCACTGGTTTCGGCTTCAAGCTTCAAGAATCCAAGCTCCAAGCTTAGTCAAACGATTCCCGGCTCATGGGTGGACATCCCTATCACCTTCGCATGTCTCTCAGAGTGCTAGCTCTTATGATTTTTGCCACAAAAATCACACACTCAAGCTTCCCATTGCTCTTGGTTTTTGACAGAAAACCAGTGAACAATTTTGCCTCCATGGGCGTGTGAGAGAGAGATGAGTGAAAGAGAGAGTTGTTTTTTTTTTGTTAAAGAAAATTGTGTATCTAATACCAATTTTGAATTTCCAAAATTCAATTACAAATTTTCTCTTTCCAAAAGTCAAGCATTAATGCCAACTACCACATCCATCAACTCACATCACTCAGGAATAGTGACTTGCGTCAATCACTCAAAGTGAAAGACATCTATCACTTGATTGATGAATGATGTGACGCTAGATGCGACTAGAGATTTGACTTGCGTGCCGCACACGAATTTG
This sequence comes from Zanthoxylum bungeanum, assembly GCA_019454045.1. Lineage (NCBI taxonomy): Eukaryota > Viridiplantae > Streptophyta > Magnoliopsida > Sapindales > Rutaceae > Zanthoxylum > Zanthoxylum bungeanum. Next base: position 329,376 of record SKCR01025361.1, on the reverse strand, counting down.
AAATGCGAATACGCTGGCAAATAATCCCTGGCACGGGTTCGCTAATTCCAAATTAACGAATTTTCCATTGCGACGTAATTAAATCTAATTTAATTAAATAATCATGCCTAGCATAATTACTATTCACATCGGTAACGAATTAATTTAGAATTAATTCGTTCGCCCGAATTAAAATCTAATTTTAATTCCGCGTCGAAATCCAATTTCGTTTAATATATCGAATATATTAATTAATCGATTAATTCCAAATTAATCGTTATCTCTCTTAAATGGATATTTTATCCCAGATAAAATATCTCCGTAATTAATCCCAGATTAATTTTATTTCTCATCTTATTAATCCCAGATTAATTTAGAGTGCGAGTCATACATCATCGGTGAATCTTTGGGAAGCGACTCATGAGATCCCAGATATGTGGGCAGTAAATTCGGTCGTCGGACTATCCGAACACGTAAGTACCAAGTACTATGTTTTACCGATTTACAAGACAAGGTTGGCTTCTAGAAAAGCGCCATGCCTACCCAATTCTCCAGAAATATCCTTACATGAATAAAGGATTTATATCAGGCGTAGTATACGTAGTATTGCGTATTTCTGTCCAGTATCGAATGATCACGTGCTAGGCCTGGGGCTGGAATTGTGTCTGCCCCGTACGAAGCACATGTCGGATGTCTGGTAACTAGTCTCTATAATCGGATAAATATGACCTTGTCATTTTATCCCGATGACTGTAGTACTTAAGAGTACTAGTACCGTATCCTACGTGACCATCATCTCCATATGACTAGAGTGACACTTCCATCTTGACATCACACCCAACATACTACGATTCTCAATATACCCAGCATTGGCGTACACAACCTGTTAAAGCCCTGGACGACCGCAACCAAAGTATATTGATTGTCGCAAGTATTAGCGGTGCAAGTCTCAGGTTAAGACCAAATACACCTACCCTGATTTTGGACTTCCATAGACACATAGTCATACTACCAATGGAATTCCGAGGGGGTCTATCCAGAGCGAAGCTGTTTCCCGTACCATCGGTAAAACACAACCTCCTATTACACTTGCATGAGTATCATATACCCAAATATATAAGAACTATGCCGTTATGCCCTCACAACGCGCACAAGTGTAATACTAGTCTTTTACGTATTTATCGATGTTCAATCTCGATAATACTCTAACTAGGGATATTTAATGATTTACCCTTCGTGGACTGATACTGTCTCATTTCATTCTCCGTCCAGGAACAAATCATAGGGACCTCCTTTCATTTATACATCTAGCTGATCTAATTACAAATGATAAGAGTGCAATCTTCTTTGCCACATAGTTAATTTGTACAACAACACAATGATCTGTACAAATAGTGACGCTATGGGTCATAATTATCCAACACCAATAAAGTGTAAACACGACTGGAGATATATCATTCGAGTGTAAACACGTGAGATTCTGAGGATTTACATTGTTGCCTTACTTTCTTGTTTTTTCTAATCTGTTTGTTTAGTGTTAAGATGGCAGGTCTAACCATTGATGAAAATCTTGAGGCTTTAAATAGAAAATTTACAGATATGATGGAGAATATGAATACTTCTTTGGAGAGATTGTCCAAGAGTGTAGAGAGTATTCAAACTGGTAGTGGTCCCAAAGCACAACCACCCCAGTATATACAACCACCTCAGAATGTACCACCACCTCGATATGTAACCACCACAGTATGTACCACCAGATGAAGAGGAAGCTAGAAATGAGTTTGATGATTCTGATGGTCTTGATGGTATGGAGGATAGATTTCAGCCAGGGCATGATATGAGGGAAAGATGATTTGATGGTAGAGGTGCATTTGATGACAGAAGAGAGGATTATGATCAGAATGGATATGGTAGACGAGGAGATGTAGATGGTGGTGTAGGTAGTATCAAGATCAAGATACCAACCTTTCAAGGTAAGAATGATCCTGAGGCTTACTTAGAATGGGAAAGGAAAATTGAGTTGATTTTCCACTGTCATTATTATTCAGACGAGAAGAAGATCATTCTGGCAGCAATTGAGTTTACTGATTATGCTATGATTTGTTGGGATCAGATTGTTTCTACTCGGAGAAGAAATTATGAGAGACCGGTTCAGACATGGAAGAACTTAGAGGTCTCATGAGAAAGAGGTTTATACCCAACCATTACTATATTAAGTTATATCAGAAACTACAACATATGTATCAGGGGACCAAGAATGTTGAAGACTATTACACAGAGATGGAAGTTGCCATGATCAGGGCAAATGTAGTTATGGATGTAGTGGTGGTTCTCAAGAATGGCCTTCGTGGAAAGTTGAGTTGGGTATTTGTTTGGGTCAGGCTGGTTTAACAGATGTCCAGTTTTCTGGTTGTCGTTTCACTTGGTATAATAAGCAAGTTGGGTATCCTATTTGGCGAAAGCTTGATTGTGTCATTGCAAATGCCTATTGGGAGGCTTCTTTTCGTAGTTCGGTTCCTCGTTTCCTTCATTCTTGTATTTCAGATCATTCTCGAATGGTTGTTATTCTAGCGAAGCTCGCCAAAGGAAGATCTCATTTAAATTCTTCGATTTTTGGGCAGACTATCATGATTTCCTCTTGACAGTGTCTAGAGCTTGGGACATTGATGTTCGAGGTACTCCCATATTTTGTTTGTGCAAGAAGTTGCGTAATGTGAAGGTGTAATTGATGAAGCTTAACCATGAACATTTTTCAAACCTTTCTGTTAGGGTCAATGGGGCTAGAAAGGAGTTGGAAGAGGTTCAATGTACTTTATAGGAGTCTCCTACTGATCCTTTGTTATTGAGTGAGGAGGCAGGGTTGTCCTTACTGTATTGCAATTTGAGTAAAGTTGAGGAGACTTTATTTAGACAGAAGTCTCGGGTTCAATGGTTTAATCTTCGTGATCAGAACATGAAGTTTTCTTTCAAGATAGGAAGCATCATCATCAGCGTAGTAAGATTATGTCTATTTGCAATGAGGACGGGACTCGTGTTGAGGGTCCTATTTTGGTGTTTGAGGCGATAGTGTCTTTTTATAAGACTCTCTTGGGACCTCAATCGAGTTTGCAGAGAATTGATAGGAATCTCCTTCAGTCTTCTATTACTGAGTTTGTTTCAGATGAGTAGAGGAAGATTCTTGACCGGGATATTTTTTTTTTTTTTGGATAAAGTAAGGATATTAACCAAAAATGTACAAAAACAAAAGGGGAATACCCCAGACAACTAGAGAAGACAGGCCCTCCTAGCAGAAGAGCCAAAAAGCTACAAACAATACAAGATCATCAGAAGATGTCATCGGGTAGGTGCCAGGAGAAGTGAAGCCATTTATTATAATAAGATGGTTTCACCTTCCGCAATAAACTAGCACGAATCCGAACAGCAAACACAATGTCATTAAGAAGAGCACTAACTGGGCGAGGAGGCACATCATGAGTGCGGGCATTCCTCTACCTCCAAATATAGTAAACTGACGCCACAAATGAAAGCCGAACAAGAAGATGACATAAAGAGCCGTCGTTGAACTGATACATCCACTCAACAGTCTGCAGCCAAACTCAAGAACTCCAATCTAACCCACACATGGCCAACATAATCGTCCAAACCCGTGAAGAGAATGAGTATTGGAAGAAAAGGTAATCAACAGCCTCACCTGAACAACCACAGAGGATGCAATGCGAGTAAGCAGAGATACCGAAATGTAAGGGATATGCCCTATACCCAACTTATGGATGGGCTATATGTACATGTATTTGTAATATTTTTCATTAATAATAAAATGGAAATCTTTATTATGCGTGTCTTACATAAATTATATGAATCATCAAACACTATAATAAAGCCCTTAGAGTAATAAGATGATGGCTTCCACGCCTTATGGGAATCATTACTCTCAAACATTCCTAGTCATAGTTTTGTGAATAATCTGGGCATTCATAAAGCGGAGAGACTATCATGATGATATGATCCACCCTTAAGTGGGATAGCCGATCGCATAGGCTACTAGCAAAGATCCGTCCGCTTGGTGTATCACATGGATGCATGAGTTGCTCGTGTCCATCGAACTGACCGCCGAAAGTTTTCATATGGAGTGTTTATCCCATATGTCTGTGAGAACTTTCATGTATCGATTGTATGACTAATCCTTAGACTTGATGTCTTTACAATCTTATGTGTGGATCAAAAAACTTTGACATTCTCCTTCCCGGTTCAAAAGATCTAGTCATAAAGGTATGATTGGGTCATTTGTTGAAACACATGAAGTTTATAAAGATACAACAGAGAATCGCCACTCTCTCGGATAATATTTTTTTATAAGAATAATATTCCAGTTCACGGGTTGATATATGTGATCAGTGATTGAGACTGTGGCCGCAGCGGAAGAATCATGTGAGATTCTTGGGATAGTACGATTCATGACACTATCAACATCATACATTTGACCATATGGGTAGACACTTTCCGTACCCTAGGTCAAAAGGTGGGGATACAGTGAGGCGATGGACTATATCATATGTAAATCGCATATAAAATGGGTATATATCTTTCCTTCTCATTTGGGGGCCTTGGCATGTTGCTAGATGTCAACCTTGGTCATTGAAATCGAACGACCATATGATCAGAGGATAATTTATGTTCGATGAAATTATCACGATTCATTTCATGTCCAACTTTAGGGGAACCCAAAAGGTCACACACAACAAAATCGAAATCAATGGTTAACAGTGCACAGTACAAATTCAACAGCATATATGATTGCTGTAGGAATTGTTCATAAATGGTTCAATGTGTTTAATTATTGAACAGATCATTTATGAGGTTCCATAGTGGCTTATGGATTAGTGAATGACGATAGGGGCACTTTGGGAATTGGAATAAATAAAGCGCAGATGGCGCTTCATTTATTTTTTTATTTGTTATTTATTTGAATTCCAATTCGTCCTAAACTCTTATTATGCTTTTATAATCTCAATAAACCACTAAATTAAGATCCAATGGCTAAGATAAAATTAGCATTTATCCCACATTAGATTCTTAATTAATTTTGTTGTCTTTGGAGCACCTATATAAACCCAATGAATTCTTTAGAAATTTTTACACAAAAACCTTTCATATCTTGGGTTTATATTGTTGGACAATTATGACCCATATCATCACTATTTGTACAGAACATGGTGTTGTTGTACAAATTAACTATGTGACATAGGAAATTGCTCTTTTATCATTTGTAATTGGATTACCGGGATATATAAATGATAAAAGTCCATATGATTAGTTCCGGATTAATAAGATATGAGACAGTATTAATCCGCTAAGTTTAATCATTAAAATATCCCTAGTCGTAGTATTATCGAGACTGGACATCGATAATGCGGAATAGACTAGTATTACACTTGTGCGTGTTATGGGAGCATAACGGCATAGTTCTCATATATTTGGGTATATGAATATATTATTTTTAAGGGAGATTAATCTAAATAGTAATAGTAAAAGAATTACCTTTCACCCTAGCTGGGGAAGTTACCTCCTCATGGTAAATAGTAAAAACTGTGTAAAAAGTAAAAATTAAATTACTATTATTACAAAACGTAATTAAAATTATTTACAAAAACTACAAAAAAATAAAAAAAAAAAAACTAAAAACTAAAGAATCTAGAGAGAGAAACTCTCTCTTTAGATATAATATAGAGAGAGAGAGTGGTACCCTGAAATCTGAAATCTCGAGCTCAATTTATAGGCCTCGGTAGGCTTCCAGTGTCGTGACGCCAGGGCCCTCAGCGTCGCTACGCCAACTTTTGTCGACGTGGCACGCTCTGGTTCGCCGGTTTGAAGATTCTGGATAAGTTGATAAGGTGACACGTGGTAGAGTGGTTGGCCTTCAATTATTGTGACACGTGGCGGCTTCTGATTGGTCGCTGAGATTCTTATCCGCCACGTGTTAGATAAGGATTAGATACTCAATGATTGATGCTAACGTGGCGGTGACGTGGCGACACGTGGGAAAGAGACTGTCGGCACCGCATGATTGCGACACGTGGCACTTCTTGATTGGCTGATGATGATGTGGCACGACACGTGGCAATGTTGACTTGTTGACTTACTGACGTGGCTAATGATATGGAGACACGTAGGATGCCACGTGGCACACGGGGCGATGATGACTGTCGGCACCGTAGGATGCTGACACATGGCACGGCGCATGTTAGCAGATCGGCTGTGATGGTGACACATGGCACGACTCATTTTAGCAAAGTCAAACTTTTCTCAGATTCTGATTTGTGGACCCGGCGTATGTTAGCACTGTTCGGCGCATGTTAGACGTCGCGACGCTGAAGGCTTGGCGTCGCGACGCGGACAATTTACAAAAATGCCCTTTTTGTCCAATTTTCACTGTTTTGGCCCAAATCACCTCTAGAATGTCCTGAAACTTTATTTATCTACAAAATAACACAAAACACATCAAAATATTCATAAAACTCAAGAAACTATACAAAATATTTGGTTAAATGAGTGGGAAATAGTGATATAAATACCACTCATCAAATACCTATATGCAGTGGTAAGTGGGAGGAAAGTAAAACTCGATGAAAATCGGATTAATATTGTTCAACGCACCGATTCCTTAACGGAATATAAATAGTTCATCAGGGATGAACTATATGCAGGTGTATTTGGTCTTAACCTGAGACTTACATCGCTAATACTTACGACAATCAATATACTTTGGTTTTGGTCGTCCAGGGCTTTAATAGGTTCTGTGTACGCCTCTTCTGGGTATATTGAGAATCGTAGTGTATTGGGTGTGATGTCAAGATGGAAGTATCACTTCAGTCATATGGAGATGATGGTCACGTAGGATAAGGAACTGGTACTCTTGTATGCTGCAGCTATCGGGATAATATGACTAGGTCATGCTTATTCGATTATAGAGACTAGTTACCAGAGATCTGATATATGCTTCGTACGGGGCAGACACAATTCCAGCCTCAGTCCTAGCATATGACATCTAATACTGGATCGCAATACGCAATACTACGTATACTACGCCTGATACAGATTATATATTCCATTAAGAATATTTCTGGAGAATTGGGTAGGCACGGTGCTTTGCTAGAAGCCAACCATGTCTCGTAAATCGGTAAAAACGTAGTACTAGGTACGTACGTGTTTGGATAGTCCGACGACCGGATTTACTGCCAACATATCCTGAGATCTCATGGGTCGCTTCCCGAAGATTCACCGATGACGTATGACTCGGACATAATTAATCCGGGATTAATTATAAGAGAGAGAAAATTAATCTAGGATTAATTACGAAGATATTTTATCTGGGATAAAATACTATTTAAAAAGAGAGAGAAGAATTAATTTGAAATTAATCGATAAAATAATATATTCGATATATTAAAAGAAATTAGATTTGGACGCGGAATTAAAATTAGATTTTAATTCGGACGAACGAGTTAATTTAGAATTAATTCGCTAGCGACATGAATAGTAATTTTACTAGGCATAATTATTTAATTAAATTTGATTTAATTATGTCGCAACGGAAAATTCGTTAATTCGGAATTAGCGAACCCGAGCCCGGGATGTGTTGCGGGCCCACTCGGATTTTGAATCAAGTGGGGCCTACATGTCACATCACCTAGTCAACTTTATCAGCTTTTTGTTGATAGAAATAGATGGGATTTGATGGTTGCTTGTTTCTTACACAAGCATTATTAAAATTGATGTGATATTGACTTGTACCAACTTTTGGAAAATTGGTAAATGGTATTTGATTTTTGAAATCAAATAACAAAACACATACAACACATCTCTTTCCTTCTCTTTCCCATTCACGGTTTTGGGAACAAAAATCACTCTCTCCATTTTCTTTCTTTTGGCCGAAACTAGAAGGAAGAAGAAGATTTTTGTTGCAAAAATTTTCTAAGTGCTAGCACACACAATGAGTCATTCAAAAGTGTTAGGGAAACCTTTCCAATGAGCTTGGAATCTCATCACTCAAAGCTTGGAGCTCGGAGATAAAATTCAAAGAGGAGCTTGGAGCACAACACAAGGGCTTGGCCGAAACTTCAAGAAGAAATTTTTTTGTGTTCAACGCATCCATAATCCGATCAAAGTGAGTATTTTCCGCATTCTTACTTTGTTGTATTCAAATTATTTCATTGATTAATTTGATCTTGGTTTGACCTAGAAAACCCAACATATATAAGTGTGCAACTCTAAAGTTTAAGAATAAGCCACTGATTTTGAGGATTCTTAAGTCTAATTGACTAGAGGAATCTCAAGTTAAAGGTTTTGAGGTATTTTCCTAGGCTAGCACCAATGGAAAAATACCCGTGCACTCAAGGCGTAGTCTTGCCGTTGAGTTTTGTCTTTGGTGTGTGCACCTTTGCAGGCCACACACTTGGGTGGCTCTTTGGAACGTGGAAGAGCTTGCTGATTTCGAGAAAAGCTTGTAGATTGAAGGGAGGACTGGAGGAGTCTTCGGTTCAAGTAATTTTTTTCTTTCTTTTTAATTAGAGTTCTTATGATAGTTAGCAAGTTTAAGTTTATGTTCTTTGCATGTTTTATGAGTTTTTTTATGCTTAGAATATATAGTAACATGCATAGGCTTGTAGAATAATCAAAACAAATGGGTCTTGGGCAAAGGGATAGCGGCATCATAATTTTTAATTTTCCGCTGCGCACTCGTGGCCGCTTCCTAACAGTGGTATCAGCGCGCCATTTTTTTTTGATTAGTTCTCTCTTATTTGAACTCGAAATTGGGTGTGTAAAAGCTCGTTGGAAAGCTAACACCCTGAACTTACTTGTAGGAATAATTTTTGCATGATTTGGTTAAGATTTGAATTATGAAATTGCATTTAAAGTTCACGTATTTGTAAAAAAAACGTGAATAGTAAATTTATTTGATTAAAATAAAATGTAATATCATAATTAAATATTAATCAAAGTTATTTAATGTCTAAAATAATTCCAACATATTAAAACTCATATGCTTGATGATTCTATGTATATTTAGAATTGGCATGATTATTTTAGGGTGCAAGCATCTAGAGACTTTCTAAGGAAATAGAGAGTGTATTGCTTATCCCTTAGCTAAGTAATTATTATGTGATGAACTTAGAGATTTATTACCTTTAAGGGTAATAAATATAAATCACTTGTTTATAATAAAAGACATTATAAAAGATACAAGTGGGGTAGGACCAAGACGTTAATAAAACTTTCCAAACTAAAGTTAATTTAACCAAAGGTATTACTAGAGTTAGATAATGATTTGGTGTCTTCCTTCACTCACTACCTTTTTTATAGCCAAAAGGAAAAGTTGTGAAGACATCTAGATAATCATTTACTCAAAGCTTACCTTAAAGCATATTTAAAGTGTTGGACTAATTTGGAGGATCTATTGTTTATTCCTGTCACCAAGGCAATAAGAGCCTAAGAGGTAAGGGTATTTAAGAGAGTTCGCTCCACCCTCCCTCTGGGGAATTTTCAATGGAGGAATCCATTCGACAGTTATTCACTTAAACTTTCTAAAATCCTCAATAATAATTTAAGTCTAAAACTTGCCTCCCATTGTAAAGTATAGACCCAAAGGGCTTAAACCGCATTGGCATGACTATGCTTTACCAGACTGACCAATATCAATTTGTCCATAAATCGTACTATTGACAATGGTTTGAATTTTCTGAGTCATAAGACACAACGACCCTTAGGCGTGGTCTTATAACTTAGTGGCAAAGATTGGGTGTCCACAAGGACTAGTATAAGCTGTGTCATGTTTGATTGCCCAACCCAATGATCAAGGAATTGTGATTTATATCATAAATTAGTTGGGAACCTACCTAATTATCGTATTTTATAACGACCGGCCCCCTAGTCGGAGTTGTGAAATGATGATAATGGGATCCTTGCCCACAAGAAATCCATCATATTGGGGTTGATGCAATTTGCTTAATATTTTAAAACAATTGAGTGGGAGCAACTTCATAATATTAAAAGCCCATGTTATTATGAAACATTAATGAAAATATATTCCTAATTTTAACATTCTCTCTTAACAGGTGGGTTAAAATATTTCACAAACATTCAAATGGCAAATAGAATATCATTTCGTTCCATCCTTGATGAGCATAAGCTCAAAGGGGACAACTACAATGACTAGTTTAGAAACCTTAAAATTATCTTACGACAAGAAAAGATTTTCTATGTTCTTGAAAGTCCATTTCCTCTTAAACCCACAGAAGATGCTGACCAAAATACATTTGATGCTTGGAAGAAACACGTCGATGATGATGAGCAAGCAATTTTCATAATGCTTGACTTTATGTCGGATGAACTTCAGAAAGCTCACGAAGATATGGATGCTCAAACCATCATCTTTCACTTGAAGGAGTTGTATGCAACTTCCGTTCATACCGTGAGATTCCAAATGTCATGTGCCTTATTCCAAACAAGGTATAATGAATGATTTGTTAGTGGACATGTGCTTAAGATGATTGGCCTCATTGAAAAATTGGCCAACCTCGGGTTCATCATGGATCATGAGATAGGTCACGATCTAATTCTTCAGTCCTTACCAAAAGACTTCTCTAACTTTATTATGCAATTTCATCTGTATAATAAAGAAGCTACTTTAGCAGAATTTCACAATCTGATAAAGAAATCAGAAGGACTTGAAACCGGAGCTCAAAACCTCCATCATGCTTATGGGTACGGACCTGAAGCCACGAGGCCCAAAGAAAATAAGGGCAAGACCAAGGCTCCAGATCACCTAAAGCCCAATGGTAAGGTGGAGAAGAAAAAGAGAAAGGGGAAATGTTTCTTTTGTGGAAAGAAAGGTCATTGGAAGAAAGACTGTGGATCCTTGAAAGCCAAGGAAGCTAGGGAAGCCCAAGAGGCCAAGAAGCCCAATGCTTCAGGTATGTTGTATATGATTGAACTATATTCTCAAAAATCTGAACCTTCTACTTAGGTGCTTGACACCGGTTGTAGGACTCACTTGTGTAACAATGTGCAGGGCCTGAGAAACAGTAGGAGACTCCGTGATGGGGAGGTCGACTTATGCATGGGTAATGGAGCAAAACTGGCTGCATTGTGCGTGGGGACTTATTCATTAGTTTTGTCGAATGGTTTAGTTTTAGACTTAGAAGATTGTGTTTATGTACCTTCTCTAGTAAAGAACATCATTTCAATTTCTTCTTTATGTAATAAAGGCTTTTCATGCCTAATAAGTTGTAATGAATGTTCTATTTATTTCAATGAAATAAAATATGGAGATGATATTTTAAATAATGGTATCTATGTCTTACAAACTAACAAAGAATGTTCAACCTATAATATATACAATGTTAACTCGAATAATCTCAATGAATCACTTCTATGACACAGTCGCTTAGGTTATATCAATGAAACAAGATTAACTAAGCTACATAAGGATAGGTATTTCAGACCCTTCAAATATGAACCTTATGGAACTTGTGAGTCTTGTTTACTTGGTAAAATGACTAAATTACCCTTCAAAGGTAAATGACAATGTGCAGTGGAGAAATTAGAACTCATACACTCTGATGTATGTGGACCAATGTGAGTCACCGTTAGAGGTGGATTCTCCTACTTCATTACCTTTATCGATAATCACTCGCGATATGGGTATGTGTACCTTATGTGGTACAAATCTGAAGCCTTTGAGAAATTCAAAGACTTCAAAGCTGAAGTAGAAAACCAGCTTAATAAAAGTATTAAGTCACTAAGGTCTGACCGAGGTGGTGAATACTTAAGCGGCGAATTTCAAGATTACTTGAGAGAAAATAGCATTGTTTCCTAGTGGACTCCTCCGGGAACTCCACAATATAATGGGGTCTCCGAAAGAAGAAATCAGACATTATTAGATATGGTCGATCAATGATGCCAGGCACAGATCTACCTCGTTCATTTTGGGGTCTTGCTTTAGAAACTGCAACACTACTACTAAACCAAGTTCCTTCCAAGACTGTTAGTCAAACACCATATGAGTTATGGTCTGGGAAACGTCCTAGTCTAAGTTATCTAAGAGTTTGGGGATGTGACACATATGTTAAGCTCACACAAACTAACAAATTGGATGATAGGGCAGTTAAATGTAAGTTTGTAGGATATGCCTTGAACTCAAGAGCATACGTGACCTACGTCCCAAATGAACAAAGAACATTTGTCTAACGAAATGCTAAATTTCTAGAGAATGAATTCCTTCTCAAGAAATATAGTGGGAGTAGACTTGACCTCGATGAGGTACAAGAAGAACAAACTAACATAGAACTAAACCCCAGGCCCTTCAAATGGGCTGCGACGGAACAACCACAAGGTTATGAACTTAGTAGGTCTGGTAGGGAAAGATATGAGCCTGAAAGATATTGTTTCCATATTGATGAGGAACATGATCAGGTCATTGATAATGATGATCCCACAGTTATGACGAAGAAATGCGTGACATTGATTCAGTCAAGTGGCTTGAGGCCATGAATCCGAAATAGACTCTATGTATCATAATCAAGTCTGGACTTGGTGGATGCACCTGAAGGGAAAAAACCCATAGGCTGCAGTGGATTTACAAGCGTAAAACTGATGCAAAAGGCAACATCCAAACCTATAAGGCTAGGTTTCTGGCGAAAGGTTATAGACAAATTCAAGGAATTGACTATGATGAAACCTTCTCGCCTATTGCAATGATAAGTCCATTCGAATTTTATTGGCACTAGCTGCACACTTTGATTATGAGATTTGGCAGATGGATGTCAAAATAGCTTTCCTTAATGGGAACCTCGTAGAGGAAGTCTATATGACACAACTGAGGGGTTTGCATCTAAGGATGATCATAATAAAGTATGCAAGCTTAAACGATCCATTTATGGACTCAAACAAGCCTCCATAAGTTGGAATATACTATTTGATGAGACAATCAAAGAATTTGACTTCATCAAAAATGTAGATGAGCCTTGTGTTTACAGGAAAAGTAGTGAGAGTGATGTTATATTTCTTGTATTATATGTCGATGACATATTAATCATCGGGAATGATATTCCATGATGCAAGCCACCAAGCAATGGTTATCTTAGAATTTCTCCATGAAAGATTTGGGAGAAGCAGCCTACATCATCGGTATTAAGATCTACCATAATAGATCTAAGAGGTTGTTCGGAATTTCTCAATCTACGTACATAGATAAAGTTTTGAAAAGATTCAAATTGGAAGATTCCAAAAGAGGTAATTTACCTACTTGTCATGGAATCAAATTATCTAAGGAGAAATGTCCACAGAGTAGAATCCCTTATGCTTTAGCAATATGATCGATCATGTACGCCATGCTATGTATAAGACCTGATGTCTCTTATGCTCTTAGTATAACGAGCAGGTATCAGGCAAATCCTGGTGAGAAACACTGGACAGCTGTCAAAATAATCCTCAAGTATCTGAGAAGAATTAAGGATGTGTTTTTGACATACGGAGATTGTTCTGAGATGAAAGTCATTGGTTACTGTGATGCGAGCTTTCAGACCGATAGGGATGACAGCAGATCGTAAACAGGATATCTGTTTACTTTGAATGGCGGAGCTGTCATTTGGAAAAGCTCAAAGCAGTCAACTACAGTGGACTCCACCACTGAAGCCGAGTATATTGCAGCATCTAAGGCAGCTAAAGAAGCAGTCTGGATAAAGAAGTTCATCACGGAGCTGGAAGTGCTTCCCGCGATAAAGAATGGCGTCATTTTTACCTGTGACAACACGGGCACCATTTCTTAATCAAATGAACCAAGGTCCCACCAGAAATCCAAGCATGTATTCAGGCGATTTCATCTCATCAGGGAGATTGTTGATAGAAAAGAAGTTATTATAGAGAAAATACCCACAGAAGATAATCTTGCCGATTCTCTTACTAAAGGGCTGACTCAACAAAAGCATGATAGGCACACCCGAGAGTATGGTGTCCAGATTCATACTAGTTGGCTATAGTGCAAGTGGGAGATTGTTAGAGATATGCCCTATACCAAACTTGTGGATGGACTATATGTATATGTATTTATAATTGGGTCATTTGTTGAAACACATGAAGTTTGTAAAAATACAACAGAGAATCGCCACTCTCTCGGATAATATTTTCTTATAAGAGTAGTATTCCAGTTCGCATGTTGATATGTGTGATCAGTGCTTGAGACTGTGGCCGCAGCGGAAGAATCACGTGAGATTCTTGGGTTAGCACGATTCATGACACTATCAACATCATACATTTGACCATATGGGTATACACTTTCCATACCCTAGGTCAAAAGGTGGGGATACAGTGAGGTGAGGGACTGTATCATATGTAAATCGCATACAAAATGGGTTTATATCTTTCCTTCTCATTTGGGGGCCTTGACATTGTGCTAGATGTCAATCTTGGTCATTGAAATTGAACGACCATCTGATCGGAGGGGAACCCAAAAGGTCATATACAACAAAGTCGAAATCAATAGTTAACAGTGCAGCCTCGTATAGATAACAAGCTCCCCGAATAACGAAGGATAGTAAAAAAGATAAAAGAAGCAAGAAATCTGATTTTGTTGTGGAAACTCCTAATAGACTAGCAATACCAAGAAAGGCATAGAGATTCTAGACACCCAAATCCAGGCTCGTAAGCAAATAAAATGAATGTCGTAGGGAAAATGATCAGTTGTCTTAACTGAGGAATCTAGTATGGATTATAAACTAACCTACTCAGATACTAATCCTTCAGTAATACAGGTTAAGGAAACTTTCCTGACGGAGTCTATGTCATACCTATCCTTACATGAGTAATAGACTCTACTAGGACATCGAATACCAGAACAAGAACTTCGACATCCGTGGAGATATGAAATATTGTTCCATTTTTTACCAGCATAGCTAGAGATAACAGTAAGAAATTTTGGTACCCACAATGCTATATTTTGAGATAGAGGTAGCAAACCTTGAGAGATAGATAACCTAGAAAAGGTCCAATGAAGTTTTTGAAGATAGAAAGTAGAGAACCCAACATAATTCAAGAATCTAGACAAGTCAGCACGAGGCTTGCAGTACTAGTAGAAGTCCATATAATAGACCAAACGTAGTAGAAACCCATATAAATGTAAGAAACAAACTCATTAGATTAGAGACACTCATGAGTTAGCAAAAAGAGGATCAGTACAAATTATAAGTTAGGTAACGTAGCTGAAGCCTACAACCAAAGCAGAACTTCATGAGGATAAATGACCACTAGCCTCGGTAGCACATATTAGAGCCGAGGGATATGCTACGAAAATAAATAATATAGAAGGATGCATGAAGTAACAAGAAAGTTCAGTACACGTAGTAACATATATAATATAGTTTGAAGATAGTAACGTAAATGGAGATCTCATAGTAGTTGATAAAAGTTGTGGAACCCTAAGATATGGAGAAGTTGAGCAGCCATTGTTAAGCATTTATGGTTCATTTGCTCTAGTCAGGTCTCCTGTTGAACTACCTGGGTTCAGTCTAACCTGTTTCGTGGGCGGAGTTTTTTGGAGGTGACTTACCCTGGAGACTACTTTTGGAGCTGGTGGAAGATTTTGGGTCTTCGATCATGGACTCGTCAGAGGATGAGATTTAGGATTGGGAATGGTAATAAAACTATTCTTTGGTCGATTATTGGCATCATTTTGGCCCGATTGTGGAAATTATGGGTGAGAGGGTCATTTATGATTCTTGTTTAGATAGGTTGGCCATAATGTCATATATTATCTCGGACTCTGCTTGGTAGTGGCCCTCGGCCAGATCGGCTTCCCTTTTGGAGCCGGCTCATTCCCTTTCATTGGATTACGTACCTTGTAGTACGAGGGAGGATGTGTTGGTTTGGGAGGACGATAGTAGACGTATTTTTTTTTATTCTGAGTGCCTGGAATGCTTTGAGGACGGGGGGCACTTTAGTGCACTGGCATCAGATTATTTGGTTTTATAAGGCTATCTCGCGCCATACTTTTCTGCTTTGGTTGACCATCCAAGGTGGCATTTGTACTCGAGATAGGTTGATGAGTTTTGGTATCTCGACTTGTTCGAGATGTGTACTTTATGGTTACTCTAGGGAGGATGTAGATCACCTTTTAATTCCAGTGCCCTTTCTCATCTAGGGTTTAGACGACTGTGATGGCTATGTGTGGTATAGATTGGAAATCCCGGATTTAGATGTAGACAGTTCGGTGGATGGATTAGTACACTAGAGGCTCCTTATGTCATCTTTTGGTTCGTTTTTCATTTGCAGCCTCTGTTTACTTCTTATGGAGGGAAAGAAATGTTCGCCTTCATGATGAGCTTCATCGCCCTTCGAGTGTTCTTCTTACAAATATTGTGTTTTCTACTAGGACACGTGCTAGTTTGCTACGCAAGGTGAGACCATCTTATGATAATAAATGGCTTCACCTCTCTTGACATTTATCAGAGGACATATTTTGATGTTTTGCTTTGTTATTTTTGCTTCTGTTGTAGCTTTTAGCTTTATTTTTTGGAGGGCATGTCCTCCTTAGCCGTCTGAGGTATGCCCATGTGCTTTTGTTTCTTTCTTTGTTAATATATACTTACCTTATCAAAAAAAAAAATTGATGCATATCCCTTAATAGGACGAATGATAATTCTTCTTTCCAATAGTCCCTACTCTAGTAAGAATATATACACCTAATCAGACCATCATTGAGCTTAGATAAATGACAGTGATATGTATTCTCAGATCTCTATGGAAAACATGTAATCACCCCTCAACTTAGAGCCTAACAAGGATTGGTACAAGTAAAGAAGAATATCTAACGGGCAGACAAATTAGGGGACGACAATGTAGCCGAACTAAAAAGTTCAACATAACCTAGATAAGAATCATAAGATATAAATATTCTATATAAGATAAGAAGTTGAATTCATAGTAAGCCAAGTTAAAATTAAAAGTGGTAACCTAATCCATTGTGAAACACATGGCCTCTAATAAGATAAAAGCTCAAAAGAGTAAAGGAATTAGAGAGAGCAATCCTAAAAAATAAGGTATAACGACTTATAAAGAGCCCATATTATACTAGAATGGAAGAACTAGTAAGAGAGTAACACCCAAACCAAAAGTTCAGTAGTGATACTAAGACTAGTTGTAAAACATGGAGTTTTTTGAAGCGTAATAACTTAAGAGGATTAAGAAATTGAGATAAGCAGGAAATATTCTATGACCATAAAGCTAAACTACAAGACTGATAAGGCAAAAATTTATTTCACCATTAGAAATTCTAAGTGACAGAGTAAAACTTCGAAAAGGAAATAACAAAAACAGTATGATAGTATTTTGAGAGAGCATGAACCTTGCAAGGTTCTAAGTAAATGATAGTATGACCAATAATCAAAATAAATCAGGAGTAAAGTTGAAGGAGGAAATTCAAATAGTTCCAAGCAATAGTACCTTAGTGTGAGAGCCCAATACCATACATGAAAATAAGGGAATCCTAGGGGTATAAACGAACAGAATCTGCAACTACAGTACAGATAGCTATTGAGACCTTTTTTTTTGATAAGGTAAGTATATTAACCAAAAGCATAAACCAACAAAAGCATAGGGGCATACCCCATAGAGAACAAGATAAGGAGGAAAGACCCTCCAAGCTAAGTAACTAGAGCGAAATAGGCAAACAATAAAACAAACAAAGAAAACTCAGAAAATATCATCGGAAAAATGCCAAGAATGATGAAACCTTCTATTTTCATAAGTTGGTTTCACTTTCTTTAATAAATTAGCATGTGTCTGCACAATAAATATAATATCACTCTGAATCACACTAGGAGGCCAATGAGGCTAACCATGAAGTCGACCATTCATCTCTCCCCAAATAAAGTAGCTAGTAGCTGCAAAAAAGAGCCAAAAAATCAAATGACATAACGAACCGTTATAATACTGCTCCATCCATTAGACTGTATGAGGTAAATCACAAGAGTTCCAAACAATACCACATTTAGCCAAAGTAGATGACCAAACCTGAGAAGAAAAAAGGGCACTAGAAATAAATGTGATCTACATCCTCTCAGTATTACAATAATATACACAAGTAGACTGATTTGAAATGCTAAGGCCCATCAATATGTCTCGAGTATAAAGGCCACCTTGAATCGCTAACCAAAGAATGAAAGCATGTCTTGGAATTGCCTTCCGAAACAACACGACTCGATTCAACTCACTCGATAACCTATGGGCCTCAAAGGCTCACAGGCGATCAAGACTAAGAAAACTCACCTATTGCCCTCCTCCCAAATCAACTCATCCTCCTTCGAGTTACTAGGAACATAATCCAAAGGCAGAGTACGATCCAACTCAAGAATAGTGGTTGATCTAGCTTGACCCATCAATGATAGAAGCCACCCTCGCTGCATTGTCCAACCCTGAATCATAAATGACTTTTCTTGCAACCCAAGTGTCCACAATTGGCCCCCAAAGGATGACAATTATCAAAACACATAAGAAAGCCTTCTCCCCATTCCCAATCCTGAACCATATCTTCCATGGCACCAAAGGCTGGAGACTCAAATATCTTCCTCCAACTCCATGAGCAATCCATGGACAGAAACCTCCCAAAAGTAACGCCCCTTTAGTAAGAAAGAGAAAACCCTAGTAGACTAAGAGGAAACCTGTCCTGAACAAAGAAACCACAAGTGCTTTATGAATGTCGCCTGATTCTAGTGCTCAAAGACTTAATCCCTAAACCTCATTCTTCTATAGGCAAACAGACTCTATCTCCAGCCTGTTGGACTGTTATGACCCATAGCGTCACTATTTGTACAAATCATGGTGTTGTTGTACAAATTAACTATGTGACAAAGGAAATTGCTCTCTTATCATTTGTGATTAGATCACCAAGATGTATAAATGATAGGAGGTCCATATGATTAGTTCCTGGATTGAGATGATATGAGACAGTATCAATCCATGAAGGTTTAATCATTAAATATCCCTAGTCAGGTATTATCGAGATTGGACATCGATAATGCGTAAAAGACTAGTATTACACTTGTGCGCGTTGTAAGGGCATAACGGGATAGTTCTCATATATTTGGGTATATGATACTCATGCAAGTGTAGTATGAGGTTATGTTTTACCGATGGTACGGAAAACAGCTTCACTCTTGATAGACCCCTCGGAATTCCATTGGTAGTATTACTATGTGTCTATGGAAGTCTGAATCAGGGTAGGTGTATTTGGTTAACCTGAGACTTGCACCGCTAATACTTGCGACAATCAATATACTTTGGTTTTAGGTCGTCCAGGGCTTTAACAGGTTCAGTGTACGCGTCTGCTGGGTATATTGAGAATCGTAGTGTATTGGGTGTGATGTCGAGACAGAAGTATCACTCCAGTAATAGTGGAGATGATGATCACGTAGGATACGTAACTCATTCTCTTATATACTGCAGCTATCGGGATATTATGACTAGGTCATGTTTATCCGATTATAGAGACTAGTTACCAGAGATCCGATATGTGCTTCGTACGGGGCAGACACAATTCCAGCCCCAGGCCTAGCTCGTGACATTTGATACTGGATCGAAATACGTAATACTACGTCTACTACGCCTAATATAGATCACATATTCATGTAAGGATATTTCTGGAGAATTGGGTAGGCATGGCGCTTTACTAGAAGTCAACCTTGTCTTGTAAATCGGTATAAATGTAGTACTAGGTACATACGTGTTCGGATAGTCTGACGACCGTATTTACTGCTAACATATACGGGGATCTCATGGGTCGCTTCCCGAAGATTCACCGATGACATATGACTCGCACTTTATTAATCTGGGATTAATTAGTGAGAGAGAAAATTAATCTGGGATTAATTACGGAGATATTTTATCTGGGATAAAATATTAATAAAAGAGAGAACGATTAATTTGGAATTAATCGATAAAAATATATTCGATATATTATACGAAATTGGATTTCGACGCGGATTGAAATTATTTTAATTCGGGCGAACGAGTTAATTTAGAATTAATTCGTTAGCGACGTGAATAGTGATTTTGCTAGGCATAATTATTTAATTACGTCGCAACGGAAAATTCGTTAATTTGGAATTAACGAACCCGAGCCCGGGAGTGTTTGCGAGCGCACTCGCATTTCGAATTCAAGTGCGGCCCACAAGTCACATCAAGCGTCAAATCATTAGTCACATCAAGCGTCAAATCACTTGTCACTTTGAGTGATGTGACAACTTGTCACTTTTGATTGATGATGAAGTGGTTGGCTTTAATTGCCTTTGACTTTTTTGGAAAAGCAAATGGTAAATCTTTATTTGATTTTTTGAAAATTAATTAAGTGTATTAGATACACAAATTTTTTACCAACCAACAACACTTTTCTCTCTTCTCTTCTTCTCTCTCTCTTCACGCCCAATGGGCTGAATTCTCTCCAAAACCTCTGGTTTTTACCGTGAATGGCAAGTGAGAAAATAAGGGATTTTTGTGGCAAAAATTCCTAGTGCTAGCACAAATGGAGTCTTGCGAAGGTGATAGGGAACCGCATCCTGAGCATGGAATCACCACCCAAAAGCTTGGAGCTTGACAGAAAATGGAGAGGCCAAACCAGTGAATGCCGAGAGCCTTGGAGGAGTTTCAAAGGGCAGAAAAGTTTTGTTCTTCACCGCATCGCCTCAACCGATCGATGTAAGTATTCCACAACTTCTTCATGTGTATTCACATGTATGTTTCATTGCTTGAATCGATCCTCGGGACCTTAGAGAAACCAACAATGGTATCAGAGCGAGTTAAGGCATGAAACTTGAACTTAGGGTTAAAATTGGGTAAATTGTATTTGAGCATGATTTGATGAAATTGTTTGATTGAGTATGCTTAAATGATGTTTAATTGAAGTTGGATTGGATCAATTTCATGAAATTTGATTGGATCAATTTTTCCCCAAATTTTTGGGCTTGGCCGAGAGGTATAGAACCCTAATGTCTTGGTATTTTTTGATTTTTGATTCATTGGATGACTTGAAATCATTGGGGTAATTTTGAATTGGATTTAATTGGATTGAAACTAAATCGGACATAAATTAACCCACAATTGCCGAGACATGTAAGCATGTAAATGGGTTTGATTTTTGATCAATTGTGTTGGACACTAATTGTTTTGATAATGAGCATAATTAATTGTACAATTGGTGTTTTGGAAATGTTGATTTGGGTAATTAATTATGTAATACACTTTGGTTAATTAAATTGTGAAATTGGAATTTTGTGATTTAATTAATTGGGCTAATTTTGGAAATTGGGCTTAAAGTTGTAATGGGCTTATGGGCTTGGTTGTACCAAGATGGGTTTAGGCTAAATTGGTTGGATCCAATTGGGCCCAAAACCGTTTCCATAAAGTCCAAATGCGACTAATGGACCTTTAATATTTAATTGGGCCTAATGGGCCTAAATTTGTTTTCTAGGCTTATAAGGGTTATTCCTTGATTGGGCTTTGGTTATTGGGTTTGACCCAAGTTGACCAAAAGTCCATGCCTTAAGAAATTAATTGAAAGCCCATTGGACTTTAATTAAATTAACATTGGATGTTAATCGGGCTTTGAGACCCGTAAGATTAAATTTGGAATTTAAGTCGTAAAGGTTCGTTAATAAAGTGTAATATTTAATTTGGAATTAAAATAATGCAAATAAATTGGATTTAATGTTGTAGTTTAATTTAATTCAAGAATTCATACTTTGAGTACTTATTCGCAAAACGAGTTGGACTCGCGCAAAATCAAATCGTTGTTTGAACATTGGATGGTCATTAATTATCAGATTAATTAATTGGATTAGATTGATTGATAACATGCTTGTGTGAATACATGGTTGCGATGCATGAATAATGTATATCGGATGGATATTAGATGGGTGGGGCAATTTTGGAAATTGTTGTAATAAATTTAGAATTTATTAATTGGACCTGCGTGTCCAGCCTATTACCTCCTTACTCTATGTATTTCTCTTCTCACCTATTCCCCTCAATGTAAATGAGGTTTCTTTAGAAGTGTTATGTAACGGGTAGAAGTAATACTTGTGCTAGCGGGAGAGAGGAAAGGGAGAGATTTGTTCTAGGAACAATGTGTAAAGTATCTCCGCATATCATTATTATTTATTTACGCGCCTTATTATGTGTTTAGAATGCATGTTTAAGGGTGTATGATGATGAGACCTTAACAAAGATAATAAATTGGTTGCCAATTTGCACGCGAAAAACCCTCACAAAATATTAAGCGTTTTTCCTTCCATTGAGTGATTCTTACTCAAGATCCAAGACTGGCATTGGTTTGTTGGCCAAAGTCAAGACCTTTGTCCGTCGAGGATGTGTTTGAATCATGAAGGCTTTGTTCCATATTGGTGTCTTGTCCAAGTTGTGATTTGTTGGCCAAAGTCAAGATCACTTCTTGTCCATCGACATTGATTACGAAGCTTTCCAAGGTCAATGGGTTCCGCTTAACTGGGATCACTAAGTTTGTTGTGCCAAAGCCAAGGCTTAGTTGATTCAGAGGAAAAAGGTTAGGCAATATATTGGATATATTGGCATATATAAGATATATGTTTCGGACTTGGATGTCCACCTACTGGATCTAGGAATTGGATGGGATCCAATTGATCTTAGAGATCTACCTAGTTAATTATCATACAATTTGTTGGCCAAAGTCAAGATTGTGTGTTATTTAACGGGATCCTAGCCCACTAGGAAACAAGGTTTCCCGAGTACTCCACAGAGGGTTAGAGGCTCGCCGAAAAATAGTGGGAGGCAAGTATTAAATTTGCAATATTCGTTTAGTAACTTGCCATACGCGCTCATTTCAAATTTTTCGTCAAATAAATTAATTATTAGTTGGACTAATATTTAATTGTTGTTTTAAAACAGTTGGACTGTATTCAAACTATTTCATTTATAGTTGATTATATAATTGGATTATAGTAATCAATATATTTGAATTATATTCAATTAATAGTTGATTTTATTATAGTAATCAATATATTGAATTAACCTATTAAATTATAGTGATTATATAGTTGGACTATAGTAATCATTATAAATAGTACCTAAAATCGTTGATTAAATAGTTGGACTATTAGAATCAAGATAATTGAAAGATTAGTGTTTAAAACATAATCCTGGGTGAAAATGTTTTAAACGACTTTAATTTTCAAATTGGGAATAAAATTTCAGGATGGTCCTGGAAACTAATAAGTTACTTTATTTGATAAAATAACATATTAGGCCTAAGCCCGGAGTTAAGCAAATAGTAGAGCATGATATTTGGAATATTCATGTGATGATAACTTTAGTGCTTAATCCATTAAGCTTGCCAAATAGACTCCTTAATTTCTTAATCAGAACTAAGGATTAGATCCTTAAAGTATGATAATGAAATTGAAGGATCTTCATAGATCTATTTTTAGATCTTAGAAGTACTAAATTGCAATAGTAAACTCTTGGAGAGTTAATGGCTATTCTCAAGGAGACAAAGCCAAAGTTTGCAATAAGGCAAGAAGCGCAAGGCGCATCTTACTTCGATATTCTAGAAGGCCAAGGCTTGGCCAAAGGCTTCTGGAGTGTGGAAAAAGGCAAAGGCAAAATCATTATAATCTTCTGGGAAGATAAATGACATATCCCAAAATGTCTGCCTAAATTGTGGCAAACGGGATCGCGGAAGCGTGACTTCCGTTTGAACAAAGCAGACATAAAGTAATTGAAGACGGGCAAGGCTCTGACTTCAAATATGTTTGTCATAAACATATGTTCACTGCTAGTATTAAAATTGGATTTTAGATACTGGATGTGGTACATAAATATGTACTGGTGTGCAGAATCTGCTGAAAAGCAGGATACTGACTTCAGTTGAGATTTATCTGCGAATTGAAAACGGGACGAAAGTCGCTGTTTAAACCGTAGATACCTAAGTTTAGGAACTACCCTTCGGTGTGTACTTAAATTAGGAAACTGTTAAAATGTAACTAGTTTGACTAGAAACATTATCTCTATATCAGGGTTTAACCCGTTGCGGGTATACCTTTATATTCTAGAACACTAAAGTGTTTTATTTTATAAAGATGATATTGAGATAAACACATTAGATGTGAATAACAGTATTTATATTTTGAATATAAATAAATCTCAAACATATGACATGACAAACAAATAGCTCAAACTGATTTAATCAGTTGAAACTTAAGTGGCATTGTTGTCTGGGACACAATTAAACAAGACTCGTATATCCACACTTTCGAAGAGTGGGTACTAGGACAAATTTGATTCCATTCAAATAAAGTCTACGAATCTAGTTTATTGGGCAAAGTGCCTAAAACACACTTTTACTTGGTAAAAGTGTAAGTGCCACCGATCTGTTAGCCCTAGTTCATAGTGAAGCAAGTGGGCCCATGTCTAGCTAGGCTAGAGGTGGATATGAATATTTCGTGACCTTTACGGATGTGGCATCGCGTTATGGTTATGTGTTTCTTTTGAAACACAAATCGGAAACTTTTAGAGTTTCGACACGAAATAGACGAACAGATCGGCTAAAGTTTAAAACCATCACGGTTGGACCATAATGAAAATACTTAAGCAACAAGTTTCTTAAATACTTGAAAGAGTACAGTATTCTTTCAATGAGGACTCCTCCCGGAACACGTCAATTTGACGGTGTGTCCGAACAGAGAAACCGAATTTTGTTGGACATGATAAGGTTAATCATGAGTCGCTCTGAGCTACCATTTCCTTCAACGGATACGCATAAACAGTGCAGAACTTATTTAGAATAAGGTTCCATAAAAATCTGTTTGACAGACTTCATATTAGATATGAACAGGAAAGAAACCGGTTTCTCATTCCTGAAGATTTGGGTATGCTAGGCATATGTTTGGATGATACCAAACTAGAACCCAAATCGGATAAGTGCCTAAGTTGTAGGTTATCCTAGGGAAACCAAAGTATAGTACTTATACAACTCACAAGAGAACAATGTAATTGTTGCTCACCATGCGGTTTTCCTAAGAGGAATACCTATATGCAGTGGTAAGTGGGAGGAAAGTAAAACTCGATGAAAATCAGAGTAATACTATTCCAGGCACCGATTCCTAATGGAACACAAATAGTTCATCAAGGATGAAACTATACCAATAATCTTCGAATACACAAGAACCACGTAAGTCGGAGAGAGTCAGAAAACAACCTGGGGTATGGGTTTCTGATCTCACCTCATAAAGATGTCAATCTTATTGAGGAATACGAACTGACTACGTATGAGGAAGTGATACAAGGTATCGACTCCCTATTATGGCAAAGTGCCATGATATCCGAAATGGATTCCATGTATACCAACCAAGTTTGGATACTAGTTGTTGTACCGCAAGGCATTGTGCCTATTGGTACTATATAAGTCTTCAAGGAAGACATACATGGAAGGCAACATACCAACGTACTAAGCTAGGCTTGTAGCGAAAAGGTATCGTTATCAACATTGTGTCGATTACGACGAAACCTTTTACCGTTGCCACGGTAAATCCATTTGGATAATGCTTGCTAATGCTGCATGTTTCATTTATGAAATGGCAGCTGAATGCCAAAACCGCTTTCCTTAACGGAAACCTTTTGGAGGATGTTTACAACATCCTGACTGACGGTTTTGTCGTACCAAAACTAGCAAACAAGGTTTGCGAGTTATTCGATCCATGGATGGATTGAAGCAAGCATTGAGTTCTTGGAATATATCGTTTTGATGTAATCATAATGGTGTATGATTTAATTCAAAACGAAATGATTCTTGTGTATATAAGGAGGTTAGTGGGAGCGCACTGACAGTGAATGTCCTAAATAATAATGATAATATATCATTTCTTGGAAATGATATTCCCATAATACAATCGGTGAAAGCTTGGCTTTCGAGAAAATTCTCCGTAGAATCTTGGGAGGAACAACCTTTATTCTAGGAATAAAGATCTACTGGGATAGATTTAAAGTTGTTGATACTCTCTGAGAACTCGTATATTGAAATAAATATACGCGACCTGGTGTCTCATACGCTTTGAGCATATAGAGTCACAATTCGGGCCAATCCAAGTGATAGTCATTGGATTGATGTTAAGAACATCCTTTAGAGAATGAGAACTTGAAGTGACTGGGTTCACTGTTGCAAGTTTCCTAAACGATAACAACGACTATAAGTCGTAACAAAGGTACTATAAAGTTTGAATAACGGAACAGTGAGCTGGAAATCTTCCAAGCAAGATACTGTTACCGAATAAACAACAAAGTGGATTATTGCTGCAGTTGAGGCAGCAATAGAAGCCTTCTAGATTAATAATAATCTAATTAGATTAGATATAGTTCTGTTAGCAGCTGAGCTAGGCTGCAGCACAGGCTAAAGAATTAATGGTCTCATCAACGATCCAGATATATACTTCGAATATTCATCTGATTCGTTAGGATCATACATCGTGGCGATGTGATGATCGTATAAATCGCATCAGATGATAATCATGCAAATCCGCTGATGAAAGTCTTTTCTCAGTAATTTGAGCGAACCGTACATAGTTCGGGTGTAGGACACTTGAGTGACTGGCTATAGGCCAAGTGGGAGATTGTTGAACATTTATGACCCATAGCGTCACTATTTGTACAGATCATGGTGTTGTTGTACAAATTAACTATGTGACAAAGGAAATTGCTCTCTTATCATTTGTGATTAGATCACCAAGATGTATAAATGATAGGAGGTCCATATGATTAGTTCCTGGATTGAGATGATATGAGACAGTATCAATCCACGAAGGTTTAATCATTAAATATCCCTAGTCAGAGTATTATCGAGATTGGACATCGATAATGCGTAAAAGACTAGTATTACACTTGTGCGCGTTGTGAGGGCATAACGTCATAGTTCTCATATATTTGGGTATAGGATACTCATGCAAGTGTAGTAGGAGGTTGTGTTTTACCGATGGTACGGAAAACAGCTTCGCTCTGGATAGACCCCTCGGAATTCCATTGGTAGTATGACTATGTGTCTATGGAAGTCCGAATCAGGGTAGGTGTATTTGGTCTTAACCTGAGACTTGCACCGCTAATACTTGCGACAATCAATATACTTTGGTTTTAGGTCGTCCAGGGCTTTAACAGGTTCTGTGTACGCCTCTGCTGGGTATATTGAGAATCGTAGTGTATTGGGTGTGATGTCGAGAGGAAGTATCACTCCAGTCATAGTGGAGATGATGATCACGTAGGATACGGAACTGGTTCTCTTATATGCTGCAGCTATCGGGATATTATGACTAGGTCATGTTTATCCGATTATAGAGACTAGTTACCAGAGATCCGATATGTGCTTCGTACGGGGCAGACACAATTCCAGCCCAGCAGGCCTAGCACGTGACATCCGATACTGGATCGAAATACGCAATACTACGTATACTACGCCTGATATAGATCACATATTCCTGTAAGGATATTTCTGGAGAATTGGGTAGGCATGGCGCTTTGCTAGAAGCCAACATTGTCTTGTAAATCGGTAAAATGTAGTACTAGGTACGTACGTGTTCGGATAGTCCGACGACCGTATTTACTGCCAACATATCCGGGGATCTCATGGGTCGCTTCCCGAAGATTCACCGATGACGTATGACTCGCACTTTATTAATCTGGGATTAATTAGATAGAGAGAGAAAATTAATCTGGGATTAATTACGGAGATATTTTATCTGGGATAAAATATTAATAAAAGAGAGAGAACGATTAATTTGGAATTAATCGATAAAATAATATATTCGATATATTAACGAAATTGGATTTCGACGCGGAATTGAAATTAGATTTTAATTTGGGCGAACGAGTTAATTTAGAATTAATTCGTTAGCGACGTGAAAGTGATTTTGCTAGGCATAATTATTCAATTACGTCGCAACAGAAAATTCGTTAATTTGGAATTAACGAACCCGAGCCCGAGAGTGTTTGCGAGCGCACTCGCATTTCGAATTCAAGTGCGGCTCGCAAGTCACATCAAGCATCAAATCATTAGTCACATCAAGCGTCAAATCACTTGTCACTTTTAGTGATGTGACAACTTGTCACTTGATTGATTGATGGAAGTGGTTGGCTTTAATTGCCTTTACTTTTTTGGAAAAGCAAATGGTATATCTTTATTTTATTTTTTGAAAATTAAATTAAGTGTATTGGATACACAATTTTCACCAACCAACACAACTTTCTCTCTTCTCTTTCTTCTCTCCATCTTCACGCCCAAGGGGCAGAATTTCTTCTTCAAAACCTTCTAGTTTTACCGTGAATGGCAGTGAGAAAATAAAGGATTTTTATGGCAAAAATTCCTAAGTGCTAGCACACAATGGAGTCTTGCGAAGGTAATAGGGAACCACATTCGTTAGCATGGAATTACCACCCAAAAGCTTGGAGCTTGGACCGAAAATGGAGGAGCCAAACCAGTGAATGCCGAGAGCCTTGGTGGAGTTTCAAAGGGCATAAAAAGTTTTGTTCTTCACTGCATCGCCTCAGCCGATCGATGTAAGTGTTCCGGGACCTTGGAGAAACCCAACACAGCCACCTTCGTCCCTGTAGACACTCGCTCACCCCGCTTTCATAAAAAGGATCTTAAAATAGACTCCTCCTTCTGTATAACAGCCTTAGGAAAAATTAACAAAGAAGACCATTACACCTGAATGGAGAAGAACACAGACTTAATAAGCTGAAGATGACCCGCAAAGGAAAGGGTCCTACAAATCCAGCTCCGAGCAAGCCCAATAATGCGCACAAACATGTATTTGCTCGTGAAATTATTTTACGAACATTTGATATATCATTTGCAGTTCCGATACGAAATTTATTTTATTTTTTAATCCGATAAATCCATTAGTATTTGGACCATAAGCTTTTCATACGATCTCTGATTCTTATGAATTTTTTTATCGTTAGAAAGCTAAGACTGAGACCTACAACTTCTACGTCGGATATTTTTCTAAATCCGAATAAAAAATAGGTAAAATATCGTGATTTCCGTGGCTACTATAGTAAATTTGAGAATGGACTAGAATTGAGTGATGTGGCAAATTTTGGGCCACTAATTTCAATACACAAAAATCAGCCATTGCTCTATAAAAAAATGACTATTCACCCATCCCCTTTCTAGGCCAACAACTTGAATGGGTTGAAGAGCCCCCTCTCAAATTTCTTCATTTACCAATGTCATTTTTGAAGGGTGAAGTGATAATCTCAAGCTTCATTCCAAGCATGTGAGTCCCCATAATCCTTTTTCTTCTCCAATTTCGATTGGTGCATATATTTTTATTCTTATTTTCGAAATTCCCTTTTATTGATAAGGTAAGTATATTAACCTAATGGAAAAAAAACCAACAGCAGCACAACGGCATACGCTAGAGAGAACAAGCTAAGGGGGATAGACCCTCCAAGCTAAGCAACTGAAGCCAAATATGCAATCAACAAAATAAACAAAGGAAACTCATAAAATATCATCGGACAAATGCCAAGAATGATGAAGCCATCTATTTTCATAAGATGGTTTCACATTCTTTAATAAACTAGCACATGTCCGCACAGTAAATATAATATCACTCTGAATCACACTTTATTTGAATGAAGTTGAGCATTCCTCTCTCTCCAAATAAAGTAGATTATAGCTGCAAAAGAGAGTTGAACAATCAAATGATATAACGAACCGCTACAATACTGCTCCATCCATGAGACTGTATAAGGCCAATATCAAAAGTGTCAAACAATACCATATTTAGCCAAAGTAGAGGACCAAACCTGAGAAGAAAAAGGGCACTGGAAAAAAAGTGATCTACATCCTCTCCAATATTACAACAAAATACACAAGTATACTGATTTGTAATGCCAAAGCCCATCAATCTGTCCTGAGTATAAAGGCCACCTTGAATTGTTCACCAAATAATGAAAGCATTTCTTGGAACTGCCTTCCGAAACCACACTACCCGACTCCAGCTCACCCGAGAACCCCTAGGCCTCAAATCCTCAAAAGAACTCTTGACTGAGAGAAAACTCTCCTACCGTCCTCCTCCCAAATCAACTGATCCTCCCTTGAGCTCCTAAGAATACAATCCAAAGGCAGAGTATGAGCCAACTCAAGAAGAGCAGTTGATCTAGCTTGGGCCCATCTCCAAGAAGACCCATCAATGATAGAAGCCACTCTAGCTGCATTGTCCAACCCTGAATCATAAATGACTCTTACACCCAAAGTGTCCACAGTTGGCCCCAATGGATGCCAATTATCAAACCTTAAGGAAGCATTCTCCCCATTCCCAATCCTGAACTGCATATTCCTTGGCACCCAAGGTCGGAGACTTAAGATCTTCCTCCAACTCCATGAGCAATCCCCTGGATGAGAAACCTCCCAAAAGCAACGCCCCTTTAGTAAGTAAGAGGAAACTCAAGTAGACTAAGAGGAAACCTGTTTTGAACAAAGAAACCACAATTGCTTTAAGATTGCCGCCCGATTCTAGTGCTCTAAAGACTTAATCCATAAACCCCTTTCTTTTATAGGCAAACACACTCTAAACCAAGCCACTTTCACCCTTGTAGACAGTTACTCACTCCGCTTCCATAAAAAGGATCGTAAAGTAGCCTCCACCTTCTGTAAAACAGCCTTAGCCAAAATGAACAAAGAAGACCAATACACATGAATGAAGTATAGCACATACAAAATAAGCTGAAGAAGACCTGCAAAGGAAAAATTCCTACAAATCCAGCTCCTAGCATATCCAATAATACACTCAATCGTGTATTTTCTCGTGAAATTATTTTTCAGACATTTGATATATCATTTGTAGTTCTGATACGAAATTTATTTTCTGTTCTAATCCGAATAGCCCTTAGTATTTGGGGAATAAATTTTTCATACGATCTCTAATTTTCATAAACTTTATATCTTCGTAAAGCTAAGACCGAGACCTACAACTTCCACATTGGATATTTTGCCAAATTCGAATCAGAAGTATATCAAAAATCATGATTTCCATGGCTGCTATAGTAAATTCGAGAATGGGCTAGAATTGAGTGATGTGGCAAATTTTGGGCCACTCATTTCATTAAACAAAAATCAGCCATTGCTTTCTAAAAAATGGACTATTCACCCATCCTCTTTCTAGGCCAAAAACGTGAATGGGTTGAGAAGCCCCCTCTCAACTTTCTTCAATTGCCAATGTCATTTTTGAAGGGTGATGTGATAATACCAAGCTTCATTCCAAGCATGTGAGTCCCCAAAATCCTTTTTCTTCTCTAATTTTGGTTTGTGCATGTATTTTTATTCTTTTTTTTGAAATTTTCTTTTTTTTTAGATAAGGTAATTGTATTAACCTAAAGGAAAAAACCAACAATAGCACAAGGGCATACTCTAGAGAGAACAAGCTTAGAAGGACAGACCCTCCAAGCTAAGCAACTAGAGCTAAACAGACAATCAACAAAACAAACAAAGGAAACTCAAAAAATATCATCGGATAAATGCCAAATATGATGAAGCCATCTATTTTTATAAGATGGTTTTACTTTCATTAATAAACTAGCATGTGTCCGCACAGTAATTATAATATCACTCTAAATCACATTACGAGGCCAATGAGGCTCACCATGAAGTCGAGCATTCCTCTCTCTCCAAATAAAGTAGATTGCAGCTACAAATGAAAGCTGAACAATCAAAAGACATAACAAATCGCTTTAATACTACTCCATCCATGAGACTGTATGAGGCCAATCACAAGAGCATCAAACAATATCATATTTAGCCAAAGTATAGGACCAAACCTGAGAATAAAAAGGGCACTGGAAAAAAAATCGATCTACATCCTCTCCAGTATTACAAAAAAATACACAAATAGACTGATTTAAAATGCCAAAGCCCATCAATCTATCCCGAGTATAAAGGCCACCTTGAATCGCTAACCAAAGAATGAAAACATGTCTTGAAACTGCCTTCCAAAACCACACGACTCGACTCCATCTCACCCGAGAACTCCTAGGCCTCAGAGCCTTCTAGACACCCATGACTGAGAGAACTCCCCTACTGTCCTCCTCCAAAATCAACTCATCATCCCTCGAACTACTAGAAACACAATCAAAAGGCAGAGTACGAGCCAACTCAAGAAGAGCAGCTGATCTAGCTTGGGGCCATCTCCAAGAAGACCCATCAATGATAGAAGCCACCCTAGTTGTCTTTTCCAACCCTAAATCATAAATGACTCTTTCCCTAAAGTGTCAACAATTGGCCCCAAAGGATGCCAATTATCAAAATATAAGGACGCCTTCTCCCCATTCCCAATCTTGAACCGCATCTTCTGTGGCACCCAAAGCCGGAGACTCAAAATCTTCCTCCAACTCCATGAGCAATCCACTGGATGAGAAATCTCCCAAAAGCAACGCCCCTTTAGTAAGTAAGAGGAAACCCTAGTAGACTAAGAGGAAACATGTCCTGAACAAAGAAACCACAAGTGCTTCATGAATGTCGCCTGATTCCAGTGCTCTAAAGACTTAATCCCTAAACCTCATTATTCTATAGGGAAACAGACTCTATCCCCAGCCACCTTCGCCCATGTAGACACTAGCTCACTCTGCTTCCATAAAGAAGGACCTTAAAGTAACTTCCACCTTACGTATAACAGCTTTAGGAAAAATGAACAAAGAAGACCAATACAACTGAATGGAGAATATCACAAACTTAAAAAGCTGAAGACGACCCACAAAGGAAAAAGGGTTCTACAAATCCTGCTCATAGCACGCCCAATAATATGCTCAAGCATAGATTTGCTCGTGAAATTATTTTTCGGACATTTGATATATCATATGCAGTTTCTATACATAATTTATTTTCTGCTCTAATCGGGATAACTCTTAATATTTGAGCCATAATTTTTTCATACGATCTCCAATTTTTATGAATTTTATATGGTCAGAAAGCGAAGCCGAGACCTACAACTTCCACGTTGGATGTTTTTCCAAATTCAAATCAGAAGTAGGTCAAAAATTATGATTTATGTGGCTGCTATAGTAAATTTAAGAATGGGCTAGAATTGAGTGATATGGAAATTTTGGGCTACTCAGCCATTGCTTTATAAAAAAAAAGGAACTATTCATTCATCCCATTTCTAGGCCAAAAACGTGAATGGGTTGAGGAGCCCCATCTCAAATTTCTTCATTTGCCAATGTCATTTTTGAAGGGTGAAGTGATAATCTCAAGCTTCATTCTAAGCATATAAGTCCCCATAAGAAGTGTCTGGTGTGATACATCAGAAATGCTCCCGTCTCTGTCGGTGATTCCCTTCGCCCGTTTCCCCTTGTGATTTAGATCTGGGTTTCGTTCCTCATTTTTTCCTTCTCCATTTTCCTCAGTGCCCTTCCCTATTCTGCTTCTTTACCTCTCCTTCATCTCTCCTTTTGACCTCCTCTTACTCTCCTTCCATCGATCGATGGATTCCTCTCTTTTGGTCGAACAGAGATCCGATCTCCCCTCGATTTTTGTCAGCGCAGTGGGTTACGATGTTAGAAAGACTGTGTCATCTGCACCCACTTTGGTGTCGCCTGACCGAGCTTTAACACATGTCACTTCTTCTCCCTCAGTGACTGCGACACCCAGATCTGGCCTTCTCGAGTCATTATCGGGTCTGTTGTGCTTCAACACCATTGTTGCTTGTTCTGAATCAACCCCGGTTTGCCTCTCCGGAGACTCTGTTCAGCCCAACTCTTACAACCCTTCAGATCCAACTCCAAGAACAAAGAAGACCAATAAACCTGAATGGAGAAGAGCACAGACTTAATAAGCTGAAGATGACTCGTAAAGGAAAGGGTCCGATAAATCCAGCACCTCTTGAAATGCCCAATAATGCGTTCAATAAGAATAGTACAGTGAGAAGCTCGAAGTTTCGTAGAAATCAAAGGGACAACAAAAATACCAAATAATGAACTAGAAGCACACCCTCTTGAAAGCCCAAAATGCCAAGTAAATATTGTTTCACTGCCAAGGAAACACCACAAGAAAATACCGACTCTTTGCCGGATTGGGAGCTAATCCAGATAATCTCATAAACTGGTGCAGGCATTTCCCAATCAATGAAACCGAGGTCTCCTCCGCCCCTGAGAAAATTATAAGATCATATGTAAAACAAAGATGAGTGAGACGATCCTTTGAACATTGCCCGTGAAACTTGAATCTATGCTCAATAACCATCTTACGCATTAAACCTGAAAGAAAAATGCTCTCGTCTCTCTCGGTGATTTTTATCTTAGTGAGTCAGATCTGGTTTTTTTACTCTCGCATGTTCTTGTCACTTTGTAATTTTGTAACCTCTCGTTTTGTTTGTTTTAGATCTGCCGTTTTCCTTTTCATTTGCCCACTTATCTTCTTATTTTCCTTTTCCTTTTTCCCTTTTCCTTCTTCGTCGATAGCTGCCTCCGGTCCACCAGTGTTGGGGTCGTGTCGTCCTATGGGTCGCACTGCCTTTAGGTCGGTTCCTAGTGAACCCACCCCATCCCCTTTACCCACTTCATCCTCTCTGGATTTGGGTTCCAGGATTGGCTGTTCTATCTCCGCGTCGAGTCAAATGAGTCCCCTTGTTGCTTTAGGTTACGCGGCAGGTCAGGAGAGTCTCCACGATGATCATTGTGTCGTTGATTCTCTCGATCTTCCCTGCGTATCGGTCTCTGCTCCTGCACTTGGACCGACCTCCACACCTTCTTCGACTTTAGGCAAGGTCTGCTTTCTGCCTTCGGATTATTCTTCTTTGAATGATTGTTCTGTTGGTTCTGTTTTTCTCGATAGGTGTTTGGAGGAGGGTTTGGGGCCTGTTTCAGTGAGTGGGGTTGGGGGGCTATTTGCTGTATTGGTGATGAGGTGTTCTGTAGGAAGGGGTTTGTTCTGTCTCCCATTTCTGGTGTTGCCAAGGTAGTGAGTGTGGGTGATGATGTTATTGTTGTAGGTCCCAGTGATGTCGTGGGTCAGGGAACAGTACCTGTGAATAGGTTTGGGGGGGCTAATTGAGTTGTTAGTAAGGAAATATTGTATAGGCAGAGGTCTGTTCAGTCGTCCTATACTAGAGTTGCTAAGGCAGTGAGTGAGTCTGATAATGCTTCTGTTGTAGCTCATAGTGATGCCGTGTGTTTGAGTGCTCTAGCTTGGCATGCTCGGTGTTGGGGAGTAATAGGGAGGGAGTCAGCAGTTGCAAGTTACAAAGAGGGTGATTTCAAATCTGTCCAAGTCTCACTGTCTTGGTGTAGGTGGTAGCCCTAGTTATGCAAATGTATTAAATGGTTCCAATGGTGGTGATAATTCTGACCCGGCTTCTGATGTAGCTGCTTTGCATTATTGTCAACCTAACTTAGTTGATGGATGTGTTAAGGTGAGTCCTCCTTTGGAGATTGCGGAAGAAGGAAGTGTGTTTTGGTGTTGTATGTTAGTTGGTTATTTTGTGGGTAAGAGGCTTTCGTTTCAACTTGTTGATTCTATTGCTCACAAAATCTGGGGTAAGTTTGGCTTACATGGGGTTTTGACATCGGACAATGGTTTCTTCCTATTCAAAATTGCTAGCTTTTAAGAAGCTTGTATGGTCCTGGACAAAGCCCCTTGGCATATAGCGAATAGGCCTTTGGTTCTTAAGCATTGGCAACCGAGCTTACCTCTGACTTAGGAGGACATCAACAAAGCTCTAGTTTGGGTTCGCCTTTATAATTTACTTTTTGAGTATTGGACAGCTAAGGGCCTCAGTTTTGTGGCTAGTGTAGTTGGTTGCCCTCTCCATGCTGATCATATTGCCCTATCCAGGAAACGGCTTAGTTATGCTCGAGTTTGTGTTGAGATTGATACAAGGGAGACTCTGGTTGAGGACTTTGACTTCCAATGTTCGAATGGTATGTGGTTAAAAGTAAGGGCTGAATTTGAATTGGTTCATGTGAAGTATTCTACATGTGAGGCTTTTGGTCATTCTCAGAACTCTTGCCCTAGATATATTCCTATGAGGGAGAAGAGAAAGCCCTCACAGACCTGGGTGCCTAAGACCACTGATCCTTCTACACTTGCAGCTGTTTTGGATCAGACAGATAAGGATAGACAGGGTGAATGGATTTCGGTCTCTAAGAAGAAGATGGGTAATGTTGCGGTTCTGGCTACTCCTGTTAAGTCGAGTGGGGTTGTGATTTCAGGTGATGCCACTGATAGGGTTTTTATTCCGGGTGAGTGCTCTTCTAAGAGTTTAGAATCGTTCCGGTAGTTACTTTTGTGCTAGTTTGTACGTATAAGGAAGTTGTTGTGGAGGTTGTGGATAAGAGGGAGGAGGGTGAATGCACTCATATTGCCACACTGCCTATTAAGGATCTTTCTGAGGATGGTTTAATTGAGATTCCGCTTGTAACCGATTGTGATTCACCCCATTCTAATGATAACATGCTAGCATTAAGGCCAAAGTCTCTTTGGAGAAAAAGAAGCTGGATTATGGGGTAACAAGCCTAAGAAGGGCTCGAGTGGTAAGAGGGGTCAGAAACGACAATCCCCCGAGAAAGGGCAGACGACGATGATTTTCTTGGGTCGGTTTCTCATTTTCTGTCTATTTTTAATGATTTTTGGTTATTGGAATATCCGGGGTCTCAATGACCCTATGAAACAAGTTGAAGTTAGGAGGTTCTTGTTAGGGTTGGTGCTTGGAGCACCAATTTTCTTATGTATTTCCCTGTAAATATTAATGTAATATTTTATTATGAATAAAATAAACAGTTTCTATTATATAACATCTCTTTATATATGATAAAGACGTAATTGACCTTAGAATAATTAGTTATGATACTGTTGCAAAAGCGTCACAACTGACATTGAGTTGTATCATGACGTTGTCATTCTTAGACATTTTCTGGTTAAGGTTTACACTACTTGGTCAGTATAGTAAATATGTTGAGATTGGTACATATCGTATACTGGAATCTTGGAATCCAATGGTTTCTCAATGAACCATAAGTCTCGGAGACTCGTATAGATGTGTAGGTGTTTACAGCAGATAAACACTGAACGACTCACCGAAGATTCTTAATAGATGCTACACTAACGTCAATAAGAATCTTCTCGGGTTGAGTAGCATAATGATTATTTGACTTGAGATACCACTATGGATATATGAGATATCCTCCGAACTTTGATGGCAGTCACGTCACCGACCTCTTAAGATCAGACCTCCGCCTGTTTGTTGGTTGTGGACTGATCCTCAGGATATCCTATGTGTGTCAAGATAGAATCCGTCAGCTCTATGTACAAAGCATAGGTATTCAATATGGAATTAGCAATCTGTTAAATCCATGGGCCCGTGGTACATTGTAGAAGTGAGT
This sequence comes from Zanthoxylum bungeanum, assembly GCA_019454045.1. Taxonomy (NCBI): domain Eukaryota; kingdom Viridiplantae; phylum Streptophyta; class Magnoliopsida; order Sapindales; family Rutaceae; genus Zanthoxylum; species Zanthoxylum bungeanum. The sequence goes on along the minus strand of SKCR01025361.1, from coordinate 291,960 downwards.
TCTAAGTGTTATTAAAAGATTACTAATAGAAACGTCGACGTGATTATATCTATAGAGATTTGACGTTTATATTTATATCTCTGGAATAATCCGGATACCTGTGATGAAGGGATTATACGTATGTAATGATCTCGACCTGTATGGTTCAATGAGTTTATCTGTGTTCGTCATAATTTACGGGTGGGTGAACTATGGCCACGAAATTGGATTTTGTGACGGATATGCCTGAATCTAAAGAGTCTCACTAATGAAATATACTCGTAGAGCACTAGGGCAACTTTTATGAATAATATTGATTATTAATAAATTGTTTAACGATTAAACGAAAAATACATGCAAATGGATCTTTTGGTCATTTCCTAATTAATGTGTATTTGTATTTAATGTATGATTTTATTAAATACACATTAATTAATGTTAAATTGAGATATTTGACATATATCATTAATATATGTATTTGAGATATTTAATGTAAATATAATACATATATTTGAGATATTTATATTTAATTAATTATTTAAATATTTAAATATTAAATGATTAAAGTAATTAAAATATAATATCTACCATTATGATAAAGTTAGGAAATAATTATTTTGTGTATAAGTTTGACTTTATAATTAAAGAAAACGATGTCAAATTGGCTTTAACATCTTAGGTATTTGTTTGGAAAAATTTAAAAATCTTGTTTTATTTTTCCACCAAATTCGGCCATGACCTAACTATATAAAGGTTATGTTTTCTTTTTGCTTCATACTTGTTCAAGCCACCAAAAACCTAAAACAAAAGTGTTGAGAGAAAAAGAAAAGAAACTAAGAAGAAAAATCAAGAAAGCTTGGATTTAAGTAAGTTTTTCAAACTTTCTATTAGAAGGAAACTTGTTCCTTTTGTTCTTGGCTGCAACATATGTAGTTCTTAATTTTTCTGCTCTATTGTGTTTGTGTTTTGATGGTTGGAAGCATGAATGAAATATGTATGCATGTATGTTTGATAAAGTAAGCTTATAAATGGTGTATAAGCTTTCTTTTGATCATTTGATGATCTTGTTGCCATTCTAGAGTTGTTAGGCCACTCATTGATGACCTATAATTATTCTTGAGTTATTTCAAAGTGGTGAGACTTGTTTGGGGTTGTAGAGACTTGATTAAAGTATTGGATTTGTTAATTTTTAGTTAATTTATTAATTGGACTAATTTGCGAAATTATGGTTCTTAACATTTTCCAAATTTATGGGTTCACATATATATATATATATATATATATTGTATAATGATGTATATATGATGCATATTTAATTTGGTGTTGATTGGATATCATCCAAACTTATTTTGAATAAATTTGGATAAAATACAAAAGATTCAAATTTGGTGTGCATTCGACAATTTTAGACTTTTGTGGGATTTGCGTTATAATTTGTATTTCGATGTGTATTACATGTTTAAATCATTTTGGTAAGTATTGAGTAATTAGAATAAATAAGTTTATTTTAATTACACAAGAAAAATTATTGAAATAAGAAAATATTGATTTTTCATGTTCTGCTGCATTACCCAGATTTGCCACCTAAAACCCCAATTATTCTTTCATGATGAAAATTTTTTTTTTTTGGATAAAGTAATTATATTAACCAAAACAAAACTATACAATAGAAAATGGGCAGACCCCAGAAAACTAGAGAGGACAGGCCCTCCTAGAAGAAAAGTCCAAAAGCAACAAGCAAAAAAAGATCAAAAGAAGATGTCATCGGGTAGGTGCCAGGAGAGGTGAAGCCATTTATTGTCATAAGATGGTTTCACCTTCCGCAGTAAGCTAGCACGAGTCCGAACATCAAAAACAATATCACTAAGAAGAACAAAAATAGGGCGAGGGGCCCCACCATGGGTGCGGACATTCCTCTCCCTCCAAATATGGTAAACTGACGCATCAAGAGACAGTCGAACAAGAAGATGACGTAAAGAGCCGTCTGTAAACTAATACATCCACCCAATAGTCTAAAGTCAATCACGAGATCTCCAATCTAACCCACACATAGCCACCACAGTCGACCAGATGCTCCAAGAGAAATTGCATTGGAAGAATATGTGATCAATATCCTCACATGAGCAACCACAGAGAATACAACGCGGGCAAGCAGACATACCGAACCATATTAGACTATCCTGGGTACAAATGCCTCCCTGAATAGACATCCAAAATAGAAAATAATAGCGCTCGATAGCCTTCCGACACCAAACAACTTGAGACCAACACATCAAGGGACCCCTAGTCCGCATAGCATTCCAGAAACTATCCGTTGAGAACCTCCCTCTACTATCATCCTCCCAAACCAGCTCATCCTCCCTTATGCTAGAAGGATCTGATAGATGAGACTGGGCCAAATCAACAAGGGCAGTAGATCTAGCTGGAGGCCAATGCCAAGAAGAATCATAAATAATAGAAGCAATTATAGCCATCTTATCCAAGCCAGAGTCATAAATCACTTTCTCACCCAACGTATCCACAAGCGGACAAGAGTATGCCAGTAATCAAACAACAATAACGTCTTCTCACCATTCCCAATCCTAACTCTCATCCTCTGTCGGGTCCAAGAACGAAGCTCCAAAATCTTCCGCCAACTCCAAGAATAATCTACAGGACATGATACCTCCCAAAAGCTTCTCCCCCTCACGAGTAAGACTTAACCCAATTCGACGAAGAGGAAACCTGGCCAGAGCAAAGAAACCATAAGTGCTTAATAACTGCCACTCTATTCTAAGTTTCCAATCTCTTGATCCCCAAACCCCCATCTTTCAGAGGTAAACAAACTCTACTTCCAACCACTTTCACCCCCGAAGAGTTGAGCTCACTACCCTTCCAAAGAAAGGATCTGAGAGTCGTCTCAACCTTCCTAATAACAGATTTAGGAAGAATAAAAAGAGAAGACCAGTAAACTTGAATGGAGAACAAAATAGATTTTATGAGATGAAGTCGCCCCGCATACGAAATAAACTTACTACTCCAACTGTTGGCACGCCTGACAATACGATCAATAATAGAGGCACAGTCTGAGGCCCGGAGCTTAGATACTGGACTGGAAGAATACTCTCCTGGAAATCCAAAACATCAAGCAGCTGGCCCTTAAGGTTAAGAGAGATACCAGATGAGAAAAGATGACTTTTAGCTGGATTCGAGACTAAGCATGATAAACCATTAAACTACCAAAGACAATCCTTGATCAGAGAGACCGATGAAGCATCCATCTAACAAAAAATCATGAGGTCATCCGTAAACAAAGATGTGTGAGGCGGTCCTTAGAACACCGCCAATGAAACTTGAAACCCCGATCATGGGCCATATTGTGAAGTAAGCCCGAGGGAACTTCCAAAGGCAGAACAAAATGATAAGGAGACATAGGATCACCTTCGTGGAATTTTTTTTGCCATTCTAATATTCTTCCATTTGGTCGAATTTGGGTTTGTTGGAATCATAGTGATGTTGATGTGAGCATTATTCGTTGTTCTCCTCAAGGTATATAATGTTGTGTTTCACATGTTTCTTCTCTTTGGAACTATGTGGTTTCTGTGGTCTATGGTGAGTGTGATTATGAGAGGCGTCGGGAGCTTTGGGCTGATTTGCTTGCTAGTGACAGTGATTTTGATGCTTCTCCATGGTTATTTTTTGGTGATTTCAATGCTATTCTTTATACTCTTGAACATAGTGGCGTTTTTTTATCGTGGCCTTCTTAGAAGGAAGACTTAGGTTGTTGCTTGGGTCATACTGGTTTGGATGATCTTCAGTTTTCTAATTGTCGCTTACATTGTTTAATAGCAGGTCCGTTCTCCTATTTGGCGTAAGCTTGATCTCGTTGTTGCTAACTCTTATTGGAAGTCTATCTTTTCGGGTTCGGTTGTCAGGTTTCTTCCACCTCAGATTTCAAACCATTCTCATATGGTTGTTAAGCTTACTAAGCGTCCTAAGAGAAAACTTCCTTTCAAATTCTTTGATTTTTGGGCTGATCATCCTGATTTCCTTACTGTTGTGGCTAGGGCTTGGGATATTGATATTTGTGGTACCCCGATGTTCCGCTTGTGTCGTAAATTGAAAAGTATAAAGGTGGCTCTGAATAAGTTTAATAAGGAGAACTTTTCTAATCTTTCGCGTAGGACTTTGGAGGTTAGGAGGGAGTTGGAGAGGGGTGCATGGTGTCCTTAAGGGATAGACCTTAGTGACTCTGCTCTGTTAGAAGAAGAGGTGAACTATCTTATGGTATGGTGACCTGTCGGGCTGAGGAGGTTTAGCTAGATAGAAATCTCAAGTTCAGTGGCTCAACCTTGGGGATCAGAACACGAATGTAGGACATAGAAAAGGCGACGCTGTTATATGCTCGCGGCCTAGTTGGGAGTACGGAGTAGCCCGCGGGGGAACTAAACCGGAGAAATAAAATGGAGTCGCCACCCAGTTTGAACTGGGAAAATGATTTAAGGCCGCACTCACCCCTCGCAAGGGAAGACCTCAAATCGTTGGGTTCGGAATGGTCCCTTACTTATGCCACTTGTAATGAATGGATTTGTGCAATAATCTAACCAAGTCTACGCAACAATAACCTACATCCAAGTTCGCATACAACCTATATCTAATTTTGCATATGACCTATGTCTAAGTTTGCATATAACCTATATCTAAGTTTGCATGCATAAAAGTAAGTCGAAATAACGACAAGCACACAATCTCATGAACATATTGAATTATTAAAGCGAAAAATAAATAACAACCTAAACATAAACATAAATTAAATTCCTAATGCGAAGGAAATAGCTAATCATGCTTGGAAATAACAAACTAAAGCATACATGAAAGAAGACAACATATTAAATGACTAAATCATGCTTAAGAAAATAAATAGCATACTAAACGACGAAATCATGCATAAACATAAGAGTGGATGAAATGAAATATGTGTGTCTCTTAAGTGGTACATGGAGTTGTTTCCCAAGTACAAACCGCATTACCATCCATTCGGATTCGGCTACGGAATTTACATCTGGGTTTCCATCCGATATACCGCAAGAGAGAACACATATTCCATTCATCCGAAAGTCATAGCATACACCAATCAACAATACTCATGCGAAGGAATAAAATAAGAAAATAAATAAAAATAAAGGAGAATAAATAAAAAAAGTGCCCTCAGGTCTAACCTCTTAAGGCGTCCTCTTGGAAGTGCGCTACGCGGTTGTCGGAAGGGTTAATGCTCCGTAACTTTTACGATTTACTGGTCGTTGTTTTCCTTCGTTGCCTCGCTGTTTTGGGCTGCTGTTTGCTCACTGTTTTTTGGCGGTATTTGGGCTATGTTTCCGGGCAGAATTTCGGTGGTAAATGGGCAGATTTTAGGGACTGTTTTTTGGTAGTTTCATGGTGCAGTTCAGGGGTGATTTTCCGCAGTTTAGGTGCAGGTTAGAGGCTGGTTTGCGACAGTTTCAGGGTGCAGTCTAGGGCTGTATTGTTTGCTGTTTGGCGTGGCTTTAGGGCTGCTGGATGGGTGTTATTTGTGCGGCAATGAGGGCTTTAGTGGTGGCTGTTTGTGGTTAAGTGAGTGGGCTATTATGCGTGAAGTTGAGGGCTGTTTTGAGGGATTTTGTGCGTGAATTTGAGGGTTTTGTTGAGGGAAGTTTGGCGTGAAGGTCAGGGGGCTGTGTTGAGGGGTCTGGTGCGTGAAGTTGAGGGCTGTGTTGATGGCAGTTTGGCGTGGAGTTGAGGGCTGTGTTGAGGGGTCTGGTGCGTGAAGTTGGGGGCTGTGTTGAGGGTAGTTTGGCGTGAGGTTGAGGGTTGTGGCGTGAATGTGAGGATTGTTGCGTGAAGGTCAGGCTGTTGCAGTGAATGAGAGAGAGGGAGTGGAGAGAGGCCATGAGATTCTTAGAACATTAGGGTTTATTTTTTCTTTGTCAGTGGATGTGAGAATGAGCCAGGACCTCTAAGGTTTGGTTTATACTTCTTTTTATAGGCAAGGGTTGGGGTTTACCTTATGTGAATAGGGAAAGAATATTGTGTAATTATGGGGGGATATTTTAATTAGTGTGCTATAAGGAAAAATCTATTTAATTAGGGATGTGATTTGGGTTGATTTGATTGATCTCTTTTAATTAGGAATATGATTTAATTTGATTTGATTTGATTTCTTTAATTTGGGAAGGATTTGTCTTGATTTTCGCATGTGTTTAATGTGTGATTTTGTTATTTTTGAAGGAGGGTGGGCGTGGGGTTAGAGGTTTTGGGTGTGTATTTGGTTTGTTTTGGTGGGCTTGGTGGGTGGTTTGGTGATGTATGGGCTTGGTGTGTGACTTGCGGGGGTTTTGGGCTAAGGATAAGTTTAAAACAGAGGCTTAACGAGCAAACCCGAAGCTAAGCAAACGAATTAAATCCAACAAGGTGTCAATTTCTGACTCTTCCCTTCCGACGTCTGTTTCCCGCGACTTCCACAACTTAAAGAGGTAGTGTCTCCATGTGAGACTCATCATCGGGACTTATATACAAAAATGTAGTGCCTACAACGAAGTTCTTTTTCCATTCTATGAAACATCATCATCATCGTAACAAGATTACTTCAATTTCTAAGGAGGATGAGACTCGTTTGGATGATGATGCTTTAGTAAGGGAGGATATTGTATCTTTTTATGAGACTCTTTTGGGGCCTCAGCCTTGTCTGCAAGACTTTGATAGGGATATTCTTCATTATGCTATTGCTAAGTATGTGTCTGATGAGCATAGGGATATTTTTGCTCGCAAGGTTTCTTCTGGAGAGATTAAGACTATTTTGTTTTCTCTGAAGGATAATAAAGCTCCTGGTCTGAACGGTTTTAATTCGGGTTTCTTTAAGAAGGCTTGGAGTATTGTGGTGATGATGTCATTTGTGTTATTCATTCTTTCTTTTGTTCGGGGAGACTCTTGAAGCAGGTTAACGTAACGTCTATTGCTTTGATCCCGAAGATTCCTAACCTCTCTCAGGTTAAGGACTTTCGACCTATTTCTTGCTCTGTAACACTATTTACAAGTGTATTGCCAAGCTTCTTACGAATTAGATTAAGATTGTTCTTCCTTCAATGGTTAGTACTAATCAATCTGCTTTTGTTGAGAGGCAGCGTATTAGCGACAATATTTTATTGTGCCAGGAACTGGTAAGGAATTATCATCGAAGTGGCGGGATCCCGAGATGTGCTCTTAAGATTGATCTGATGAAGGCTTATGATACTGTTCGCTGTGATTTTATGGTTGAGGTCTTGAGGACCATTGGGTTTCCAGAGAGTATGGTGGATTGGATTCGGGAGTGCATGACTTCTATTATGTTCTCAGTGTCTATTAATGAAGAGCTAAATGGTTTTTTCTCAGAGGGTCGCGGTTTGCATCAGGGTGATCCTATGTCTCCTTATCCTTTTTGTTTTGGCTATGGAAGTTCTTACGGATTTACTTCATAATATGGCTCATGATTGGGGTTTCAAATTTCATTAGCGATATTCAAAAGACCGTCTCACACATCTTTATTTTGCAAAGGACCTGATGATTTTTTATAAGGTGGAAACTTCCCTAGTCTCTTTGATGAGGGATTGTCTTCGGCAGTATATGGGTATATTGGGTTTGGTTCCGAATCCAGTGAAAAGTCACATTTTTTCCTCCGATATTTCCCATACTCTTAAGTATCGGTTGCTTCATTTTGGGTTTCCAAAAGGGTTTACTTCCTGTGCGGTATTTGGGAGTTTCCTTGATCTCTTGTAAGCTTCGGGCATCAGACTGCGCTTCCCTTGTTGAGCGTATTATCGGGCGCGCCAAGAGTTGGAGTAGTAGGTTTCTTTCATTTGCGGGGAGACTTCAGCTAATTAAGTCGGTTATGTTCTCTATTCAAGTTTATTGGTCCTCTTTGTTCATTCTTCCTAAGTCTGTTATTAGGAAGGTGGAGATGACTCTCAGATCTTTCCTTTGGAACTTCCTCAGGGGCGAATGTGGCTTGGTGTAGAGTTTGTTTACTTTTGGAAGAAGGGGGTTTGGGGGTTAAGAGTTTGGAAACTTGGAATAGAGCTACCATAGTTAAGCATTTATGGTTTCTCTGCTCTGGTTAGGTCTTCTCTTGGTCGAATTGGGTTCAGTCCTACTTGTTGCGTGGGTGTAACTTTTGGGAGGTGTCATGTCCTGGAGATTGTTTGTGGAGCTGGAGGAAGATTTTGGAGCTTCGATCCTAGGCTCGTCAAATGATGAGATTTAAGATTAGGAATGGTGAGAAGACTCTGGTGTGGTTTGATAACTGGCATCCCATGGGCTATTGTGGATACTATGGGTGAGAGAGTCATTTATGACCCTGGCTTGGATAGGATGGCTAAACTAGCTACTATTATCTCAGACTCTTCTTGGCGTTGGCCTCCGGCCAGATTTGCTGCCCTTGTTGAGTTGGCTCAGTCCCTTTCTTCGGATCATTCTAGTATGAGGGAGGATGAGTTGGTTTATGAGGATGATGGTAGAGGTATGTTTTCAGTGAGTAGTGTTTGGCATGCTATGAGGACGAAGGGTACTTTGGTGCACTGGTATCAGGTTGTTTGGTTTTGTAAGGCTATTCCACGCGATTCATTTATGCTCTTGTTGACTATCCAGGGTATTCTTTGTACTCAGGATCGACTGATGAGTTTCGATATTTTTGTTTGCTCGAGATGTGTACTTTGTGATTGTTCTGGGGAGGACATTGATCATTTTTTCTTCCAATGCTCCTTCTTTTCGTGGGTTTGGACGATTGTGTTGGCCATGTACGGGTTAGATTGGAGGTCTCGGGTTTGGATGCAGACTGTTGAGTGGATGTATCAGTACACCAACGACTCCTTATGTCATCTTCTTGTTCGACTTTCAATTACAGCTTCAGTTTACTGCATCTAGAAGGAGAGGAATGCATGTATTCTTGATGAGCCTCATCGCCCCTTCAGTGTTATTCTCACTTACATTGTGTTTTATGTTCGGACTCGTGCTAGTTTATTGCGGATGGTGAATCCATCTTATGATAATAAATGGCTTCACCTCTCCTGGCACCTGCCCGATGACATCTTTTGATGGTCGTGTATTGTTTATAGCCTTCCGGCTCTTCTTCTAGGAGGGCCTTTCCTCTCTAGTTGTCTGGGGTATGCCCCTTTGCTTTTATATATTTTTGGTTAATATACTTACTTTATCCCCAAAAAAGGCCAAAACAAAAAGGTAAGGAGACATAGGATCCCCTTACCTCAACCCACGACCACCAGGGAAAAAACCATTTAACTCCCCATTGATAGAAACCGAGAACATAGTAGAGGTCACTCACACACGAATCCACCCAACCATCCTATCAGGGAATCCAATGGTTCTCAACACCTCAATCATGAAATCCCAACGGACAGTGTCATAGGCCTTCATCAAATCAATCTTTAAAGCACATTGAGGAACCCCTATTCTCCTATGATAATTCCTCATCAGCTCAAGGCACAGCAAAATATTATCACTAATACGCCGGCTCGTAACAAAAGCAGATTGGCTAGGGCAGACCATCGAAGGAAGAACCATTTTAACCCGATCAGTGATAATTTTGGCAATACACTTATAAATTGTGTTGTAGCAAGAAATGAAGCGAAAATCCTTAACCTACGCAGGATTATGAACCATGGGAATAAGAGCAATAATAGTAGCATTAACTTGCTTTAAAAGTTTCCCCAAACAAAAGAAAGAAAGAATAGTAAGAATGACATCATCACCCACGACATTCCAAGCCTTCTTAAAAAAACCTGAATTAAAACCATCCGACCTCGGGGACTTATTATCCTTCAAGGAAAACATCACTGCCTTAATCTCCTCATCTGAAATATCTCAGTCAAAAACCTTCATCTGATCATCTGAAATAAATTGAGTAATAGACGACTGAAGGAGATTCATATCAATTCCCAGTAGACTCGGTTGAGGTCCCAAAAGAGTCTAATAAAAACACATTATCTCTTCACGCACCAAAACATGATCCTCCACACGAGTCCCATCCTCATTGGAAATAGACATAATCTTACTACGCCGATGATGATGCTTCATAGCTTGAAAGTAAATCTTTGTATTCTGATCACCAATATTTAGCCATTGAACCCAAACTTCTGCCTAAACAAACTCTCCTCAACTATACTCAAGTTGCAATACAATAAGGACAACCTCGCCTCCTCACTCAATAACAAAGGATCAGTAGGAGACTCCTGTAAAGCACATTGAACATTTTCCAACTTCTCTAACCCCGTTAACCTTAACAGAAAGGTTTGAAAATGCTCATGGTTAAGCTTCCTCAATTCCACCTTCACACTACGCAACTTCTTGCACAAACAAAACATGGGAGTACTCCGAACATCAATGTCCCAAGCTTTAGAAAACAAAAGGAAATCAGGATGGTCTGCACAATAATCAAAGAATTTAAACGGGATCTTCCTTTTGGCGAGCTCCGCTAGGGTAACAACCATAGGAGAATGATTTGAAATACTAGAAGAAAGGAAACGATCAACCAAACCAGGAAAATAAGCCTCCCAATAGGCATTTGCAATGACACGATCAAGCTTTTGCGAAATAGGATACCCAATTTCTTATTATACCAAGTGAAACGGCAACCAGAAAACTAGACATTTGCTAAACCAGCTCGACCCAAACAAATATCCAACTCATCTTTCCAAGAAGGCCATTCTTCAGAACCACCACTACTATCAAAAGGAGAACATATGGCATTAAAATCACCCATGACCAGCCACAGAGAAGTATCAAAGTCACTGCTACTATCCACCAAGTCAGTCCAAAGCTCTTGACGCTTCTCCAAATAAAAGATAAATTCAAGACCCGACAATGGATAGCTTGAGAGGAACACCGAGTAACATCTACCTCCACATCAAAAGGGTTCTAACAAACCCAAATCCTACCCAAAGGAAGAACATTAGAATGATAGAAGAATTTCCAGGACGGATTTAAAGCTCTAGAGATATTGAAAATATTACTCTCTTTAACCTTAGTCTCAACCAACCCACAAAATACAGTTTCTCATCTCGAAAAAATCTTTGAACTTCAGCTTGCTTTATAGGGACATTTAGGCCTCAATATTCCAACAACCAAAAATCATTAAAAATAAAAGAGAAAAGTAACCCCAACACAAGCAAATCAGCTCCATTAATCCCTTCGAGGGGAGTGACTTTTATGGCCTTTCTTACCACCTGAAGCCTTCTTTTTCTTACCACCCTTACTCGGTTTCTCTTCTAAGAAATCATTAGATATCAATGCCAGAGAGTTAATAGTTGGCATGGGAGAAGCAGCATCCTCATTAGGCTCAGATATAGAATCCTTACCAATACTAGCTCTAGCATCTAGACTATGTGTAAACTTGGCAACATTAGGCTCAGAAGTTTCCTTAATACCCAAACCCTCACAAGAGACCAGATTGACCTCACTTTTCAACTCTCGAATATTAGGGGAGTATTCACCCTATTCCTTAGCTTCACAAACAGTGACATCCAATCCTTTTGAAAGGATCTCCTCAGAAACACCATCCTGACCCAGAGATCTTGAAACCAACTGATTAACATGCAGAGAAATGTCATCTTTTTACACTCATTTGCCCTTATGCTTCCTAGAGACTGTCACCCATTCCACATCACTCTCCACTTTAGAAGGTTTTATAGATTTTGGCACCCAAGTTGCAGTAGGCTTATTGTTCTCTTCCTTTATAACATTTCTCAAACAAGTACCTAGAGTGTGGCCGAAAACCCGACAAGAAGTTCATAGGAACCCACTCAAATTCATTTCGAACCTAAATCCACATTTCGTTAGAGCACTGAAAATTGAAGTCTTCAACCAATTCATTTTCTAGCATCAATCTCAACACAAACACATGTAAGAACCACTTTCCTAGCACAACAGAAACACATTAGGCACTCGGGATCAGACTAGAAATTTTTTTTGCCTTTCTCTCCTCTTGACCGAAAGTTAGCAACACCAAGGCTGAAGTTTTTCTTCTATTTTGGATAAAATATCAGCCCCGAACAACCCCTGAATTGTCCTCGAACAGCGGCACAAAAATTGGACTATTTTGGACCCAATTCACACCCAGCTCACTGCCCAAAATAACCCCTTATTTGCATGATCACTGCTGTGTTTTAGATCTGATTTTTCAATTATAAACAGCCCCAACACAGCCCCAAAACACCCCTTAACGTTCCCTAAAAATTCTAGATTGAAACCAAAACAAACAGAGCCCCGTTTCAATGAGACTAGGTGCAGTAGTGAGCAAAACAATGTTCACTGACGTGGGTCTAAGAGAAATGATGAAGATGGATATTTGTTCGACGCCAAAATGACTTCCGTGTTATATCTCACAACCAACAGAAATGAGTGTGGGCTAGACTCACAATATCAATCCCTAAAGACAAGTTTTATTTTGTCTTTCTTCTTGTTCTAGTTTTTTAGTTTTTTTTTTGGATAAGGTAAGTATGTATTAACAAAAGAAACAAAAGCACAAGGGCATACCCCAGATTGCTAGGGAGGACAGACCCTCATAGCAACAAAGCGAAAAGCTAAAAAATGGGGAAACCTCAGACAACTAGAGAGGACATACCCTCCTAGAAAAACCCGAAAAGCTACAATAACGCAACAAAATGTGAGATTCAAAATGCGCCTTGAGACGGCTGTACTTTCGTCCCCCTACGGATGGTGTCCATTTTGGGTCAATATCAGGTTTGGCTTCCGAGAGGATAGGGATTCTAGATGTATCTTGTGAACTGACCTACCCTACGGCGGCACTTCACTCGTTAAGTCCAAGAATCCCGAAACAGCGGGTTACACTCACAAACGAATAATTAAATGTTAATAAAATTCCTTGATCGAATAAAACAGTAGTGTTTAATATAGGAATAAGAGTTATTCCCGCATATATTAAATTGACTGAGATTGTCTCGATCTATCATGCGAGTACTTGACCTACCCTACAGCGGCACTTACTTGTGGGATGATAGATTTTCGTGGCATAGTAATTCTCTTAGGTTTCTAATTCATTATTCATGGTTCATGCATCATCCATCATGTTTAATTTTATGCCAAAATTATTTGATGATTTTAATATGCGATGAATAGATTTTAAATGCATTTTATTTTATTTATTAGCCATGTTCTCTCCAATTATTTCCATACTCTCAAACGATAAATTAACGGGAGAAAAACTATGTTAAGTGGAAAAGAAACATGAACGCTATCCTGGTCTGCGAAGACCTAGAGTTTGTCTTGACGAAGAAGAGTCCTCCCGAGCCGGCCAGAAATGCTGGCCAAGCTGTGCGCGATACCTACCAAAAATGGGTCGCAGTAAAAGAGAAATCCCGCTGCTACTTGCTAGCAGGGATGTCTGAGGTTCGTGCTGCAAAGCATGAACCGATGGCTCTAGCATCTCAGATGATGGAGTCATTGCAGGGCATGTTTGGGCAGCCTTCGAAGCGTCAACGCCATGGGGCCATGGTCTATGCGATGACTGCTAGGATGAAGGATGAGACATCATTCCGAGAGCATGTCTTGAGGATGATGACCTATCTCAACACTGCTGAAACCCATGGACCTCGTATTGACGAGCGTAGCCAAGTGACAATAATTATGGAAACACTTCCGAAGAGTTTCCTGTAGTTTAAAAGCAACTATGTTATGAACAAGTTGACTTTTACTTTGGCCCAACTACTTAATGAGCTCACCCATTACGAGTCCATGCTAGTGGATCCTTGTAAGTCCTGTGTTGAGGCAAATATTGCTGAGTCTTCTAAATATGCAAAGATGAAGAAGAATAACACTGGGAAGGCTAAAGGTATAACTATTTGATATACGTAAAGACCTTGCTGAAGGTAACTTTACTATAAGAGTCAGGACAGAGGATGTTGTTTCAGTAAAGCAGTGGGAGTTATCAGTTTTCAATTTTTTCAAATAAAAGTTATTTGAATTTAAACAAAATCGGGTTTGTTTCTGTTTTTTCATGGAAATTCGATTTCTGTTGCAAAACTAATGCATGATGGTTATCATTTTATCTAATAATAAAAGTTATTATTTTATAAATGGATCGCCTATATGCAAAGGAAACTAGAAGATAACTTGTATGTGTTAAGACTGTTAACATATAAGCCACTGCTCAATACTGAAATGTTTTAGGTTGAGAAACCTAAAACTAAATAGCAAAAGATTTCTCACGATGACACATATCTATGGCGTCTTAGACTTGGTCATATCAACTTGACCGGATAGACAGATTGATAAATAACAGATCCTTAAACTAGTTAAAGCTCGGGACTTTACCAGTTTGTGAATCCTATTTAGAAAGAAAAATGACCAAGAGACCTTTTAATGGAAAAGGTATAAGAGCCAGTCAACCACTTGAGCTAATACATTCGGACGTTTGCAGACCGATGAATGTAAGAGTCCGAGGTGGTTATGAATACTTCGTCACATTTATTTATGATTATTCAAGATATGGGTATGTCTACCTAATGCATCACAAATCAGATACCTTTGAAAAGTTCAAAGAGTATCGTGGTGAGGTTGAGAACCAATTAGGTAAGACAATCAAAGCTCTACGATCGGATCGTGGATGGGAATACCTCGACAGAGATTTAGAGGAATTCTTAATTGAGCACGGGATAGTATCCCAGCTCACAATGCCTGGAACACCACAGTAAAATGGTGTTGCAGAGAGGAGAAATCGGACCCTACTAGACATGATGAGATCTATGTTTAGTTATAGCTCACTACCTAGTCGTTCTGGGGATATGCACTGCAAACTGCAATGCATATCCTTAACGTAGTTCCATCTAAGTCTGTTCCTAAGACTCCCTTAGAGTTGTGGAATGGTCGTAAAATTAGTTTATGACATTTCCGCATATGGGGGTGTCCAGCAAAGTACATGTGTTGAAGAATAACACTACAAAGTTGGAGCCACGATCTCAGGTGTGCCTATTTGTAGGCTATCCTAAGGAGACTAGAGGTGGATTCTTCTATAGTTCTGATGATAACAAAGTATTTGTATCAATAAATGCTACGTTTCTAGAGGAGGACTATATGAGGGAGTTCAAGCCTCGAAGTAAAGTGTTACTCGAGGAGTTACTTGCTGGTTCTGCAAGCACGCCATCGTCAAAGAAATTTGACAATACATAGCGCCTTCGACATCTGAGAGTTAGATGCAAGCTCGTCAGAATGACCTACCACATAGACGTAGTGAGAGGGTTGTACGACAGCCTGATCGCTACCTTGGGGTTGGAGAGGAACAAATTATCGCATCTAGCGATGGCATAGATGATCCATTGACCTATTGTAGTGCAATGGATGATTCTGACAAAGAGGAATGACTCAAAGCCATGAACCTAGAGATGGAGTCTATGTACTCCAACTCAGTCTGGGAACTTGTAGACCAACCTGATGGGGTGAAACACATAGGTTGCAAGTCGATCTATAAGAGGAATAGGGGATCATATGGGAAGGTACAGACCTTCAAGGTTAGACTAGTGGCCAAGGGTTATACCCAGAAAGAGGGAGTTGACTATGAGGAAACTTTCTCGCCAGTAGGCAACGCTTAAATCCATCTTCACTCTTCTATCCATTGCCGCATATTATGACTATGAAATTGGCAAATGGATGTCAAGACTGCATTCTTGAATGGCAATCTTGATGAGAGTATCTATATGATACAACCAGAGGGGTTCATAGCCCAAGGTCAAGAGCAAAAAATTTTGCAAGCTGCAATGTCCATTTATGGACTTAAGCAGGCATCTCGATCTTGGAATATAAGATTTGATACCACGATCAAGTCTTATGACTTTGAGAAGAATGTTGATGAGCCTTGTGTATACAAGCGCGTCATTGACGGGAAGGTGATTTTTCTTATTTTATACGTCGATGATATTTTACTCATTGGGAATGATGTAAAGATATTATCAGACGTGAAATCCTGGCTAGCTAACCAATTCCAAATGAAATATTTGGGAGAAGCCAATTATATTCTTGGGATTCAGATACTTCGGGATCGCAAGAAACGACTGTTAGCTATGTCTCAGGCATCATATATCGACAAGATCCTTGTACGATTTGGGATGCAGAATTCCAAGAAAGGCAATCTGCCTTATCGGCAGGGAATTCATTTGTCAAATGAACAGTCTCCTAAGACACCTCAAATGCTGAGGAAATGAGACATATCCAATACGCCTCAACAGTTGGTAGTCTCATGTATACTATGTTATGCACGAGACCGGACATCTGTTTTGCAGTGGGAGTAGTCAGTAGGTTTTAGTCAAACCCAGGATTGGATCACTGGGTGGCTGTGAAACACATTCTTAAGTATCTTAAGAGAACTAGAGATTATATGCTTGTTATTCCGGTGAGGATGATCCTAAGGGGATATACAGACTCTGATTTTCAGACAGATGTCGATTCTAGGAAATCTACATCTGGATCAGTGTTCACCCTAGATGGTGGGGCTATAGTATGGCGGAGTATAAAGCAATATTGCATTGCTGACTCCACCATGGAGGCTGAATATGTAGCAGCTTGTGAAGCAGCTAAGGAAGCATTCTGGCTCTGTAAGTTCTTGGGAGATCTGAAAGTTGTTCTAGATATGGATAGACCACTCACACTCTATTGCGATAATAGTGGAGCGGTGGCAAACTCCAAAGAACCAAGAAGCCACAAGAGGGGAAAACATAGAGAGGAAATATCATCTCATCAGGGAGATAGTGCAGAAGAGAGAGACGTTACCGTTATAAAGATTGCATCCGTAGAGAACCTGGCTGATCCGTTTACAAAGACCTTACCGGCAAAAGTTTTTGAAGGTCACCTAGATGGTTTAGGATTACGTGACATGTCCCATTTGCTCTAGTGCAAGTAGGAGATTGTTGGGATGTATGCCCTAGAGCTACATATGATGTAAACGGCTTTAGATGTTTGAAATAAAACGATGCATTATTTATTTATCAACATATTTGTTTAATTTTCGCATATTATAAATTATCTTAAATACCCTAGATTACTTATGTGCCTTCAGACTTAGTGTATGATGTCATACACAAGAGGATTTAAGTCTGAAGTTAGTAATCTTAAATAGTCCATAGAGAGCAAACAAAGCGGTACTTTGTTTGCACTTTATCTATAACTGCGGTATATTCTATATTTGAATGGCGACCTTGATCCGGGATCGTCCTGTAGAGACATGAGAATGAAGGCACCTTATATGATGTGATCATATAGGACTGGACCCAGATGGAAATGACATTCTTTTAATATTCGTTAAACAAAGATAGTCATTTCGATCTACTAGATGGTCATATATGGATTGATCTTAATCCTGAGTGTATTACGAACTCCTGCATGGTAGGCTATGTCCTTTGATGTACAAAGGTAAGGTTGGTGTAGCAGTCCCGACCAATAGCTACGTACTTTGGGGCATGGTCTGTTATGTAGCTAGGGACGTTTTTACATAGACATGGAGTTCACTCCTTCTTGCGAGAAGTAGAGGAGTATCTTTCTTAAGGGTTGATTCGTGCTTGAACAATTTGAGCGCTCAAGTCTTTCTATTACGGATAGAAAAATTAAAATTCATAATCGTTATGAATAAATCGTTCATTAGAGAATCAATGGTACTTAAGGTAAAAATAATTAGAGGGGTATAGACAATATTATGACCCGGCTCTAATTACGAGATACTCGAGAAGGGTTAATCTATATGTAGTGATTATATCGATGGACACCCACTTGGTTCGGCTTATATATCATCTGCGGCAACGAGTGCAACTTCGGGTTTTTAGTGGAATAACCCGGAGTTAATAATTCGGAATATTTAATAAGAGCTTAATTAATATTTCGAGATTATTGGAGCTCGGAACAGTAAGTTCATTTTGGTCCCCGTGCTAGCTCAATTTACTATAGCGGATTTAGTATAATTGGATAGTCCAATTATATACTCATATATATATATAAATATTATTAATATGATTAATAATATTATTTGTCACACTTAGACCATAATTACTTTTAATATATGGTTTATATAATAAATGATTATATGATAATTGTTTATTATTAATTATTAAATTATATTTGATATAATTTAAATGAAGGCTAAGATTGTAATTTCCAATTTTAAGGTTTTGGAACCTTTGACCATTATTTTGGAGTTACAATATTTATTTGGTTGTTAATTTTTTTGTTTTGTAACATAGTTTGCTTTAAGGAAAGTAAATGAGTTGTTAAAAATTAAATGAAAAATTAACTTATATTCCTATGCCATTGCCGATTTTTCAAGAGAGAAAAAGGAAGGATTTAATTAATTTTGGAAATTAATAATCCTAAATATAAAAGAAATTGGCTGGTTTCTTTTGGAGAGAATCCTAATTCTTGAAAACACTAGTTTCCATCTTCTTCTTCATTCTTTTCAATTGTTGAAAAAAAAAAAACCAAGAACAAGAAGAAACATAAGAATAATATTATTGTGTGACAATAATCTCTAAAGAGTTTAGGGATTCATTTTGTGTGAGTCAAGCCCACATTTGTTTCCGTTGGTTGTGAGACATAGCACGGAAGATCGATTGGTGACCGGATCGTTGAAACAAATCTCATGGAAATTGATCATCATGATCTAATGAAACCTACGCGCATATGATGATCAAAGCTGATGAGTTGATGACTAAAAGCAAAATCAAAGGGTACTTGTTTTGTCCTTATTCTTTTCATTCAATTGATATTATCAAGCATGCATAGTGGCGCACAACATCAAATATTATTTGGTGTTTATTTTGCCTCATGCACGCCATTGTCCAATTAATTGGAAATGGAACCCGAGAAGTCAAAGTCACATTATATGCGCATATGTGGGCAAAGTGGCTGTATGCGTGGCAATTGTTTTATTCTATTTGAATTAATCTAATGATGCGTATGTGATCTGTTTTGTTTGAAATAACCTGACGCATGGGAATATGAGCCATAACATATGAATGGCTTCATATGATGTTGGAAGACGAACAGTCACAACACTTCACAGCTACGTGCGCGCGACTGGTTCTGGCTCCATGGATGTGCGCGTGACTGGTTCTGGTTTCAGGCTTGAGCATTCGGCAGTGAATAAAAATATAGATCTATTCGGATCTAGAATTTTTTTTTTGGCAGAAAAATTCTGGATTAAGAGGAGGAGAGGAGAAAAAATTTTTCAAGGTCGATCCCGGGTGCCTAAGCCGCTTCCGCTGAGCGAGGAAAGCGTTTCCTACACTGGCCAGAGCAAAGAAACCATAAATGCTTAACAATATCTCCGTTCTATTCCAAGTTGCCAATCTCTTAATCCCCAAACCCCCCTCTTTCAAAGGTAAACAAACAGTACACCACCACGCCACTTTCGCCCTAGATGAAGTAAGCTCACTACCCTTCCAAAGAAAATATCTGAGAGTATCATTTACCATCCTAATAACAGACATATGAAGAATGAATAAAGAACACCAATAAACTTGAATAGAGAACAAAACCGACTTAATGAGCTGAAGCCGCCTTGCAAACGAAAGAAACCTACTACTCCAACTATTGGCACGCCTGACGATACGCTCAACAAGAGAAATACAATCTGAAGCTCGAAGCTTAGTAGAAATCAAAGGAACTCCCAAATAGCGAACTGGGAGAAAACCCTCTTGGAAACCCAACAAATAAAGATGTCGATCGTTTAAAGAAATAGAGATACTGGAGGAGAAAAGATGACTCTTAGCTGGATTCGGGACCAATCTAGATAAACCCATAAACTGCCCAAGACAATCCTTGATCAAAGAGTCCGAGGGAGCATCCGCCTTACAAAAAATCATAAGGTCATCTGCAAAACAAAGATGAGTGAGTGTGTCTTCAGAAACATTTGAGAGAATTGTGAAGAAGAACAAATGTGGCTAGGGTTGCAAAATTATTGGCTGAGGCGAAAAAGAAAATTAACGTTCTTTTTATACCTAGGGTTATTGTTTCCAAAATAAATGACAAACCCTTCCCTTTTACCCCTTGCAAAATTCGACCAACACTTGTGAAAATCAAAAGATTTTGTAACAACAATATTTACTTTCTATAATTAAAAAGGTATTACAAAATAAAAGGTTAACACCTTTTAAAAGGTGTAACTTCCAAATTTATTCCAATGGTTTCCAAAACCCAAATTTGGAATTTAAAAATGTGACCTTTTACTTAATTATATCATATATAATTAAATGACATGTATTTAATAATTATTATATAATTATTAAAATCATATATTAAATTTTAACATATAGTTTCAAGTGTGACATATAATATTATTAATCATAATAATAATATATATACATATGTGAGTATATAATTGGACTATCTAATTATTTTAATAATCTGCTACAGTATATCGAGCTAGCACGGGGATCAAATGGACCTACAGTTCTGAGCTCCAATAATCTCGAAATATTAATTAAGCTATTAATTAAATATTCTGAATTATTAACTCCGGTTATTCCACTAAAACCCGAAGTTGCACTCTCGTTGCCGCAGAGAGATAATTAAGCTGAACCACGTCGGTGTCCATCGATATAGTCATTACATACGGATTAACCCTCATGAGTATCTCGTAATTAGAGTCGGGTTATAATGTCTGTTACACCCTCTAATTATTTTTACCTTAAGTATCATTGATTCTCTAATAAGTGATTTATTCATAACCATTATGAATTTTAATCTTTCTATTTTTAATAGAAAGACTCGAGCGCTCTAACCGTTCAAATACCGAATTAACCCTTAAGGAAGATACTCCTCTACTTCTTGCAAGAAGGAGTGAACTTCATGTCTTTGTAAAACATCCCCAGCTACACACCAAACCATGTCCCCAAAGTACGTAGCAATTGGTGGGATTGCTACACCAACCTCACATTTGTAAATCAAAGGACATAGCCTGTCATGTAGGAGTTCGTAGTACACAGGATTAAGATCAATCCATATATGACCATCTAATAGATAGAAATGAATTTATTTATTTAACGGATATTATAAAAAAGTCATTTCTATCTAGATCCAGTCCTATATGATCACATCATATAAGGTGCCTCCATTCTCATATCTCTACATGGACGATCCCGGATCAAGGTTGCCATACAATTATATAATGAACCGCATCTATCGATAAATCACAAACAAAGTACCCGCTTTATTGGCTCTCTATGGACTATTTTAGATTACTAACTTCAAACTTAAATCCTCTTATGCATGACACTCATACACTAAGTCTGAAGGCACATGAGTAATCTAGGGTAATCAAGATAATTTACAATATGCGATATTTAAACAAACACTTTGATAAATGAATAGTACATCATTTTATTTCATAAAATATAATATCATTTACATTACATGATGCTCTAGGGCATATATCCTAAAAATTTCCCACTTGAACTAGAGTAAATGGGACATGTCATGTAACCCTAGACCATCTAGGTGACCTTCAAACACTTTAGCCGACATAGTCTTTGTAAACAAATCAGCCAGTTTTCTACGGATGCAATTTTTGTGACGGAAACATCTCCTCTATGCACTATCTCCCTGATGTGATGATATTTCCTCTCTATATGCTTTCCCTTCTTGTGACTTCTTGGTTCCTTTGAATTTTCCACTGCACCACTATTATCGCAATAAAGTATGAGTGGTTTATCTATATCTGGAACGACTTCCGAATCTCCCAAGAACTTACGGAGCCAGACTGCTTCCTTAGCTGCTTCGCAAGCTGCTACATACTCAGCTTCCACTACAAGAAAACTGTGAAATAGAGACGGAAATATCCGTCACTAATCCATCGCTACTGGACAGTTAGCGACGGAAAAATTCCGTCTCTATTTTGTTGGTCGCAAAAAAATAGCGACGGAAATATATCATCCATCGTTAATATTAGCGACGGAAATTATTCCGTCTCTATATAGCGACGGAATTTTCCGTCGCTAATTAGCGACGAAATAATTTCCATCTCTATTTAGGGACGGAAAATTCCGTCGCAAATTAGAGACAGAATTTTCCGTCTCTAATCTCTATTTAGAAACGGAAAGTCCGTCTCTAAATTTCGTTTCTAATTTCCTAGGAATTTTTTTTATAAAATTGTTATTTTTAAATTTTTTAAGAAATTAATTTTATTTTAAACAATATTATTAATATTATTACGTAAAATTATAAAATAAATATATTATTAAATTATAGAATGAACACAACAAATAGTAAAATAAAAATTTTATTATATAATGTTTTAAAAGGTACAACATAAAAAAAATACATATAAGCTGAGATCCTATAGCATCATTCGTAACAAGATAATGAATGTAGGCCCTTGTATAGTTATGGGAGATGATTCTTCTCAATGACGCCGATTATGGATCTTCAGTCATGGGAGATGATTCTTCTCTCCAGCTGCACCAAAAGAGATGCCAGAAGCAAAAAAATACTTGTTAGAGCAAACTAGCATAGAGCAGTGAATATCAAACATTAGCGCCAACATTGAGAATCTGAAACAAAAATAGAGTCATATAGCATCCCAAAGAACCATCTACCATCCCCACTAAGATGAAAAATGAGCTAATTTATTTTTCCATTATAAAAATTAGTATTAAACAAGCAGGCAATCTGATCTAAGAAGGAAAATTCAGCGACAATTTTTCAAATCCTCACTAAGATGTTACTCTCATAGTTCTATGAAGAACCCTGTGGGGACACAGGAAATCTGGGCGACGCATGCTGTCTCAGGCTCGCGGCCTAGTCGGGAGTACGGAGTAGCCACGGGGGACTAAACCGGAGAATAATGGAGTCGCCACCCGGTGTGAACCGGGAAAATGAGATTTAAGGCCGCACTCACCCCTCGCAAGGGAAGACCTCAAACCGTTGGGTTCGGAATGGTCCCTTACTTATGTTACTTGTAATGAAAGGATTTATGTAATAATTTAATCAGGCTTAAGTAGCACTTGTTTCCAAGAGTATCATGCTTCTAAATTCACATGCATAAAATAAAACTTACACCTAAATTCACATATATTTCACATCTAAGATTGCATGCTTGAGAATACCTCAAAGTAACAACGAACATACAACTTCATTTAGCATATCATGTTCACGAAAAACACAAGCATACATACTAGCCATACAAGCATACATGTGAGCACTTTTCCAAGTGATACGTGGAATTGTATCCCAAGTACAGACCGCACTACCATCCATTCGGAATCGGCTACGGAATTTATGTCTGGGTTTCCATCCGATATACCACAAGAAATAATACTCCAAAGTCATCATGACAAAGGTATATGAATCGTAATACGTTAAATCAAGACTAAGGAAAATGACGCAACCAATGGAATAAACATGCTTTTCATTATGATGTGCACAAAGATAAGAATGATTATATGAGGTTTCATAAAAAAAATCATCGAAGAAACAATTATACATGGCATGTGATGAATATGTCTCAGTTCAGTGTGTTCGCGTTCGTATGGCGTTCGTAAACGCGTTCGAACGGTAAACAGAAGGTTCGCGTTCGTATAGCGTTTGATAACGCGTTCGAACGGGACCAGACAGAAAATATGCATTCGTGCGGCATTTCGGAACGCGTTCGAACGGGGTTATAGCAGTGACCTCTAAAATGCAGTAAACAACATGACACATACATGAACATATGAATATATGACTTCTCGTACATAACAACAGATTAAGGGGCGCGGCAAATCATTGTAACAAAGGTAGCTTTCAAGCATTTTCATCCCTCAAAGTGGAGGACCCTTGATCTCACTCTATAAGCTCATGCGCAATGCAATATGATGCATGAATTTTCAAAAAGACGTTATGAAGCGAATAACTAAATAAAAGAGGCGCGGCGAAGTACTGCCGTAAAGGTGGCCTTTTAGGCTCTTTGTCTCTCAAAGAGAGGACCTTTAGACCAACATACTAAGCCCATGCGCAATGTGATATGATGCATGGTCATGTAAGAAGACGTCATACTAAACAACAAGATAATGGGGGCGCGGCGAAGTACTGCCGTAAAGGTGGCCTTTTGGGGCTCTTTGTCTCTCAAAGAGAGGACCTTTAGACCAACATACTAAGCCCATGCGCGTCACATCACAATACATGAAATAAAGACAATAAAAGTGTAGGACTTCGTATGCCCAATTGAACGTACATTCAACCCAAACACACTTCGTCCGGCGCAGCGAAGTAGTGTCACAAAGGTGGCCTTTTAGGCTCTTCGTCTCTCAAAGAGAGGACCTTTGGACTAACTCACTAAGCCCATGCGCTCAATCGCATCATACATACAAAAATAAAGACAATCATATCAAACTTAGTATGTCCGATTGAACGTATTTTTCATTCAACCGAACACACATCAACCGGCGCGGCAAAGCATCGTGGTAAAGGATTTTAACCCCTCCAAATAGGGGACCTTTAATCCGACTTACTAAGCCCATGCACTCGATTGCATCACAACATAAATAAATAACATGCGGAAATTAAAAGACGGAATAATAAAGTGCGAATAATCAAAATAACATAAAGCGAAATATGCGCCGTTTACTCAAGTGGTACGTGGAGTTGTATCCCAAGTACAGACCGCACTACCGTCCATTCGGAATCGGCTACGGAATTTACGTCTGGGTTTCCATCCTATATACCATGAGAGACGACGTATTTTCCGTTTTAATCAATGGCCACAACACACATCACATGTAAACAATATTCAATAAATAATTAAAACACAATTAAAAGAATCAATAAAAATCAAATAAAAAAAACAAGTGTGAAAGGTACCCTCAGGTCTAACCTTTTAAGTCGTCTTTCGGACTCGCGTTTACAACCGTCGGAAGGGCTATCACTCCGCAACTTTTCCGGTTCACTTGTTTAGCGTCTTAACTTGTTGTTCCACTGTTTTCCCCGCTGTTTTCACTCCGTTTTGTTGCTATTTCCTCGCGGTTTTCTGGTCACTGTTCAGGTGTGTTTGTTCACTGTTTGGGGGCTGTTTTATGCGTTTTTGGAGGGTAAAGGGCTGCTGTTTTGGAAGGGTTTCGGGAGCAGTTTCTGGTCACTGTTTTGAGCAGTTTGATGGCTGTTTTTTCACGACTGTTTTAAGGCTTATTGATCGGCAGTTTTGGCATATTGCAGTGAAGGCTTTGTATGGCCGTTGAAGGGGCTGTTATGGGGGCTGTTATATGCGTGAATCAAGTGGGCGTGAATGGGGTGGCAGGGTTCGCAAGGGCTGGTCAATGTGGCTAATGGAGATAAGGGGGCAAGGGCTGTGTGTTGATGATTTGTTTTGAGGCGTGTGATGTATGATTTGTTGATATGTGAATGAGGCAGTAGGCTGTTAAAGGCTGAGTGGGGGGCAGAGAGAGTAGCGAGAGGCTTGGGTTTGTCTTAGGGTTTGTTGTCTAAGGGTCAAGGCTGTGCATTTGGAGGGTGGCGAGAGTTGCTTGCTTCACGTGAATGGTTTTTTTTTGTGCGCTGCAGAGTGGGTTTTGCAGTGTGATGGTTTGTTTAGGGCTGTTACGTGAGAGATAGGAAGGGTTGAGAGGAGGAAGAAGATGTGTGGCTGATTTCTTTTATTTTTTTTGGTTATGCCGTGAAGGTGAAGTCGTGTCTTTTTTAGGGTTGCAATTAGTGTGTGTTTATATAGTTATCAATTAGGGTTTGCATGGCTTAATTAGGAAATAAATCAATTTAGAATTATGTGTATATGATTGGAATATTTTTGGCAAGAGATAATTGTAATTTGGGTAGGAATTTCTTAAATTTGGTGGTGTTTTTAATAAATTAGGAATTATTTTATTTTGATTGATTTTAATTTGGAAGTGAATTATTTAATTTGGTATTTGATTTTTGATTTTATTTGATTTAATTTTAATTGTAATTAATTTAATTTATTAATTTAATTGGTTTGTAATTTAGATTAACATTTAATTCAATTAATTGATTATTTATTTCAATTCAGTTTATATTTGTGAGTTAATTAATTTAATTTGTGAATTTAATTTAATTAAGATTTTATTTAATTAGTTTGTGAATTTAATTTAAAATTTGTGACATATATTTTAAATGTTTTAATTATTTTGATTTGTGACATATATTAATTATTTCTTTGGATGTGATTTAATGGGCTTGGGCTAAGGTTTAGTTTTTTTAAAAACGGAGATCCAACAGCGAACCTGAAGCTAAACACGTGAACTAAATCCGACAAAACCGTCAATTCTTGACTCTTCCCTTCCGACGTCCGTTTCCCGCGATTTCCGCGACTTAAAAGATAGTGCCTCCAAATGAGGCTCATTATCGGGTTTCACATGCAAAAATACAATGCCTACAAACCCCCTCCCCTCCCACCACTTCCGTGCAAACAGGTTTTAAACCACCCATGTGTTGCTTTGGTCTTCCATTTGCTCTATATATTTCCAACTGAAACACAAAACCAACCTCTCTAAACATACACCAGGCATCAAAATATCATGGTAAATACAGAGGCTTACCCTGTCATTGCTTCAATACGCTCTTTGACAGTAGGACTTGGTGGTAGCTTGGACTTATAAACAGGAAATGTCAACACAACACCAAGATGATGCGAACCCAGTAGCCTAAAAGGTATTGTCAGTACTGCTTTCCCAGTAGCCCTAGCCCTCAAAATATTTTCTCTATCCTCCTATATCAAGCAATGCGAAAATTACAGGTCCAATCAAACACCAGATAATACAACATACTGTAAAATAAATTAATAGACGCAGAGAACAAGCAATTAAAGATCATAATTCAACATCATACCTCCCCCGACATCAGGTCAAGTGATTTTATATGGGGTTAGAGATTCTTGATAAAACATCACAGGTGCATACTCATCTCGTACTGGCGAAGGTTCCCTCTCCATAGTCTTTATGGTCCACCCGTGCTGCCTCTCAAATTGCTCCCTATGCGCATCAACCACTCTCGGTGCATAAGCAACCCCAGTCAACAAGGGCCGCTCAAAATCACTTGACATTCACTTTCAAAGCCACTGAGTGGCAGTGTTTCTTTTGCATCTTAAGACAAAAAAAAACAACCTAAAAAAAAACACTACAAGATCTCTACTTCTTCTTCTTCTTTTTGTTCTTCATTAGATACCCACTTCATTTCTAAGCTATAAAAACCCAACATAATATTAAATTATGCATATAAAAATTGAAACTTTCTTTATGAGCACTCTCAATTTATCAGATGAAAGAGAAGGATACTGATAAAAAACTCCAACTAAATTATGATTTCCAGCCATTGCAACCAAATATCAATATCATATGAAATAAAGTCTCCAAACTATCAAATAAATAAGAAATTCAATAACAAGGATGTAGGTTATATCATATAGCATATAAGGGCAAACCTCAGGTAACTGCTAAAGTCGAACCAGCACTCGATCATCTTGAGGAACAACCTACAAAGCAGAAAAAGATAATAATATAACAATAATTAACATTAGCATACCCATCTAAAAATAAAAACCTGAATGGTATACAAAAGCTAAATTTAGAGAAAGATAGAAATCGAAAAAAAAATGAAACCTTAGAGGGCTCCCATTTCGTGGCAATTGCACTGACTCTCAGAGATTGTGTTGGCGGCCCTATAAAAAACCAACATTAATTGAAGAAAAAAAGATTGAGATAAAAAGCTGAAATTGAAAGGTGAGTAAATGAACCAAGTAAATTGTTTGCAGCCTTTTGGCTCTTCTGCTAAGAGGGACTATCCTCTCTAGTTGTATAGGGTAAGCCCCTGTGCTTTTGTATATTTTTGGTTAATATACTTACTTTATCCAAAAAAAATTGCACAAGGATCTTATTGATGTAGGATGTCTGAGACATAACTAACACATGTTTCTTCCGATCTCGACGTATCTGGATCCCAGGAACATAACATGCCTCTCCCAAATCTTTCATTTGGAATTTGTTAGCTAGCCGGGTTTTCCCGTCCGATAATATTTTTACGTCATTCCCAATGAGTAAAATATCATCGACGTATAAAATAAGAAAAATCACATTCTCGTCAATGACGCGCTTGTATACACAAGGCTCATCAACATTCTTCTCAAAGTCATAAGACTTGATTGTGGTATCAAATCTTATGTTCCAAAACCAACATTAATTGAAGAAAAAAAGATTGAGATAAAAAGCTGAAATTGAAAGGTGAGTAAATGAACCAAGTAACATCCTCTGCTTAGAACGAGAAAGATTATTAGTTTTTCTGAGAGAAAATAGAGGGCTTGGAACTGTAACGAAAGTATACGCCATGGATAAGGAACAGAATCAGAGAGGAAGAAGAAATGGGAGAATCAAAGTCGGCGCCTCCTAGGTTTAGAACCATATGCACCGAGAGTGAAAAAGGGAAATAAAGAACCGAGAGTGACAGTGAGAGTGAGAGAGGGCGTGGCAAAGAAAATCGATAAATTAGGGATTTTGGTTTGAACGGCGAAAGAGATAAAGAAAATTTTATTTATTTAAGTAGAATTAGAGACGGAAAATAATTTCGTCGCTATTCCGTCGCTAAATAGCGACGGAATTTTAATTACGTCGCTATAAATTGCGATGGAATGCGAATTCCGTCGCTATTTAGAGACAGAATTAAAATTCCGTCGCTATTTAGAGACGAAATTGGAATTCCATCCCTATTTAGCGACGGAAATTGAATTCCGTCGCTATATAGAGACGGAATTTTAATTCCGTTTTAATATATAGAGACGGATTCATAAATCCATCGCTATTCCGTCGTTTTTTTCCCGTCCCGCCACTATTAGTTACGGAATTTTATCCCATCGTTAATTTCCGTAGCTAATGTTGTAATCCATTTCAATTCCGTCGCTAACTTTCGTCGCTAATTCTGTATTTTCTTGTAGTGTTCCATGGTGGAGTCGGCAATACAAGATTACTTGATACTCCGCCATACTATAGCCCCACCATAACACTGATCCAGATGTTGATTTCCTATAATCAACATCCGTCTGAAAATCAGAGTCTGTATATCCTCTTAGGATCATATCCTCACCAAAATACATAAGAACATAATCTATCGTTCTCTTAAGATACTTGAGAATATGTTTCACAGCCACCCAATGATCCAATCCTGGGTTAGACTGAAACCTACTGACTACTCCCATAGTAAAACAAATGTCCAGTCTCGAGCATAACATAACATACATGAGACTACCAACTGCTGAGGCATATAGGATATGTCTCATTTCCTCAACTTCTTGAGGCGTCTTAGGAGATTGTTCATTTGACAAATGAATTCTATGTCAATAAGGCAAATTTCCTTTCTTGGAATTTTGCATCCCAATTTCTAATCTTTCGGGTAGGACTTTGGAGGTTATGAGGGAGTTGAAGAGGGTGCATGGTGTCTTACATGATAACCTTAGTGACTATATTCTGTTAGAAGAATAGGCGAACTATCTTTATAGTATGGTGACCTTAGCCGGGATGAGCAGGGTTTAGCTAGATAGAAATCTCGTGTTCATTGGCTCAACCTTGGGGATCAGAACACGAAGTTCTTTTTCCATGCTATGAAGCATCATCATTGTCGCAGTAAGATTACTTCTGTTTCTAAGGACGAATGGACTCATTTAGAGGATGATTTTTTGGTAAGGGATGAGATTGTGTCTTTTTATGAGACTCTTTAGGGGCCCCAGCCTTGTTTGCAGGATATTGATAGGGATATTCTTATTTCCGCTATTACTAAGCTGTGTCTGATGACCAGAGGGAGATTCTTGCCCGGGAGGTTTCTTATGAGGAGATTAAGGCTGTCTTGTTTTCTCTAAAGGATAATAAGGCTCCTGGTCTGGACGGGTTTAATTCGAGTTTCTTTAAGAAGGCTTGGAGTATTGTGGGTGATGATGTCTTTTATGTTATTCATTCTTTCTTTTGTTCGGGGAGACTCTTGAAGCAGGTTAATGCTACGTCTATTGCTCTGATCTTGAAGATCCCCAACCCCTCCCAGGTTAATGCTACATCGAGATGTGTCATCTGTGGTTGTTCAATGGAGGACGTTGATCACATTTTCTTCCAATGCTCATTCTCTTCGCGGGTTTGGACGATTGTGCTAGCTATGTGTGGGTTAGATTGGAGTTCTCTGGTTTGGATGCAGACTGTTGAGTGGATGTATCAGTACACTGATGGCTCATTATGTCATCTTCTTGTTCGGATTTCGTTTGCAGTATTAGTTTACTACATATGAAGGGAAATGAATGCCTACACTTATGATATGCCTCATCACCCTGTCAGTCTTCTACTTAGTGACATCGTGTTTTTCTATTCGGACTCATGCTAGTTTACTGCGGAGGGTGAAACCATCTTATGATAATAAATGGTTCACCTTTCTTGGCACCTGCCAGATTACATCTTCTGATGGTTTTATATTGTTTGTAGCCTTTTGGCTCTTCTGCTAAGAGGGACTATCCTCTCTAGTTGTATAGGGTAAGCCCTTGTGCTTTTGTATATTTTTGGTTAATATACTTACTTTATCCAAAAAAAATTGCACAAGGATCTTATTGATGTAGGATGTCTGAGACATAACTAACACCTGTTTCTTGCGATCTCGACGTATCTGGATCCCAGGAACATAACATGCCTCTCCCAAATCTTTCATTTGGAATTTGTTAGCTAGCCGGGTTTTCCCGTCCGATAATATTTTTACGTCATTCCCAATGAGTAAAATATCATCGACGTATAAAATAAGAAAAATCACATTCTCGTCAATGACGCGCTTGTATACACAAGGCTCATCAACATTCTTCTCAAAGTCATAAGACTTGATTGTGGTATCAAATCTTATGTTCCAAGACCAAGATGATTGCATGAGTCTATAAATGGACCTTTGTAGCTTGCAAACCTTTTGCTCTTGACCTTGGGCTATGAACCCCTCTGGTTGTACCATAGAGATACACTCATCAAGATTGCCATTCAAGAATGCCATCTTTACGTCTATTTGCCAAATCTCATAGTCATAATATGCGGCAATGGACAGAAGAGTGCGGATGGATTTTAACATGGCTACTGGCGAGAAAGTTTCCTCACCGTCAACTCTTTTTTTCTGGGTATAACCCTTGGCCACTAGCCTAACCTTGAAGGTCTGTACCTTCCCATCTGCTCCCTTTTTTCTCTTGTAGATCCACTTGCAACCTATAGGTTTTACCCCATTAGGTTGGTCTACAAGTTCCCAGACTGAGTTGGGGTACATAGACTTCATCTCTAGGTTCATGGCTTTGAGCCATTCCTCTTTATCACAATCATCCATTGCACTACCATTGCTGGAGGCGACAACTTGTACCTCTCCAACTCCTAGATAATGATCAGGTTGTCGTACAACCCTCTCACTACGTCTAGGTGGCAGATCATTCTGACAAACTTACATCTGACGCTTAAATGTCGAAGGTGTTATGTGTTTGTCAATTTTCATTGACAACGGTATGCCGGTTGAACCAGCAAGTAACTCCTCGAGTAACACGTTACTTCGAGGTTTGAACTCCCTCATATAGTCCTCCTTTAGAAATGTAGTGTTTTTCGATACAAACACTTTATTTTCATCAGGGCTATAGAAGAATCCACCCCTAGTCTCCTTAGGATAGCCTACCAATAGGCACACCTGAGAACGTGGCTCTAACTTAGTAGTCTTATTCTTCAGTACATGTTCTGGACACCCCATATGCGGAAATATCGTAAACTAGTTTTACGACCACTCTATAATTTAAGGGAGTCTTAGGAACAGACTTAGATGGAACTACATTAAGGATATACATTACTGTCTGAAATGCATATCCCCAGAACGAACTACGTAGTGAGCTATAACTAAACATAGATCTTATCATGTCTAGCAGGGTTTGATTTCTCTTTTTTGCAACACCATTTTACTGTGTTGTTGCAAGTGCTGTAAGCTGGGATACTATCACATGCTCAACCAAGAATTCCTCGAAATCTTTGTCAAGGTATTCTTCTCCACGATCTGATCGTATAGTTTTGATCATTTTACCTAACTGGTTCTCAACCTCAGCACAATACTCTTTGAACTTTTCAAAATTATCTTATTTGTGCTGCATTAGGTAAACATACCCATATCTGGAATAATCGTCAATAAATATGACAAAGTATTCATAACCACCTCGGGCTCTTACATTCATCAGTCCGTAAAAATCCGAATGTATTAGCTCAAGTGGTTGACTGCCTCTTGTTACCTTTTCCAGTAAAAGGACTCTTGGTCATTTTTATTGGACAATTATGACCTATAGCATCACTATTTGTAAAGAACATGGTGTTTTTGTACAAATTAACTATGTGACAAAAGAAATTGCTATTTATCATTTTGTAATTCGATTACTTGGATATATATAAATGATAAAAGTCCATATGGTTAAACCAGATTGATAAGATATGAGACAGTATTAATCCACGAACGGTTTAATCATTAAATATCCCTAGTCGTAGTATTATCGAGACTGGACATCGATAATGCGGAATAGACTAGTATTACACTTGTGCGCGTTATGGAAGCTTAACGACATAGTTCTCATATAATTAGGTATTGGATACTTATATAAGTGTAATATGAGGTTCTGTTAGCCATTGGACCGCGAAAAGCTTCGCTCTGGATAGACCCATCGGAATCCCATTGGTATTATGACTATGTGCCTATGGGAATCTGAATCAGGGTAGGTGTATGTGATTTTTAACCTGAGACTTGCATCGCTAATACTTGCAACAATCAATTTACTTTGGTATTGGTCGTCTGGAGCTTTAACAAGTCATGTGTACGCCTCTGCTGGGTTTACTGAGAATCGTAGTGTATTGGGTGTGATGTCAAGATGGGAGTATCACTTCAGTCATATGGAGATGATGGTCACACAGGATACGGTACTAGTACTCTTAAATGTTGCAGCTATCGGGATAATATGACTAGATCATGATTATCCGATTATAGAGACTAGTTATGCAGGATCCGATATATGCTTCATACGGGGCAGACATAGTGCCAGCCCTAGGCCTAGCATGTGACATCCGATACTGGATCGTATTATGCATTATATTGTATTACTACGTCTGAAACAGATTATATATTATTCTTTGAATATTTCTGGAGAATTGGGTAGGCACGGTGCTTTGCTAGAAGCCAACCATGTCTTATGAATCGGTGAGAACGTGGTACGGGGTACGCACATGTTCGGATAGTCCAATGACCGTATTTACTGCCAACATATCTAGGAATCTCTTGGGTCACTTCCCAAAGATTCACCAATGACATTTGACTCGAACATAATTAATTTGGGATTAATTATGAGAGAGAAAATTAATTTGGGATTAATTGCGGCAATAATTTATCTGGATTAAATTCGTCTATAAGAGAGAACGCGATTAATTTAGAATTAATCGTTAAATAATATATTGGATATATTAATTGAAATTGGATTTCAATGTGAAATTAAAATTGGATTTCAATGTGAAATTAAAATTGGATTTTAATTCGGGCAAACGAATTAATTTGGAATTAATTCGTAAGCGACTATTGTAATAATTTTCCTAGGCATTATTATTTAATTAAATTGGATTTAATTATATCGCGACGGAAAATTGTTTAATTCAGAATTAAAAAAAACCGGGACCAAGTCCAGTTGTGTGAGCCAACTTAAATTTTGAATTTAAAGTGGTGGGACCCACTTTACTTACATCACTTGTCACCAAGTTGATGGAAGTGGTTGAGCTCATTTAATGCAAGTCTTTAACACACAAACTTGACAAGTTTTAGAAACTAATTGTTTTGGAAACAACAGTTATTCATCATCTCTTTTTCTCCTCTCTCATTGCCGAATTGCTTCACTCTTAAAGGAATAATTTTGCTTCAAAATTCATTCAAAGCTAGCACTTTGGGAGTCTATTAAGGTGATAGGGAAACTCACCCAATAGTTTGGAACTCTTCTTAAAGCTTGGAACTTCTACATTCAAAGGAATTTTTGAAATTTCTCTACCAACCAATGTAAGTATTCCGCAACTTAACTTGGATAATTCACACACAAATCATTGTTTAGAGATCTTATGGCATGTGTAGAACACTAACAATTTTTCCTTCTAAATAGGATCCACATACTAGTAAAGTTTCAAACTTTAACTGGTTTAAGGCTCCGTTCTTTATCAACCTATCTATTCGGTCAAGGCTGATATGACCAAGTCTATGATGCCACATATATGTGTCATCGTAAGAAATCTTTTGCCGTTTAGTTTTAGGCTTTTCAACCTTAATTATTTCATTGTTGAGCAGTGACATATGTGTTAATGGTCTTAACATATACAAGTTATTTTCTGAGTTTCATGTGCATATGGTTAATCCATTTCTATCAATAATAACCAAATTACTATTAAAAGAAACTGAAAAATCATCATCCAAAAGTTTGGAAACATAAATCAAAAACTTGCGAAAACGAGGAATGAATAACATATTATTCAAATTTAAATAACTATTATTTGAAAAACTTAAATTGGAAACTCCCACTGCTCTTGCTGAAATGGGATCCTGACCCTCATGGTGTAGTCACCTTCAACAAGGTCCCTCTATGAGTCAAGTAGCTGCAAAGAAGAATAAACATGGTTAGTGGCTCCAGAATCAGCAATCCAAGCGGATTTATCATCCTCCACTAATAGAGATTCGATAACAAGTAAATCACATTTATCTGTAGCCTTCTTCTCATTCAGCTCAGCAAGGTATTTAAGACAATTTCTTAAAAGAGCGTCATGATGTAGACATTCCGAAGGTTGTCCGAACATGCCCTGCAACGACTCCATCATCTGAGATGCTAAAGCCATAGGCTCATGCTTTGCAGCAAGAACCTCAGACATCCCTGCTAGGAAGTAGCAGCGGGCCTTCTCATTTTTCGTGACCCATTTCTGGTAGGCATCGCGCACAGCTTGGCCAGCGTTTCTGGATGGCTCGGTAGGACACTCCTCCGTCAGGACAAACTTTAGGTCTTCACATATCAGGATAGCGTTCATGTCACTTTTCCACTTAACATAGTTTTCTCCCATTAATTTATCATTTCAGAGTATGGAAATAATTGGAGAAACCATGGCTGAAAATAAAATTAAACATGCATTTAATATTCATTCATCGCATATTAAAACTATCAAACAATTTTGGCATAAATTTAAACATGATGCATGAACCATGAATAACGAATTAGAAACCTACGAAAATTACTATGCCACGGAAATCTATCATCCCACAAATAAGTGACATCGTAGGGTAGGTCAAGTATTTGTTTGATAAATCGAGACAATCTCAATCGATTAATATATGCGGGAGTAATTCTTATTCATATATTAATCAACCACCGTTTGATTTGATCAAGGAATTTTGATTATCATTTAATCATTTTTTTGTGAGTGTGACCCATCATTTC
This sequence comes from Zanthoxylum bungeanum, assembly GCA_019454045.1. NCBI lineage: Eukaryota > Viridiplantae > Streptophyta > Magnoliopsida > Sapindales > Rutaceae > Zanthoxylum > Zanthoxylum bungeanum. The sequence goes on along the minus strand of SKCR01025361.1, from coordinate 256,523 downwards.
GGAACCCTTGGACTTAACTAGTGAAGTACCGCCGTAGGGTAGGTCAGCTCACTAGATACATCTAGAGTACCTATCCTCTCGGAATCCAAAGTTGATATTGACCAAAAATTGACACAATCCTTGGGGGACGAAAGCAAAGCCGTCTCGAGGCGCCTTTTGAATCTCACTTTTTCGGACTAAAAACGGAGATCGCGGGATATACTGTCGTATGTCCCTCTCCCATTCACTATTTTAAAAATAAGGTTTCTATTTTAAAATATCCAATATTTTATATTTACTAGTGTGAATAAATTTATGACGGCTAAATCATAATTTTTACTAACATAGTATATTATTAGTGACCTAACCAATTTTAACTCTTAAAATTTATATCATTAAAATCATTAGTCTCTACTAATTAATATACTCAATTAAACTAATTTAATTAGTGTAGTATTAGTGACCTATTATATTTTAACTCTTAAATTACTAGAACACTAATTAGTTTAAAATTTTTGGAATCCTAAAATGGTCAAGTTTTTAATTAAACTATTTAATTAATCTAAGTGCGTTATAAAATCCAAAGATACATGGAATTGTATCCCAAGTGCATACCACATCATCGTCCATTCAGATTCGGTTATGGAATTTATATCCGGGTTTCTATCCTATATATCAATGGAATTTATGATGCATTTATTAAGCCTAATATATTGGAATTTCAAATTTTAAACTTTAAAATTAATTAATCCAATTAATCATTTTCCATGAATACCATATTCCAATTTAAAATTTTAAATCACATAAAATCACATTTCATGTCTAGAATATATATGCATACAAAAACATGTTATGGCATGTGAAATGCAAGAGTATGCACCATAAGCTATATGACATGTTATTCAAACATTTCGAATTAAACATACATACAACATAAAAAAAATAGTATGCATTGACCGGGCTCTTATTTTTTTCTATACTAATCTAATTAGTACAAAAATATCACAAGGCATCCCTTACTCTTCAAATCTCGCTCCAAGGTGGTGTTGGCTCCTTTTGCGACTTTGGTGCTCCAAATTACAACAATTGAAACTCTTACATTGGAAAATTAAATTACAACATTTGTAAAAATGGCCTTATAGCCTTACATCTCAAAACTAAAACCAACACAAAAACAAGAGCCGGAAAAATTTACGACTAATGCAAAATCTATTCATCACATGAAAAATAATAACCATTCATCTTATGAATATTATTTTGTGCCTACTCATCTAAACTTGCATATCAATATTTATAACTCATATAAATATATAAAAATATTAACTTTAAATAAAATAGAGAAGGGTTAAGAATACTTTTCAACCTCGCTCTTGATGCAAATTGTAGGAACCACTTTCCCAGTGCAGCGGAAACACGTTAGGCACCCGGGATCGAACAAGAAAATTTTTTCTGCCCTTCTCTCCTCTTGATCAAAAGTTACCAACACCAAACTGAAGTTTTGCTTCTACTTTGGACAAAATATCAGCCCAAGAACAGCCCCAAATAGCCCCCAAATAGTCCCCGAAAGCGGTATAAAAATTGGACTGTTTTGGACCCGATTTGAGCCCAGCTCACTGTCCAAAATAGCCCCTTATTTGCATGATCACTGATGTGTTTCAAATCTGATTTTTCAATTATAAACAGCCCCAACACAGCCCCAAAACAACCCTTAACGTTCCCTAAAAATTCTGGATTGAAACCAAAACAAACGGAGCCCCGTTTCAATGAGACTATGTGCGGCTGTGAGCAAAACAATTCTCACTGCCGCCAATCTAAGAGAAAGGATGAAGATGGATATTTGTTCAACGGAAAAAGGACTTCCGTGCTATGTCTCACAACCAACAGAAACTAGTGTGGGCTAGACTCACACTATCAATCCCTAAACCTTTTAGAGATTACAAGTCACACAATTTTTATTTTGTCTTTCTTCTTGTTCTGTTTCTTAGTTTTTCTCAATACTTGAGAGAATTGTGAAGAAGAAGAAATGTGGCTAGGGTTGTAAAATGAGAGGCTTAGGTAAAAAAGAAAATTAAAGTTCTTTTTATACCTATGGTTATTGTTTCCAAAATAAATGAAAAACCTTTCCCCTTTACCCTTTGCAAAATTCGACCAACACATGTGAAAATCAAAAGATTTTGTAACAACAATATTTACTTTCCATAATTAAAAAGGTGTTGTAAAATAAAAGGTTAACACCTTTTAAAAGGTGTAACTTCCAAATTTATTCCAAGGGTTTCCAAATCCCAAATTTGGAATTTACAAATTTAACCTTTACTTAATTATATCAAATATAATTAAATGACATGTATTTAATAATTATAATAGAATTATTAAAACCATATATTAAATTTTAACATATAGTTTGAAGTGTGACAATATAATATTATTAATCATATTAATAATATATATACATATGTGTGTATATAATTGGACTATCCAATTATATTTAATCTGCTACAGTAGATCGAGCTAGCACGGGAACCAAATGGACCTACGGTTCCAAGCTCCAATAATCCCAGAATATTAATGAAGCTATTAATTAAATATTCTGAATTATTAACTCCAGGTTAGTCTACTAAAAGCCCGAAGTTGCAACTATCGTTGTCGCAGATAGATAATTATGTCGAACCACGTCGGTGTCCATCGATATAGTCATTACATACGGATTAACCCTTCACGAGTATCTCGTAATTAAAGACGGGTCATAATATCCGTTATACCCCTCTAATTATTTTTACCTTCAGTATCATTGATTCTCTAATGAACGATTTATCATAACCATTATAAAATCTTTCTATTCGTAATAGAAAGACTCGAGCACTCTAACCGTTCAAGTTTTGAATCAACCCTTAAGGAAGATACTCATATACTTCTCACAAGAAGGAGTGAACTCCATGTCTATATAAAACGTCCCCAACTAGACACCAAACCATGTACCCAAAATACGTAGCTATTGGTCAGGATTGCTACACCAACCTCACCTTTTGTAAATCAAAGGACATAGTCTGTCATGCAGGAGTTCATAGTAGACTCAAGATTAAAATCAATCCAGATATGACCATCTAGTAGATTGAAATGAATTTTTTTATTTAATGGATATTATAAGAAACTCATTTCTATCTGGGCCCAGTCCTATATGATCACATCATACAAGGTGTATTCATTGTCATGTCTCCATATGGATGATCTCGGATCACGGTCGCCATACAAATATAGAATGGATCACAGCTATAGATAAACCACAAACAAAGTACCCATTTTGTTTGTTCTCGATGGACTATTTTAGATTACAAACTTCATACTTAAATCCTCTTATGCATGACACTCTTACACTAAGTCTGAAGGCACATGAGTAATCTAGAGTAATCAAGATAATTTACTGGTGGACAATTATGACCCATAGCATCACTATTTTGTAAATGACATGGTGTTCTTGTACAAAATTAACTACATGACAAAGGAAATTGCTCTTTTATCATTTGTAATTTGATTACCATGATATATAAATGATAAAAGTCCATATGATTAGTACCGGATTAATAAGATATGAGACAGTACTAATCTACGAAAGGTTTAATCATTAAATATCCCTAGTCGTTGTATTATCGAGACTGGACATCGATAATACGTAATAGGCTAATATTGCACTTGTGCGTATTATGGAAGCGTAACGATATAGTTCTCATATATTAAAGTATTGGATACTTATGCATGTGTGATATGAGGTTCTATTTACCGATGGTACGGGAATAACTTCACTCTGGATAGACCCCTCGGAATCACATTGGTAGTATGACTATGTGTCTATGGGAATCCGAATCAGGGTAGGTGTATTTTGTCTTAACCTGAGACTTGCATCACTAATACTTGCGACAATCAGTATACTTATGTTTTGGTCGTCCAGGGCTTTAACAGGTTATGTGTATGCCTCTTCTGTGTATACTGAGAATCGTAGTGTATTGGGTGTGATGTCAAGATGGAAGTATCACTTCAGTCATATGGAGATGATGATCACGCAGGGATACGGAACTGGTACTCTTAACTACTGCAGTCATCGGGATAATATGACTAGGTCATGATTATCCGATTATAGAGACTAGTTGCCAATGATCCGATTTATGCTTCATACGGGGCAGACACAATTCCAGCCCCAGGCCTAGCATGTGACATCTGATACTGGATCGTTATACGCAATACTTAGTATACTACGTCTGATATAGATTATATATTCCCTTAAAGAATATTTCTGGAAAATTGGGAAGGCACGGTACTTTGCTAGAAGCCAACCATGTCTTGTAAATCGGTAAGAACGTGGTACCGGGTACGCACGTGTTCGGATAGTCCGATGACCATATTTACTGCCAGCATATCCAGAGATCTCTTGGGTCGCTTCCCAAAGAATCACCGATGATATTTGACTCGAACAAGAATTAATCTGGGATTAATTATGAGAGAGAAAATTAATCTGGGATTAATTACGGCAATAATTAATCTGGGATTAATTATCAGAGAAAGAATTAATATGGGATTAATTGCATCGAGAATTTATCTGGGATTAAATTCGTAGAGAGAAGAAAACGCGATTAATTTGGAATTAATCGATAAAATAAATTTAATAGTGAAATTGGATTTTTCGATTTAATTTTTTTAATTGGGCTAAAATAATATATTTGATATATTAATTGAAGTTGGATTTCAATGCGGAATTAAAATTGGATTTTAATTCGCGAGAATGAATTAATTTGGAATTAATTTGCGAGCGACTTCCATAATAATTCTGCGATGCATTATTATTTAATTAAATTGGATTTAATTACGTTGCAATGGAAAATTCATTTGATTTGGAATTAAACGAACTCGGGACCGAGCGAAGTTGCGTGTTGGATTTTCCGGCTTAAATTTGGAATTTAAAGTGGGGCCCACCAAGTTACATCAATGTGTTTGACTAGTGATGGAATTTGGTAATTGGTTAAGTGAAAAGCTTGGATTGCTTTTAAAACACACAAACCAAATCCTACACACCAACTTTAAATATAAAAGCAAGTCAACTTTGGAAGCATGACTAACTATTCACTCATCTCTCTCATTTTCTCTCCCATGGGCGTGAACTTGGTTCATTCTTCTTCTTGAATTTTGTTGCAAAATTCAATTAAGCTAGCACTTAAAGAGACAAATGAAGGTGATAGGGAAACCAATCCATGAGTTTGGAATGCAAACACAAAGCTTGGAGCTTCCGAAATATAAAGAAAAGTCTTGAAATTCATCAGATCAATGTGAGTAATTCCGCAACTCTCTTTGATTTATTCACACATAAATCACTCTTAGAGATCCTTGGCATGTGCTAGGAACACTAACATTGGTATCAGAGCATCCTAATTTTGATTTGAAAATCTAGGGTTTATGGACTTTAATTTGAGTTTTTTGGCTTGGAGCTTGATTTACCTAAATTGATTGTTGGGTTATGTTTGTATGATGATGAATTGGATTTGTGCATCTTTGATTTTGTGAAAAATTGATTGGATTAATTTTCCCCAAAATATACCCTTTGGCCGAATATAAACCCTAGTTGTATCATGGTGATTTTTTTATTTTAGGCTATTGGACGAGTTTAAAGCATGAAATGAATATAAAATGTTGGCTTAATTGGATTGAAATCGGAATTGAATGTTATTTCATGATGATTTCCGTGAACCCTAAGCATGTTGTAGAATTGATTTTGCCCCAATTTTGTGTTGGACATGAATTTGGGAATTAGGCATGATTAATTAAGTTAAATTGAGGTTTTGGAAACATTAGGTTAATTAATTAATTATGATCATTACACTTGAATTGAATTAATATGTAATTTGGAAAAATGTATTAATTTAATTGTTGTAATTGGGCTTAATGGGCTTGGTTGGGCTAAGTTTGGTTTTGGACAATTAGGTTGGATCCAATTGGGCCTAAAACCATTTCCATAAAGTCCAAATATGACAATTGGGCCTTTAAATAATTTAATTGGGCCTAATGGGCCTACAATTAATTTTTGGCATAAGGTGATTCCTAATTGGGCCTTGGCATCTTGGGTTTGATCCATAATGGCCAAAGCCCATGCCTAAAGAATTAATTAAAAGCCCATTGAACTTTAATTAAATTGACATTGGATGTTAATTGGGCATTTGAGACCCATTAAGATTGGATTTAGAATCTAAGTCTAAAAGGCACTATTAAAAGTGTAATTATTTAATTTGGAATTAAATAATAAATTAGTATTGGATACAATTTAAATTGAATTTAAAATTGTAGTTCGATCAAATTCAAAAAATACGTACTTTGAGTATTTATTCTTAAACGAGTTGGACTCGTGCAAATCAAATCGTTGTTTGAACATTGGATGGTCATTAATCAAAGATTAATTAATTGCATTAGATTGATTGAATAACATGCTTTTTGTGAATACTTGGATGTATTGTTTGAATAATGTATATCGGATGGATATTAGAAGGGTGAAGGCAATTTTGGAAATTGTTGTAATAAATTTAGAATTTAATAAATTGGACCTATGTGTCCAACCTATTATCTCTTTTCTCATTGTATTTCTCTTCTCACCAATTCCCCTCGATGTAAATGAGGTTTCTTTAGAAGTATTATGTAATTGGGTAGAAGTATGAATAGTGCTAGCGGGAGAGAGGAAATAGAGAGATTTGTTCTAGGAACAAAGTTTGTTATATATCCATCCGCATATCATTATTAATTTATTTTGCGCCTTATTATGCTTTTAAAATGCATGCTTAAGGGTGTATGATGAGACCTAATCAAAGATAATAAATTGGTTGCCAATTTACGCGAAAAATCCTCAAACAATATTAAGCGTTTTTCCTTCCATTGAGTGGTTCTCTCTCAAGATCCAAGATTGGCATTGGTTTGTTGGCCAAAATCAAGACCTTTGTCCATCGCGGATGTGTTTGAACCGCGTAAGCTTTGTTCCATATCGTATGTCTTGGGTGGTTGTGACTTGTTGGTCAAAGTCAAGGTCACTTCTTGTTCATCGACTTCGATTACGAAGCTTTCCCACTGTCAACAGGTCACGCTTAACTAAAAGCTCAAACTGAGTAAATCAGATGAGACTTATTTGTGGCATTTTCTTCTGGGACGCATTAACAAGACTCGTATATCCACTCTTTTGAAGAGTGGATATATGGACAGATTTGATCATAAATCTTATGTTGTCTACGAATCTTGTTTATTAGGCAAAGTGCCTAAAACGCCTTTTAGCGGTAAAGGGTGTACGTGCCACCGAGCTGTTAGCCCTCATTCATGGTGACATATGTGGGCCCATGTCTAGCTAGGCTAGAGTTGGATTTGAATACTTCGTAACCCTTACGGATGTTGCATCACGTTATGGTTATGTGTATCTGATGAAACACAAGTAGGAAACTTTTGATAAATTCAAAGAGTTTCGACACGAAGTAGAAAACCAGACGGGCAAAAGTATTAAGATATTACGGTTGGACCGTAGTGGAAAATACTTGAGCAATAAGTTTCTCGATTACTTGAAAGATTATGGTATTCTTTCATAGTGGACTCCTCCCGGAACACCTCAATTGAATGGTGTGTCCGTACAGAAAAATTGAACTTGGACATGGTAAGGTTAATGATGAGTCGCACTAAGCTACCAATTTCCTTCACGGGATATGCATTAAATAGTGCAATACTTATTTTGAATAAGGTTCCGACAAACTCTGTTGGACAGACTCCATATGAAATATGGACAGGAAAGAAACCATGTTTCTCATTCCTGAAGATTTGGGCATACTGGGCATGTTAAACGTTTGGATGGTACCAAACTAGAACCCAAATTGGATAAGTGCCTATTTGTAATTGGTTATCCTAGGGAAACCAAAGGATATTACCTCTACAACTCACAAGAGAACAAAGAAATTTGTTGCTCTCTATGCGGTTTTCCTTGTAAGAGGAATACATAAAAGCAGTGGTAAGTGGGAGAAAAGTAGAACTCGATGAAAGTTGGAGTAATACTTTTCCTGGTACCGATCCCCTTATGGAACACGAACAGTTCATCAGGGATGAATCTGTACCACAATCTTCTAATACATAAGAACCGTGTAGATCGGAGAGAGTCAGAAAACAACCTGAGAGGTATGGGTTTCTGATCTCACCTCACGTAGATATTAATCTTATCGAGGATAATGAGCCGGCTACGTATGAGGAAGCGATACAAGGTATCGACTCCGCTTTATGGCAAGAAGCCATGAAGTCTGAAATGGATTCCATGTATACCAACCAAGTTTGGATACTGGTTGATGCACAAGAAGGCGTAAAGCTTATTGGTTGTAAATAGGTCTTCATGGTGAAGACAGACATGGATGGCAACAAACAAACGTACAAAGCTAGGCTTGTAGCGAAAGGGTATCGTCATCAATATGGTGTCGATTACGACGAAACCTTTTACCCGTTGCCATGATTAAATCCATTTGGATAATGCTTGCTATAGCTGCATATTTCATTTATGAAATATGGCAGCTAATCGTCAAAACTAATTTCCTTAACGGATAATGCCACATTTGCCCCTGTAGACACTAGCTCACTCCCCTTCCATAAAAATGATCTTAAAGTAGCCTCCACCTTCCGTATAACAGCCTTAGGTAAAATGAACTAAGAAGACCAATAGACCTGAATGGAGAAGAGCACATACTTAATAAGTTGAAGACGTCCCGCAAAGGAAAGGGTCCTACAAATCCAAGTCCTAGCACGCCAAATAATGTGCTCAATAAGGATAGTACAGTCAGAATCACACCCTCCTGAAAGCCCAAATGCTAAGTTAATGTTGTTTTACTGTTAAGGAAACACCATAAGTAAATAACCGACTCTTTGCAAGATTAGGAACTAATCCAGACAACCTCATAAACTGATACAAGCATTCCCCAATCAAATAAACCGAGGCATCCTCCGTCCTTGAGAAAATCATAAGATCATATACAAAACAAATATGAGTGAGACGGTCCTTCGAACATCGCCAATGAAACCTAAAGCTGTGCTCAAGAACCGTCTAACGCAGTAAACCTGAAAGAACCTCCATAGCCAAAACAAAAAAGTAAGGAGACATATGATCCCCATGCCTCAACCCACGACCACCAGAGAAAAAACCATTTAACTCCCAAAAGATAGAAATCGAGAACATAGTAGAGGTCACACACTCTCGAATCCACCTAACCATCATATCAGGGAACCCAATGGTTCTCAACACCTCAACCATGAAATCCCAACGGATTGTATCATAAGCCTTCATCAAATCAATCTTTGGAGCACATCGTGGAACCTCACCTCTCCTATGATAATTCCTCATCAACTCATGGCATAATAAAATATTATCACTAATATGCCGACCTACAACAAAAGTAGATTGGCTAGGGTTAACCACAAAGGGAAGAACCATTTTAATCCAATCAGCAATAATTTTGGTAATACACTTATAAATTCTGTTGCAGCATGAAATGGGTCGAAAATCCTTGACCTGTGCATTATTAGGAACCGTTGGAATTAGAGCAATTTTAGTAGCATTCACTTGCTTTAAAAGATTCCCCGAACAAAAGAAAGACCGAATAGTAAGAAGGACATCATCACCCACGACACTCTAGGCCTTCTTAAAGAAACTTGAATTAAAACCATCCATCCCTGGGGGCCTTATTATTCTTCATGGAAAACATCACCATCTTAATCTCCTCATCTAAAATATCTCGATCAATAACCTTCCTCTGCTCATCTGAAAAAAACTGAGTAATAGAAGAATGAAGGAGATTCTTATCAATTCCCTGCAGACTCGGTTGAGGCCCTAAGAGAGTCTTATAAAATGACACAATCTCCTCACGCACTAAAACGGGATCCTCCACACGAGTCCCATCCTCCTTACAAATAGACATAATCTTACTACGCCGATGATGAGGCTTCATAGCTTGAAAGAAAAAACTTTGTATTTTAATTACCAAGATTAAGCCATTGAACCCGAGACTTCTACCTGAACAAACTTTCCTCAACTCTACTCAAATTGCAATATAATAAAGACAACCTCGCCTCCTCACTCAATAATAAAGGATCAGTATAAGACTCCTGCAAAGCACATTGAACCTCTTCAAACTCCCTCCTAACCCCGTTAACCCTATTACCTTATCCAAAAAAAAAAGGTTTCAAAAATACTCATGATTAAGCTTATGGAATTCCACTTTCACATTACGCAACTTCTTGCAAAAATAAAATATAGGAGTACCCTGAACATCAATGTCTCAAGACATAGCCACATTCAAAAGGAAATCATGATGGTCTGCCCAATAATCGAAGAATTTAAACAAGATCTTCCTCTTAGGGAGCTCAGCTAGAGTAACAAGCATAGAGAATGATCTAAAACACTAGACAGAAGGAATCTAGCAACCGAACCAGGAAAAGAAGACTCCCAAAAGGCATTTGCAATGACACGATCAATCTTTCGCCAAATAAAATAGCCAACTTGCTTATTATACCAAGTAAAACGACAACCAAAAAATTGGACATCTACTAAACCAGCCCTACCCAAACAAATACCCAACTCATCTTTCCACGAAGGCCAATCTTGAGAACCACAACTACTATCAAAAGAAGAACATATCGCATTAAAATCATCAATGACCAGCCACATAGAAGTATCAAAGCCACTACTACTTTCCACAAAGTTAACCCAAAGCTCTCGATGCTTCTCATAATCACAATCCCCATACACCACTGTAACCACACAACTAAATATTGAAGAGCCATGCGTGACCCGATAATGAATAGCTTGAGAGGAAAACCGAATAACATCTACCTCCACATCAAAAAGGTTCCAACAACCCAAATCCTACCAAAAGGAAGAACATTAGAATGACAAAAGAATTTTCATTTCGGATTTATAGCTCTAGAGGCATTCACAACATTACTCTCTTTAACCTTAGTCTCAACCAACCCACACAAAGACAGTTTCTCATCTCGAAAAAATCTTCGAACTTCAGCTTGCTTCATAGGGTCATTAAGACCCCGAATATTCCAACAACCAAAAATCATTAAAAAAATTAAAGAGAAAGAAAACCCCAACACAAGCCAATCAGCTCCATTTACCCCCTTGAGGGGAGTGACTTTTAAGGCCTTTCTTACCACATAAGGCCTTCTTATTCTTACCACCCTTACTCGGCTTCTTTTCTAAGGAATCTTTAGTTATCACTGCCAGAGAATTAATAGTAGACTTGGGAGAAGCAACATCCTCACAAGGCTCAGACATTATATCATTTTCAAGACTAGCTACAGCATCCAGACTATGTATAGACTCAACAACATTAGGCTCTGGAGTTTCCCCACTACAGAAACCCTCATAAGAGACTAGATTGACCTCACTATTCAGTTCTCGAACAATAGGGGAGCATTCACCCTCTTCCTTAGTTTCACAAACAATAACATCCAATATTTTTGAAAGAATTGTCTCAGAAGCACCATCATGACCTAGAGATCCTGATACCAATATATCAAAAGGCAAAAAAAAACATCATCCTTTTGGCACTCTCTTACCTTTATGCTTCCTAAGGACTGTCACACATTCCACATCATTATTGACGCACTCGGAAACTGGTCTTTTACTCCCAAGTATAAGAGTGTCGAAGTAATAAAATAACTCGGTGAGTCCGGGGTCGATCAACAGAAAAGAGATTTAGCAAAGTAGAATATTGAACAATGCGGAAAAGAAAAGTTTGCTTTGTTGAAGTAGTTGGAGGATTTTAGGTTGGAATACAATAATAGAAGGAAATGTTGGAGTTATGGGATCCACTTTTAGTCTTTTAAACATTTAGAAATCTCGCTTTATCATAATATATAAATTGTCATTTTTACTCACTTAATTTATTACAGGAATTAATTATGCCAATAAAAAGAACCGGCCATAAAAGCGGTAGTCATTTCTGTCAATGATTAGTCCGACCAAGGTACTAAGCATGCCAAAATTATAAAACCAGCCATAAAGGCGGTGATACCGTTTGTCTATAACAAGTCCTACCAAGGTACTTAATTATGCCAAAATTGTATAAAACCAGCCATAAAGGCATTAGACAGATAAAACCAGCCATAAAGGCGGTAGACAGATAAAACCAGCCATAAAGATGTATAAAGATAAAACCAGCCATAAAAGAGGTAGACAAATAAAACCAGCCATAAAGGCGGTATAAAGATAAAACCAGCCATAAAGGCGGTAGACAGATAAAACCAGCCATAAAGGCGGTATAAAGATAAAACCTGCCATAAAGGCGGTATAAAGATAAAACCAGCCATAAAGGCGGTATAAAGATTGTCAATAATTAATCTAGATTTAAATCAAGTTTTAATCATTAGATTTCAATTTATTTACTATAATAAAAGCGAGTTTAATCTATGTTCTCATTATAAAAGCTTCACCCTTACTCCAGCAGAAAAGAAATTAGCTACTCATTTTGTAATAAAACATATTCGTACTTTTATTATTGAAAGAAAAAGACATTACAAAAAGCTTTAAGTAAATAAACAAACAAGACACTCTCTCTCCAAGAATTACAGAGGAATCGGGAAAGAAAGTATGAAAATTTCTAATATCGGATGCTTCTTTTTATAGGCAAATTCACCGCCCAGACTAGCGAATGCATGTTGTGGACACGTGTCAGAGAATGGTGAAGCCACGTTGGGGACACGTGTCGCGACGTAAAGGTTCCACGTGTCATGACGTGCTTGCAGATTTTACGACATGCTTGCCGATTTTACGATATGCTGGCAGAAAATATTTTTTTCATGTCTGATTTGTCCCGTCGAGCTTCCGAGCAGTATTTTTCCTGACAAAAACATAAAATAACACAGTAAAAGCACTGAAAGCATAACTTTAAAATATTTACACAAATGTGTCAATTTAAGGGGATTAGTGAAACTATAAGTGTAAAATGATTAACTTATCGTCTAATAAATATGCACTTTTTAGTATTCATCACACCCCCCAACCAGCTTATTACTAGTCCCTAGTAATTCAAGCGGAAGAAAAATTCTTATCTAAGTCAACAATTGTTTTCTTTTTTCTGAATGATCAAATAAATGACTTCTCCTGTACTTTTTTTACCATTCTTCAATATACTAATAAAACAAGGTATTAATCAATATATTGTGCCCACAATATCACAGGTATTTATTGAAAAGAGAGTAATATTTTTGTCCTAATATTAAATTAGAGTTTACACTTTTTTTGGCAGTGAAAGTTTATTTATAAACATATCTTCAATCCATGTATCGAACTTTAGGCCAGTTACTCCCAAACCAGTTGGTTTTAGGGCACTAGGTGTTAAGACACCCCTACGGGCTTAATTGCTCGGATATCAAATAATCAGTGTCTAAAATATATCTTCAATCCATATATCAATCTTTGGGCCAGTGACTCCCAAACCAGTTGGTTTTAGGGCACTAGGTGTTAAGACACCCCTACGGGCTTAATTGCTCAGATCTCAGATAAACAGTGTCCGATTTCCTTAAGCTTTCTTTTTAACCCTTGTAACGAGCTTTGGGCCAGTAATTCCCAGACCAGTTGGTCTTAGGGTACTAAGTGTTAAAACACCCCTTCGAACTTAATTGCTCGGGTTAGAAAGGCTACGAAACGAACTTTATTCAAACTTCTCTTCTTTTTTTTTTTTTTTTTTTTTGCAAAATAAGAAATTTCACTACTTTTAGGTGTTACCTCCAATAAATTAGAGAACTGAATATTAAAAAATTTTCACTTACCACCCATGGTCATATGTTACCATATTGTTGATAATATCAGCCAGACGAACATATAAAGATCATTTTTAATCAATGTTATGGAGAATTCACAAATTTAAATGATTCAAAAAAGAAAGGAACGATAAATAACTTGTTATGAATTATATTGAGATGCGTCTCAGGAGTGAAAACTCATTACACAGCCACCTCTGAACAAAAATTCCAATTGGTTTAGAAAACAAATTTGTTGTTAGTTTGTGTGTATATATATGGATATATATTTTTACACACAAAATAACAACACGGTAAAAACTAACATCAATGAAACAGACATAAACATGAAAATTATTTATTTCTTAAACTATTATCTCCCCCCAACCAAAATGAGACATTGTCCCCAATGTTTAAAGAAATAAAGAAAGAGTTTAGAAGATATCACCTGGTAATTGTGAAATTGACAGTCATAACTAAAGATTACAGATTAAGGTCCAAGTTTACTTTGCGTTTTTTTTCCAAGATCGTTACCAGACCAGTTCAACTTGGAAATAATAGGGTCCATTTTTGGTTCATAAGCTAAAAGTTGATCAATTAAATCATCAGCTGTTCGTGCAGTTAGGAAGATATCTCTTACCGGTTTTGAAATAAACCCATTTCTTTTAGCATCTTCAAGAAATACAAAAAGAAAATCGAAAAATCCATTAACATTAAATAGCCCAATAGGTTTTTGGTGAATATTCAAGTTTGCCCATGACGCAACAGTGAATATTTCTTCCAACGTTCCGAGCCCACCTGGTAAAGCAATGAAAGCATCAACATGATTGATCATTTCAGTAGTCTTTCAGACATACCTGGGACAATACATTCTTCTCCATTTGATTTTCCGATGATGTGGCTTTCTGTTAAAGGTTTTGGGATGATTCCCAAAACTTGACTTCCACCTTCATATACAGCTTTTAAAATACACCCCATCAATCCAAGATTTCCACCGCCATATACTAAGTGCATATTTATGTTTGCCATAACTCTACCCAATTCTCGTGCTCCCTCAACAAATTCTGGTTTAGTTCCCGAGCTAGTTCCACAAAATACACAGATATTAGTGAATCGTCGTTTTGAAGTTATCTACATATGTGCTGCCTCTCTTAGCTAGATGTGTTGAGGAAATGGAAATGACGAGCTGAATTTATATATCCTGAAAAGGGTGAGTGAGAAATGCACTAATATCTGCAAAATGGCCACTATCAGAAAAATAGATCGTGAATAAAAAATGTTAGATACTATCGGCAAAAAGTAAAAGAGAACAGTAATTTAAAGTAAAGAAAATCAATGCAATAACATGTACTCATAGTTGTGATTGTGGCTCACATCTTCCTCTGGTTTTACGTCCAGTAACGGCTTGAATGCCCTCTATGGGTCGAGGATAGGCTTCCCATCCAATTTTCTTATAAATTGGCAAACATGGTATTTTAAAGTCAAATTCCCGAGACTGTATGGTTGTCTTTCTTTATGAAATTGTGTGCATAATCTGAGAATTTCACGATGAACATATCCACTAGGATGCGTCTCAAGAGTCAATGATATATCATCAAAAGGCTCCTTACTCAGTCCATCCCTAATGAATTGTATTTTATCCTCACGATTATCAGACACCATTCCTAAAGAACGACAACGAGTGTTGCACGTACAACGTGCACACTTATAACACACACCCATTTGTTTAGTGTTGGTTTCTATTAAGGTCCCAAGATCAATAATAAGCATGAATCAAGTGCGAATACAATTCGAAGAAGTTGCGGAATACTTAAATCGAGCGGTTGAGCGACGCGGAGGCAACAAAAACTCAACCTTCTGCCTCTTCACTGGTTCGACAGTGAACTGTGTGAAGCTCACTGGTTTGGCTCGATTTGGGTCCTTTGTCAAGCTCCAAACTTCGTCGAACGATTTCCGGCTCATGGGTGGACTTCTCTATCACCTTCGAATGTCTCGTAAGTGTGCTTGCACTTGTGATTTTGCCACAAAACCCACTCTAATGCTTCCATTTTCTCTCGGTAGCAACTGCAAAACCAGAAGGTTTTTGAGCCCCTGGGGCGTGTGGAGAGGAAGAAGAAAACGAGGAGAAAGAGATGTGTGTGTTAGATGGAAAGTGTATCTAATACACTTTATTTATTTTCCAAAAACAAATAAAATGATTTACCAAATTTTTGATTTCAAAAATCAAGTCATTAATGGCTTCAACCACTTCCATCAACACACATCAATCCATCAATCATGAATAGTGACTTGCGTCAATCACTCAAAGTGAAAGACATCCATCACTTGATTGACGAATGATGTGACGCTAGTTGCGACTAGCGATTTGACTCTTGATTTGACTTGCGTTCCGCACTCGAATTCGAAATGCGAATGCACTCGCAAATAATCCCGGGCTCGGGTTCGCTAATTCCAAATTAACGAATTTTCCGTTGTGTCGTAATTAAATGATTACGCTTAGCGAAATCACTATTCACGTCGCTAACGAATTAATCCTAAATTAATTCGTTCGCCCGAATTAAAATCTAATTTTAATTCCATGTCGAAATCTAATTTTGTTTAATATATCAAATATATTAATTTATCGATTAATTCCAAATTAATCGTTATCTCTCTTTAATTGATATTTTATCCCAGATAAAATATCTCCGCAATTAATCCCAGATTAATTTTCTCTCTCTTCTAATTAATCCCAGATTAATTTAGAGTGCGAGTCATACGTCATCGGTGAATCTTTGGGAAGTGACCCATGAGATCCCCGGACATGTTGGCAGTAAATTCGGTTGTCGGACTATCCGAACACGTAAGTACCTCGTACTACGTTTTACCGATTTACAAGACAAGGTTGGCCTCTAGCAAAGCGCCATGCCTACCCAATTCTCCGGAAACATCCTTACAGGAATAAAGGATCTATATCAGGCGTAGTATACGTAGTATTGCGTGTTTCTATCCAGTATCAAATAATCATGTGCTAGGCCTGGGGCTGGAATTGTGTCTGCCCCGTACGAAGCACATGTCGAATGTCTGGTGACTAGTCTCTATAATCGCATAAACATGACCTTGTCATAATATCCCGATATCTGCAGCATTTAAGAGAAGCAGTCTCGTATCCTACGTGACCATCATCTCCATATGACTGGAGTGACACTTCCGTCTTGACATCACACCCAACACACTACAATTCTCAATATACCCAGCATTGGCGTACACAGAACCTGTTAAAGCCCTAGACGACCTCAACCAAAGTATATTGATTGTCGCAAGTATTAGCGGTGCAAGTCTCAAGTTAAGACCAAATACACCTACCCTGATTTCGGACTTCCATAGACACATAGTCATACTACCAATGGAATCCGATGCGGTCTATCCAGAGCGAAGCTGTTTCCCGTACCATCGGTGAAACACAACCTCCTATTACATTTGCATGAGTATCATATACCCAAATATATGATAACTATGCAGTTGTGCCCTCACAAAGCGCACAAGTTTAATACTAGTCTTTTACGTATTTATCGATGTCCATTCTCGATAATACTCTGACAAGAGGTATTTAATGATTTATCCTTCGTGGACTGATACTGTCTCATATCATTCTCCATCCAGGAACAAATCATAGGGACCTCCTATCATTTATACATCTAGGTGATCTAATCACAAATGATAAGAGTGCAATCTCCTTTGTCACATAGTTAATTTGTACAATAACACCACGATCTGTACAAATAGTGACGCTATGGGTCATAATTGTCCAACAATCTCCCACTTGGCCTATAGCCAGTCACTCGAGTGTCTTACACCCGAACTATGTACGGTTGACTCAAATTGCTGAGAAATGCTTTCGTCAGTGGATTTGCATGATTATCATCTGATGCGATTTATTCGATCATCACATCGCCACGATGTATGATCCGAACGAATCAGATGATTATCGAAGTATGTATATGGATCGTTGATGAGACCATTAATTCTTTAACTTGTGCTCAAGCCTAGCTCAGCTGCTAACATAATTATATCTAATCTAATTAGATTTGTTTATCGACCCAGAAAGCTTCTATTGCCGCCTCAGCTGCAGCAATAACCCGCATTTGTTGTTTATACGGTAACAGTATCTTGCTTGGAAGATTTGCAGCTCAATGTACCGTTATTTAAACTATATAGTACCATTTGTGACTTATAGTCGTCTTATCGGTTTAGGAAACTTGCTACAGTGATCCCAGTCACTTCAAGTTCTCCATCTCCATAGATTAAGACAACATCCTTATATCTCTAAGATACTAACGGATGTTCTTAACATCAATCCAGTGACTATCACTTGGATTGGCCTGTTTTTGAATCCATATGCTCAAAGCGTATGAGACACCAGGTCGCGTACATTTTTCAATGTACGATTTCTCGGAGAGTTTTCGAAAGCCAAGCTTTCACCGATTATTATTATGGGAATATCATTTCCAAGAAATGACATATTATCATTATTTATAGGACAACCACTGTTAGTGCGCTCCCACAAACCTTCTTATATACACAAGAATCATTTCGTTTTGAATTAAATCATAAACTATTATGATTACATCAAAACGATAATTCCAAGAACCTATGCTTGCTTCAATCCAAACATGGATCGAATAACCCGCAAACCTTGTTTGCTTGTTTTGGTACGACAAAACCGACAGGATGTTTTAAACATCCTCCAAAAGGTTTCCTTTTCAGGAAAGCGATTTTCCCGTTAAGCTGACATATTTCATAAATGAAACATGCAGCGTTAGCAAGCATTATCCAAATGGATTTACCGTGGCAACAGGTAAAAGGTTGAATCGTAATCAACACAATGTTGATAACGATACCTTTCCGCTAAAAGCCTAGCTTTATACGTTGGTATGTTGCCATCCATGTACGTCTTCCTTGAAGACTTATATAGTACCAATAGGCACAATGCCTTGCGGTACATCAACTAGTATCCAAACTTGTTGATATACATGGAATCCATTTCGGACTTCTGGCACTTTGCCATAATAGGGAGTCGATACCTTGTATCACGTCCTCATACGTAGTCAGTTGTTATACCTCAATAAGATAGACATCTTTATGAGGTGAGATCAGAAACCCATACCCCAGGTTTTTTTCTGACTCTCTAAGATCTACGCGGTTCTTGTGTATTTGAAGATTAATGGTAATAGTTTTCAAACCTTGAGAACTATTTATGTGTTCCATTAGGAATCGGTGCCTTGAATAGTATCACTCTGATTTTCATCGAGTTTTACTATCCTCCCACTTACCACTGCATATCGGTATTCCTCTTAGGAAAACCGCATGGTGAGCAACAATCTAATTGTTCTCTAGTGAGTTGTATAAGTACAATACTTATGGTATCCCTGGGATTACCTACATTTGGCACTTATCCAATTTGGGTTCTAGTTGGGTATCATCCAAATTTATGCCTAGCATCCCAAATGTTCAGGAATGAGAAACCCGGTTTCTTTCCCGTTCATATCTAGTATGAAATCTGTCAAACAGATTTTAATGGAACCTTATTCAAAATAAGTTATGCACTGTTTATGCGTATCCATTGAAGGAAATGGTAGCTCAGAGCGACTCATGATTAACCTTATCATGTCCAACAAAATTCGGTTACTCAGTTCGGAAACACCGTCAGGATGACGTGTTCCGGGAGAAGTCATCATTGAAAGAATACCATACTCTTTCAAGTATACGAGAAACTTATTGCTTAAGTATTTTCCATTACGGTCTTACCGTGACGGTATAATACTTTAGCCGATCTGATTGTCTATTTCATGTCGAAACTTAAAAGTTTCCAATTTGTTTTCTTCAAAAGAAACACACAACCATAACGCGATGCCACATCCGTAAGGTCACAAAATATTCATATCCACATCTAGCCTAGCTAGACATGGTCCCACTTGTTTCACTATGAACTAGGGCTAACAGATCAGTGGCATTTACACTTTTACCAAGTAAATAGTGTTTTAGGCACTTTGCCTAATAAACTAGATTCGTCGACTTTATTTGAATGGAATCAAACCAGTCCTAGTATCCACTCTTCAAAAGTGTGGATATACGAGTCTTGTTTAATTGTGTCCCATACAACAATGCCACAATTAGTTTCATCTGATCAAATCAGTATGAGCTGTTTGTTTGTCATTTTATACGTTTGAGATTTATTTATATTCAAAATATAAATTCTGTTATTCACATCTAATATGTATATCTCAATATCTTCTTTGTATAATAAAACACTTTAGTGTTCTAGAATATAAAGGTTCACCCGCAGCGGTCAAACACTGATATAGAGATAATGTATCTAGTCAAACTAGTTACATTATAACAGTTTCCAAATTTAGGTACACACCTGAGGGTAGTTCCTAAAATTAGGTATCTACGGTTAAAACAGCGAATTTTGTCCCGTTTCCGAATCGCAGATTAATCTCAATTGAAGTCAGTATCCTACTCATAGCAGATTCCTGAGCATCAATATATATATATATCACACTAAGTATCTAAAATCTAATTTTAATACTAGTAGTGAACATATATTTATGACAATCATATTTGAAGTTAGAGCCTTGCTCGTCTTCAATTCCTTTATGTCTGCTTTGTCCAAACGGCAGTCACGCTTCCGCGTTCCCGTTTGCCACAATTTAGGCAGAAATTTTGGGATATGACCTTTATCTTCCTAAAAGATTATAATGATTTTGCATTTGCCCTTTTTCACATTCCGATAGCCTTTGGCCAAGCCTCGGGTTTCTAGAATATCGAAGTAAGGTGCGCCTTGCGCCACCTGCCTAATTGCAAAGTTTGACTTTATCTCCTTGAGAATAGTCATTAACTCTCCAAGAGTTATTTATTGCAATTTAGTACTTCTAAAATCTAAAGATAGATTTATGAAGATCCTTCAATTCCTTTATCATATTTTAAGGATCTAATCCTTAGTTCTGATTCAAAATAAGGAGTCTACTTCTACTGCGGTAAGTATAATGGATTAAGCACTAAAGTTCTCATCACATAAATCTTCCAAAGATTATGCTCCACTATTTGCTTAACTCCGGGCTTAGGCTTAATATGTTATTTTATCAAATAAAGTAACTTATTATTTTCCAGGACCATCCTGAAATTATTCCCAATTTGAAAATTAAAACCATTTAAATACATTTTCCTTATGATTATGTTTTAAATGTAAATCTTTCAATTTAATCTTGATTCTAATAGTCCAACTATTTAATCAACGATTAAGGTACTAATTATTATAATGATTACAATAGTCCAACTATTTAATCAACTATAATTTAATAGATTAAATTCAATTATATTGATTACTATAATCCAATTTTAAAATCAACTATAAATGAATAGTGTGAATATATAGTCCAACTATTTATTAAAACAACAATTTAAATATTAGTCCAACTAAAATTTAATTTATTTGACGAATTGATATTTGTTGAGCGCGTATGGTGAGTAATTGAACGAGTATTACAAATTCAATTCTTGCCTCCCACTATTTTTCGGTGTGCCTCTAACCCTCTGTCGAGTACTCGGGAAACCGCGTTTCCTAGTGGGCTAGGATCCCGTTAAATATCACACAATCTTGACTTTGGCCAACAAATTGTATGATAATTAACTAGGTAGATCTCTAAGATCGATTGGATCCAATCCAATTCCTAGATCCGGTAGGGGGACATCCAAGTCCGAAATATATATCTTATATATGCCAATACATCCAATGTATTACCTAACCTTTTTCCTCTGAATCAACTAAGTCTTGGCTTTGGCACAACAAACTTAGTGATCCCAGTTAAGCGCGACCCATTGACCATGGAAAGCTTCGTAATCAATGTCGATGGACAAGAAGTGGTCTTGAATTTGGCCAACAAACCACAACTTGGACAAGACACCAATATGGAACAAAGCCTTCGTGATTTAAACACATCCTCAACGGACAAAGGCCTTGACTTTGGCCAACAAGCCAATGCCAGTCTCGGATCTTGAGTGAGAATCACTCAATGGAAGGAAAAACACTTAATATTGTTTGAGGGTTTTTCGCGTGCAAATTGGCAACCAATTTATTATCTTTGTTAAGGTCTCATCATCATACAACCCTTAAACATGCATTCTAAACACATAATAAAGCACATATAAATAAATAATAATGATATGCGGATGGATACTTTAACACATTGATCCTAGATCAATCTCTCCATTTCTCTCTCCCGCTAGCACAAGTATTTACTTCTACCCGTTACATACAACTACAGTTCTAAAGAAACCTCATTTACATTGAGGGGAATAGGTGAGAAGAGAATACAAAGAATGAGGAGGTAATAAGGCTGGACACACAGGTGCAATTAATAAATCGAATTTATTACAACAATTTCTAAAATTGTCCCACCCATCTAATATCCATTCGATATACATTATTCATGCATCACAACCATGTATTCACACAAACATGTTATCAATCAATCTAATCAAATTAATTAATCTGATAATTATTGACCATCCAATGTTCAAACAACGATTTGATTTTGTTCGAGTCAAACTCGTTTTACGAATAAGTACTTAAAGTACGAATTCTCGAATTAAATTAAACTACATTATTAAATCCAATTTAATATGCATTCAATTCTAATTCGCATATATTATTCCAAATTAAAGACTATACTTTAATAATCAACTTTTACGACTTAAATTCCAAATTTAATTACAACGGGTCTCAAAGCCCGATTTAACGTCCAACGTCAATTTAATTAAAGTCCAATGGGCTTTTGATTAATTTCTTAAGGCGTGGACTTTTGGTCAACTCGGGTCAAACCGAATAACCAAAGTCCAATCCGGAGTTACCCCAATAAGCCAAAATCAATTTTGGCCCATTAGGCCCAATTAAACTTTAAAGGTCCATTAAGTCGCATTTGGGCTTTATGGAAGTGGTTTTGGGCTCAATTGGATCCAACCAATTTTTCGTAAACCCAACTTTGTACAACAAAGCCCAACAAGCCCAATTACAACACTTAAAGCCCAAATCCAATTTTAAGGCCCAAATAATCAAATTACCAAATTCCAAATTCATAATTTAATTACCAAAGTGTATAAATGATTAATTACCCCAATTAATATTTCTAAAACATCAATATACATAATTAATCATGCTCATTTTCATCATCACATGTCCAACACATTTTGATTAAAATCAAACCCAATTACATGCTTAAGTCTCGGCAATGGTGGGAAATTTATTTCCAATTTGGTTTCAATCCAATTAAATCCCAAATCAACATAAATCAACATTCCCGAATGATTCCAATTAATCCAATGAACAAAAAATCAAAATTCCAAGACTAATTAGGGCATCAAACTCTCGGCCAAGCTAAGATTTTGGGGAAAAATTGTTCCAAACAAAAATTCATGAAATTGATCCAATCAATATTCAATTAAACATGTATTAAGCATACTCAAACATCCAATTCATTCAAATCATGCTCAAATACAAATTACCCAAATTTTAAGCCCTAAACTTTTTTCATGCTCAAACCTTGCTCTAGATGCCATTGTTGGTTTCTATTAAGGTCCCAAGATCAATAATAAGCATGAATCAAGTGCGAATACAAGTCGAAGAAGTTGCGGAATACTTACATCGAGCAGTTGAGAACCGCGGAGGCAACAAAAACTCAACTTTCTGCCTCTTCACTGGTTCGATAGTGAGCTGTGTGAAGCTCACTGTTTTGGCTCGATTTGGGTCCTTCGTCAAGCTCCAAGCTTCGTCGAACGATTCCCGGCTCATGAGTGGACTTCCCTATCACCTTCGCATGTCTCGTAAGTGTGCTAGCACTTGTGATTTTGCCATAAAACCCACTCTAGTGCTTCCCTTTTA
The DNA here is from genome assembly GCA_019454045.1 of Zanthoxylum bungeanum. Lineage (NCBI taxonomy): Eukaryota > Viridiplantae > Streptophyta > Magnoliopsida > Sapindales > Rutaceae > Zanthoxylum > Zanthoxylum bungeanum. Next base: position 232,837 of record SKCR01025361.1, on the reverse strand, counting down.
TCTCGGCAGCAACTGCAAAACCAGAAGGTTTTTGAGCCCCTTGGGCGTGTGGAGAGGAAGAAGAAAGAGAGGAGAGAGAGATGTGTGTGTTAGATGGAAAGTGTATCTAATACACTTTATTTATTTTCCAAAAACAAATAATCATGAATAGTGACTTGGGTCAATCACTCAAAGTGAAAGACATCCATCACTTGATTGACGAATGATGTGACGCTAGTTGCGACTAGCGATTTGACTCTTTATTTGACTTGCGTGCCGCACTCGAATTAGAAATGCGAATGCGCTCTCAAATAATCCCGGGCTCGGGTTCACTAATTCCAAATTAACGAATTTTCCGTTGCGTCGTAATTAAATGATTACGCCTAGCGAAATCACTATTCACGTCGCTAACGAATTAATTCTAAATTAATTCGTTCGCCCGAATTAAAATCTAATTTTAATTCCACGTCGAAATCTAATTTCGTTTAATATATCAAATATATTAATTTATCGATTAATTCCAAATTAATCGTTATCTCTCTTTAATTGATATTTAATCCCAGATAAAATATCTCCGCAATTAATCCCAGATTAATTTTCTCTCTCTTCTAATTAATCCCAGATTAATTTAGAGTGCGAGTCATACGTCATCGGTGAATCTTTTGGAAGTGACCCATGAGATCCCCGGATATGTTGGCAGTAAATTCGTTCGTCGGACTATCCGAACACGTAAGTACCTCGTACTATGTTTTACCGATTTACAAGACAAGGTTGGCCTCTAGCAAAGCGCCATGCCTACCCAATTCTCCGGAAACATCCTTACAGGAATAAAGGATCTATATCAGGCGTAGTATACGTAGTATTACGTATTTTTGTCCAGTATCAAATAATCACGTGCTAGGCCTGGGGCTGGAATTGTGTCTGCCCCGTACGAAGCAAATGTCGGATGTCTAGTGACTAGTCTCTATAATCGAATAAACATGACCTTGTCATAATATCCCGATAGCTGCAGCATTTAAGAGAACCAGTCCCGTATCCTACGTGACCATCATCTCCATATGACTGGAGTGACACTTCCGTCTTGACATCACACCCAACACACTACGATTCTCAATATACCCAGCATTGGCCTACACAGAACCTGTTAAAGCCCTGGACGACCTCAACCAAAGTATATTGATTGTCGCAAGTATTAGCGGTGCAAGTCTCAGGTTAAGAGCAAATACACCTACCCTGATTTCGGACTTCCATAGACACATAGTCATACTACCAATGGAATTCCGAGGGGGTCTATCCAGAGCAAAGTTGTTTCCCGTACCATCGGTGAAACACAACCTCCTATTACACTTGCATGAGTATCCTATACCCAAATATATGAGAACTATGTCGTTGTGCCCTCACAACGCGCACAAGTGTAATACTAGTCTTTTACGTATTTATCGATGTCCAATCTCGATAATACTCTGACTAGGGATATTTAATGATTTATCCTTCGTGGACTGATACTGTCTCATATCATTCTCCATCCAAGAACAAATCATAGGGACCTCCTATCATTTATACATCTAGGTGATCTAATCACAAATGATAAGAGTGCAATCTCCTTTGTTACATAGTTAATTTGTACAATAACACCATGATCTGTATTAATAGTGATGCTATGGGTCATAATTGTCCAACATTTAGCTCTTCGTTTTTTAGAATAGGTGATTTTCCCTAAACCAGGCATGTAAGGAATGAAGGAGTCATGTGACTCACCTGCCAAACGAACCCTTGCTTCGATTACCCAACGAAAATCATTAGGAATACCATGAATCATAAGAATTCTCAATCTTTCTGTGCGGGCTTTGTAAATTTTAATCAGAGCATTTCGGGGAAGTGCAGGAAAATATTTATGGAGGGTTGCAAGAGTTTCTTCCATGCCTTAGTTTGTAGGGTATTAGTGATTTTAGGAAACTGAAATAACTGACTTGAGTCACGGAGTACCGTTATCCGCTGTTTTACCGGGGTGTGAGATAAAATAAAAGAACAAGAACACTGCAAAACTAAGAACAATGGAAATTACAGAAATATTAAACAGAACATGAAAGAAACTACATCAATCAAGGTATATTGGGTCTGACAGGAAAAAAGTTTCTTGAAATTTTGAGTACTCCAAAAAGGGTTTCAGACGCTGTCCATTTTCTTTAAATACATCACCGTCCCTAGGATTCTCAATGTTAATAGCCCCGTATGGGTAAATATGTTTCACAATAAATGGGCCACTCCATTTGGATCTTAACTTTCCAGGAAATAAATGTAGACGAGAACTATAAAGCAAAACCTTTTGACCAACTTCAAATATTTTTCGTGAAATTCGACTATCATGAAAGGCTTTAGTTTTGGCTTTAAGAATTTTCGTATTTTCATATGAATCATTCCTTAACTCTTCAATTTCATTTAGTTGCAATTTACGTTCATGACCAGCATTTTCAAGGTTTGAATTAAATGCTTTAATAGCCCTAAATTCTTTATGCTCAAGTTCTACAGGCAAATGACAAGGTTTTCCATAAACTAGACGATAGGGAGACATACCCAAGGATGTTTTGAAAGCTGTTCGATATGCCCAGAGTGCATCAGTTAGTCGAAGAGACCAATCTTTGTGATTTGGGTTAACCATTTTTTCTAGAATTTGTTTAATTTCCTTATTTGCTAATTCTACTTGTCTATTTATCTGAGGGTGATAAGAGGTGGAAATTTTGTGTGTGACTTCATACTTTTTCATTAAGGATTCAAAAGTGTTTACCTCCATCACTTATTATGGCCCGAGGAATTCCAAATCGACTCAATAAGTTTTCTTTTAAAAATTTGATCACAGTTCTGTGATCATTGTTCCGACAAGGAATTGCCTCGACCCATTTTGAAACATAATCGACTGCAACTAAAATATATAAAAATCCAAAGGATTGTGGAATGGGCCCATAAAATCTATCCCCCAACAATCAAATATTTCGATGACAAGGATGGGATTTAAAGGCATCATGTTTCTTTTTGAAATAGATCCCAACTTTTGACAATTTTCGCAAGTTTTGCAGAAAGTGTATTGTGGGAACACAGAAACTGGGCGACGCATGTTGTTCCGGGTTCGCGGCCCGGTTGGGAGTACGGAGTAGCCCTCGGGGGACTAAACCAGAGAATAATAGAGTCGCTACCCGGTGTGAACCGGGACAAAGATTTAAGGCCGCACTCACCCCTCGCAAGGGAATACCTCAAACCGTTGTGTTCAGAATGGTCCCTTACTTATGCCACTTGTAATAAAATGATTTGTGCAATAATCTAACCAAGCCTTAGCAACATATTTCCAAGGATGATTTACCCCTAAGTTCGGATGCATACATCAACAAGTTCATCTAAATTTACATGTAACACATATCCGAATTTGCATACAGCCTATTTGCATGTAATCTATGTCTCAATTTGCATACATAAAGATAAATTAGCATACGGCAAGCATACAAGTTAATAAACACATCGTACTCATACATGTGGGGAATACTGATGAACGACACCTACATAATCTTGCGTAATACAGAGAAGCAATCAGGTTCATCAAACGAAGGGATAGATACTAGGAACAATTATGTACGAAATCTGATGAAAAGGACTCAGTTCAGTGGGTGCGCGTTCGCGTAGCGTTCGAGAACGCATTCAAACGGTAAACAGAAGGTTCACGTTCGTATAGCGTTCGAGAACGTGTTCAAACGGAGCCAGACCTGATGCATGAAACACTAAGAAAATACGTGCGCGTTCACGTAGCGTTTGAGAATGCGTTCGAACGGTAAACAGAAGGGTCACGTTCGTATAGCGTTCGAGAACGCATTCGAACGGAACCAGACTTGATGCATGATGAAACTAAGAAAATGCATGCGTGTTCGCGTAGCGTTCGAGAACACGTTCGAACGGTAAATAGAAGGTTCACGTTCGTGTGGCATTCGAGAACACGTTCGAACGGAACCAGACCTGATGCATGCAACACATTCATAGAAAAATAAATCCACAATGTGGGACCTCACGTATCCGATTGAACTCATCTCGCATCCAATCGAATATACACCAATCGACGCGGCAAAGCATCGTGGTAAAGGATTTTAACCCCTCAAAATATGGGACCTTTAATCCAACTTACTAAGCCCATGCGCTCGATCACATCATGCATATAAAAATAAAGACAATACATCGAACTTCGTATACCCGATTGAACACATCTTACATTCAACCGAATATATATTAATCGGCGCGGCAAAGCATCGTGGTAAAGGATTGTAACCCCTCAGAATAGGGGACCTTTAATCCAACTTACTAAGCCAATGTGCTCGATCACATCATGCATATAAAAATAAAGACAATAACATCGGACTTCGTATACCCGATTGAACACATCTTACATTCAACCGAATATACATTAATCGGGGCGGCAAAGCATCGTGGTAAAGGATTGTAACCCCTCAGAATAGGGGACCTTTAATCCAACTTACTAAGCGCATGCGCTCGATCACATCATGCATATAAAAAAATAACATGCGGAATTTAAATGACGAATAATAAATAAATCAAAGCAACATAAAACAAAAGAATGTGCCGTTTACTCAAGCGGTACGTGGAGTTGTATCCCGAGTACAGATCATACTACCGTCCATTCGGAATCGGCTATGAAATTTATTTCCGGGTTTCCATCCGATATACCACGAGAGTTGACACATCTTTCATTTTATTCCAAGGCCACAACATATAATATTTCGTAATACATGCATATTTATCTACTCAAGGACCACAACATGCATTTTAACATAATAATCATGCGAACAGTACTCAATAAATAATAAAAATAAAACTGAAAACGAGTGTGAAAAATACCCTCAGGTCTAACCTTTTTTGCTGACTTGCGGACTTGCGTTTCACGGAGATCGGAAGGGTTAAAGCTCCTCAACTTCTCTGGTTCACTGGTTTAGCGTCTTAGCTCACTGTTTGACCTCCGTTTTGCTGCTTTTTCCTCTGTATTTTCTGCTTACTGTTTCAGGTCTTCAAAACTGCTGTTGTTTTGTGTTTTTTTAGGGGTTTTAGGTGCAGTTTTTTGTGATTATCTTAAGGATTAAAAGTGCAGTTTTTTTTGTTACTGGTTTAGGTGATTTAAGGGGGTGTTTTAAGGTGTTTTTGCTGCTATTTGGGCGTGTGAAACAGTGCAGTTTTTGGTGTAAATTTTGGTGATGCAGCTGCTGTTTTTGGGGGAATTTTGGTGATGTTTGGGGGGTGTATGAGGCTGGTTTTCAGTGGTGATTAGGGGCTGTTTTGATGGTTGTAGGGGCTGTAATTTTTTGGCAATGGAGGGGTTGAGGAGAGTGATGTTTTCGACTATGGAGGGAGAAGATGAAGAGAAATGTTTGCTATTTTTCTTGTGATTTGTGTGTGAGTTGTTTTCGGCTATGGAGAGAGAAGATGAAGAGAAATGTTTGCTATTTTTCTTGTGATTTGCGTGTGAGTTGTATCTTGTGAAGGAAGTGCATGTCTTGGTTAGAGGTTGTTTATATAGAGAAGGGCTAGGGCTTCTCCTTGTCTCACAAAGAAGGGATTTTGGCATTAAAGAGAGGATTTGATTTGGTGTTGGATAAGGAAATCAATGGATTGAGGGGGGGAATTTTGGTGAATTAGGAAGGTTGAATATTTGATCGGCTTGGTTTAGGAATACAATTTGTTAGATTAGGAAGTCAATATTTTTAATTGGTTATGATTATTTTAATTAGGCATAATATTTCTTTAATTTAGTATATAATATTTTAAGTTAGGAAGTTACAATATTTTAGTTTGGTATAATTATATTTTATGTCTTATTTAATTTGGTATATCAATTAATTAATATTTTATTTAGATAATGTTTAATTTAATTAATATTTGATTTAATTTGGGTGTAATTTAGGGTGATATGGGCGTATGGGCCTCTCTTGGTGGGCTAGGTGTTGTGTTGGTTTGGTGAGTGGGCTTAGGTGGGTGGCAAGGGTTATGGGCCAAGGTTAAAAGGTTTGCAGGTTTTTCTTTGGGCCAAAGGTGCTCTAAACGGAGGTCCAACAAGTCGCCCCCACTTTGATGGGACTTGTGCAGTGTGTGACTTTGAACAATCCTATCAAAGTTATGCAATGCATTTTCACTTACCTGGCTCGTCTGCTGCCTCGAGCTGAGTTGGTGCTGCAGTGGACCTCGATCCTGGGACGCATCCCAATAACTGCAACCGACAATGGGGGCACCTCGACCCTAGGACGCATCCCGATACCGCTGGAAATGAGGGCCTCGCCCTAGAACAAATGATGTAGTGGGCCCTCGACCCTGGGACGCATCCCGAAACTACAACTGATGATGCAGTGGGCCCTCAACCCTGGGACGCATCCCGGAACTGCAACTGTCAACAGGGGTACCTCGACCCTGGGACGCATGCCAGAATTGCTGACGATGTGGGCCTCGCCCTCAAGCTGATATGGGCCTCGCCCTCAAGCTGATATGGGTCTCGCCCCCAAACTGATATGGGCCTCGCCCCTTAGTACTCATCCCCAAAAAACTGAAATTGTGTTGACCCTGCTTGGCTCATTTCTGCCGCTTTCTCCTTTCTTCGAACCTGCGAACACAAAACAAACATGAAGAGAATGCAATATTATGTGTATGCATGAATGATTTTCTTATTTTGTTGGGTTAGGTCTTCTGCCAATTCCCGTGGTGACTGCCTGGTCTTCTCTCCCTCAGGCAAAGTACTGTTTCAATCTGTCTACGTTGATTGGCTCGGTGAACTCGTTCCCCTCCAAGTCTGATAGCTTCACTGCTCCATTTCTCATTACCTTTTGCACTATGTAAGGTCCTTCCCAGTTAGGTCTGAACTTTCCTCTTGGATCTGTCGTCGACGGCCTTGATTGCTTAAGTACCAAATCACCCTTTCTGATCTTGGTGGGGCGTACTTTCTTGTTAAATGCTCGGGCTAGTCTCTTCTGATACAACTGCATGTGATACAGAGACTTCGTTCTCTTATCATCCAATAGTGCTAACTGATCAAACCTATGTGCGGCCCACTCTTGTTCCGGTAATTCTGCCTCTGCTAATACCCTCATAGACTGTATTTCCACCTCTACTGGCAATACTGCTTCCATTCCATAGACCAAAGAGTAAGGTGTGGCCCCTGTTGCTGTTCATCCTGATGTTCTGTACCCCCACAAAGCATATGGTAGTTTCTCGGCCCAATCTATGCAGTTCTCTGTCATCTTGGCTAAAATCGTCTTTATAGTCTTGTTGGCTGCCTCAACTGCCCCATTTACCTGTGGCCTGTACGGTGATGACTTGTGGTGGCCTATACCGTATTTCTGCAACATTGCCTTCATCTCTCCTTGAAACTGAACTTCGTTGTCTGTCACTAAATGATGCGGCATAGCATACCGACAAATGAGGTTCTGAGCTATAAACTTTGCCATTTGTTTTGCTGTAACATTGCGGAATGATTCGGCTTACACCCACTTCGAGAAGTAATCTACTGCCATTACTATGAAGCGATGACCATTCGATGCATTCGGTCAAATTTCTCCAATCATATCAATTCCCCATGCTGAGAAAGGCCACGGCTCTGACAACCCGTGCAACTCTGTATGCATCAAGTGATTCAAATTACCATGTGCTTGACAATCATGACAGTGCTTTACCATCTTCGCGCAGTCTGTTTCCATGGTTGACCAATAAAAACCTTGTCTCACTATCTTACGGGACAAATTCAACATGTTCATGTGCGGACCACATACCCCGGCGTGTACTTCTTCCATTACATGTTGAGCTTCTTCTTTCCTCAAACACCTCAACTAAATATCGTTTGCTTGCCTCTTGTATAGTTCCCCTTTCAAAATCACATATTAGGAAGCTAACTTCTGAACGGCTATTCTGTCTTTTCTGCTTGCCCCTTCCGGGAGTTCCTCATGTTCCAGATACATCTTAATGTCATGATACCAAGGTTTACCATCATCGACCTCTACTTCTAGAATTCTTTCTATCTCATAAACAGGTTTGCTTGCTGTCGTCAGTATTAACGGTCTCATCACTAACTTTTCTGGATTTTCCCAAGTTGCTGCAAGTGTAGCCAGTGCGTCTGCCATCTGATTCTCTTCTCTCGGCAAGTGCTGAAACTTACAATCTGGATAACCTGTGCCAACTTTCTGAGGTGAAAAAGTTAAGGTTTCAACCGTTCTTCTTTCAACTCTCATTCTCCTCGCATCTGCTGGACTACCAATATAGAATCTCCGTAGATTTCCACACTCCCGGCCTTCAAGGCTATCAATGATGTCAAACCAAAAGCACATGCTTCGTACTCGACCATGTTGTTAGTTACTCTGAATGTCAACCTCTTGGCCAAAGGAAAGGTCTCTCCCACGGGGTCACTATCACGATCCCAATTCCGGCTCCCTTGTAATTTACTGCTCCGTCAAAATACATCTTCCATCTCTGAACTGTTATTGCTTGGATCTCTTCATCTGGAAATTCAAACTTATACTGATCCCCATCAACAGGTTGCAATGCCAGAAACTCTGCTACTGCTCGCCCTTTGATCACTTTGGAGGTGAGATACTCAATGTCAAACTCTGTCAGCAATACTAACCATCTGCCCAATTTCCCCTCTAGAGAAGGCACTGAATGCAGATATTTCAGAGGATTCTCCTTTGCCACTACCTGGATCTTGTATGACTGGAAATAATGCCGTAAATTTCTAGAAGCACATACCACTGCGAGACAGATCTTCTCTACTACCTGATACCGGGCCTCATACGGGAGCATCTTCTTACTCAGATAGTAAACTGCATGTTCTACCCCTGTCTCATCTGCTTGTACCATCATTGCCCCCAGTGCTTCTGATTCTACGGCCAAGTACAATATCAAAGGTCTGCCCAATCTCGGAGGTTTCAATACATGAGGCTTTACCAAGTACTCTCTGATCTTGTCGAAGGCTGCTTGACACTGCTCGTTCCACTTTACCGGTTGATTTTTCCTCAACAGCTTGAAGATAGGCTCACACACTGATGTCAACTTGGCAATGAACCGACTGATGTACTGAATCTTCCCCAGGAATGCTCTGACTTCTTTCTCAGTCTTCGGTGCTGGCATTTTGTGATTGCCTTGATTTTCTCAGAATCTACCTCTATTCCGCCCATTTCCACTGTATGACCAAGCAATTTCGCTGATGTCACCCCAAACACATATTTCTTGGGATTTAGCCGTAGGTTGTCTTTGTCAACTCTCTGAAGGAACCTTTCCAGTGCTTCAATATGCCCAACTCTTGTCTCTGATTTCACCATCATGTCATCCACATACACTTCAATCTCTTTGTGCATCAAGTCACGGAATACTGTAGTGGCCATCCGTTGATAAGTAGCTCCCGCATTCTTGAGCCCAAACGGCATCACCTTGTAACAATAAGTACCTCACTCAGTAACAAAGGCAGTCTTGTGTTTATCTTCCTCAGCCATAAGGACCTGATTGTAACCTGAAAACCCATTTGCAAATGAATACATAGCAGATAAAGCCGCACTATCAACCAGAACATCTATATGCGGCAGAGTAAAATCATCTTTCGGAAAAGCCTTGTTGAGATCTCTGTAGTCCACACACATTCTGACCTTCCCGTCTTTCTTTGGCACCGGCACTATATTAGCCAACCACTCAGGATACTTTACTACTTCCAGGAACCCCACATCTATCTGTTTCTTAACTTCCTCTCTGACTTTCTCAGCCCATTCTGGTCTCATCCGTCGGAGTTTCTATTTTACTGGCCTCATATTCGGATAAGTTGGTATTGTGTGTTGGGCAATGTTTCTGTCTACCCCAGGCATGTCCTCATAGGACCAAGCAAACACTTTGGCATATCTGACCAATAATTCTTCTAATTTCTCCCTCTCTTCGGAGGTAACTTCACTTGCAATCAGAATTTCCTTGGGGTTCTCAAGTGTACCCAAGTTAAATGCAGTAGTTCTGGCCGTACTGATGTCAAATCTGCTTGATTCGTGTAGAATAAATGGAAATGACTCAGGCAAGTAAGGAAAAGAAATGTCTTTATTATTGGATAATGCGGAAGTACATTCAAACAAATCAGGAAGGTAAATGTCTTCATCATCTATAGACACTTCTTCCTCTGCAACCAGGTTTTCCTCAGGCTTTTTGTCCTCTCCCAGAGTCAGGCTCTCCAACTTCATCAATTCTTCTTCCCAATTCTCTGCTTCCACAGCTTCTTTAGTCAGCGGTTTCTCACCCAAAAAATCCTGGAAGATCTCAAATCCAGGCACCACAATCCCATTAACTTCCACAGGTTCAGGCTCCTTTGATACTCTGAAGCTTTCACAAAACATTCCATCAGTTTCAACCCCTTCTTTTTAACCTTCGGCTTATCTTCATCAGACTTGTATCCTAGACCCTTCCGAGTAGTCTGTCCTCTGAAATCTGGCAATTTTGAACCCTCACCCGGCTCATACTTCATTTTTCCCATGATCCTAGCCACCTTAGGATCCACCCATTCCTCAAAAGTTGTCGACACTTGGAACCTCGTGAAAGGTTGTATTTCCAAAGCGGCCACAACATTGTCCACCTCAGCTCGGATGGTGACAATCTCTCCCCCATACGGGAACTTAATCATCTAGTGCAGAGTAGAGGGAACGCCCCCAAGCTTATGAAACCAAGGCCTTCCCAACAATAAGGCAAAAGTGGCTGGGATATCCAGCACAGTGAACTCAACTTCGTCCTCAATAGGACCAACATTGACTGCTGCCACAAATGTACCCTCAACTCCTCGCTTACTATCATCATAAGCCTTGATAATCATACTAGAGGGATCCAAATCTGTTGCCTTTATACCCAGCTTGGCCAAAATCTTCAACGGGCACACATTAATGAATGAGCCGTCATCCACCATCACATAATAGGTCCTTTTACCCCTCACTTCAGCTCTGATAAACAAGGGTCTATTATGATTTCTCCCTTCAGTCGGGAGTTCTTCCTCAGAAAAAGTGATTGTCTGCAAAGTCTCCTCTTGCACTGACCCAACAAACATTGCGGGGTTGGCATCTTCCGTCACCACTATCTTACTTAAAGCCTCAACCATGGCCCGCCTGTGCTCCTGAGATGCACACAACAAATCCCAGATACTCACTTGTGCTCGGGTCTTCTTCAACTGTCTCAGCACTGTATCTCCCTCAGTAATTTCTGCATTCTCAACCACTTCTCTGCCATCTGTCAAAACTTCCTTACCATTTCTGTCATATCATTGTAAAAACGACCGCTGCGTGTCATTCCCTTCAGCTCTTCCTCATCACTACTAGAGAAATCAAGCCAAAATTTCTTCCCCTGCTCAGTCTCATCTTCACTATTACTATCCCAGATTCTCAGGCAAAAGGCTTGAGGGTGAAAGGATTTTAGGACAAAGTCTTCTGGGAGGCCAGAATTGATCATATAGGTTGGTGGTGGTACGGCACGGTAGTTGGGTTAGGGGTTTTTTTTTGTGTCAAGCTGTTCTGTTTCTGGGTCAGGTATTTTCTTGGAGTCTATCAGGTCTTGGATTTCATGGCGGAGTCGAGCGCAATTGTCAGTGTCATGGCCCTTTTGTTGGTGAAAGTGACAGTAAAGGCTTAGGTTATAATGTGTTGGTGGGGGATTGGGTAATGGTTTGGCTTCCAAGGGTTTTAAGAGTCCTTGCCTCTTCAATTTCTCTAGTACCTTTGACAGGGGCCTTCCCAAGTTGGAAAATCTTCGGTTCCGGATGGCAGCAACTTCCGCAGAAACAGGCTTAGTTCCCAATGTCCCTCCAACAGGCCTCCTACTTAAGCCATAAAACTTCCTGTTTTCCGCCTCTTCGTCTTCAATGTCAATGACAGTTTCCCTCAACTGCCGAAAGTCTATAATCATGGAGGTCATCCTCCTCAACTTGCTGTAAATGGAGGGCTTGGTGCCCTTGATAATCATTTTAATTTGATCCTTCTCCGAAGGCCTAGTCTGCATCTTCAACAACTGACCTCTCCATCGGTCCACATATTCCTTAAAACTCTCCTCCGATTTTTGTTTAACATTCTCCATATCGCGGAGTGATAGATCGATCTCTAGGTCAGTGACATACTGCTTCAGGAAGGCATCAGCCAACTCCCTCCAATCTTCCTTCACTTTCTTCTCCAAACTGTGGTACCACACCACGGGAGTTCCCTCGAGCGACATTCCAAACATCTTCTGCACTTGGCGCTGAGATAGGCCAACTGAACTCATGACTGATACAAACTGTCGGAGATGCACCCTTGGATCCCCATTCCCGCTAAACTTAGCCATATCAGGCATCTTGAACTATGCCGGCAACTGTTCTTCGAAAGTCAGCGTGTTATAATCCAGAAAATCCTCATTCTTACCCCTCATCTTGCGGGTAACTGACTCAACCTGATCCCAGAGCTTCTGTAACTCTACCTAAGACCCAGATACTCTGCCTGTTGCATACTCTGCCATATCATCATCAAAAGTGGGGATATCATCCCCCAATCTGTTCGGAGGTTCCTCTTGACTCACATCCCCAGAACTACCCCCAGCGCGAGACCCGGCTATACCAGCCACAGTAGTAGTCAAAGCTTGCAACTGTTCAGTGATCTTGGCGAGACCGTTCTCTAACTGATCCATACGGGATACCTCGTTATCGGATTCACTCATGCTTATTACTGTTCTTTTAGTGAGTCTTGTCCCTTCTCTAACCCAAACGGTATCTATGATGTCTTTTTGAGACACAGAGGGTGTTAACATGATGTATGTATGCATGAGGTGCATGAGATGCATGTAACATATAGAACATACTAAATCAATTAAAATTTTCAAACAAATCGGCCCATTATCATTTTAGAAGTTTTTGGGCTAACTGTCATAGGAGTGAACTCGTCCTTGTTTAAATGGCCCAACGAGTTCACATCTCATGGCAATGAGTCCAACTAAATCCAAATGGTAATATTCCGAACACAAGCACAACATGGCCCATCCATATTTAGAAGCCTTTGGCTCAATTGTTATAGGATGCGTTCTTGTCCCAGTTTAAATGGCCCAACAAGCCCACATCCCATGACAAATGGTCCAAATGGATCCAAACGACGATGTTCCCAAACACAAGCATAAAAAAAGGTAATGCAAACATAAAATAATAATTTCTATAGAGTGGCCCATCAACATTTCAGAAGCTTTTGGCCCAATTGTCATAGGATATGAACTCGTCCCAGTTTAAATGGCCCAACAACGCATTTCTGACAAGAAGTCCAACTGCATCCAAATGAGGATGGCCCACAAACACAAGGAAATAGTTGCTATAGGTCATACAACCCCGGTCTACGTGTGGGTTCGCAAGGGTGTAGACAAAGGCTCTCACCGGCGAAGGATGGCCCACAACTAGGTCTCCCCACTCAAGGGTTCGAGTGACCAAGTGAGCGCACCCTTTTTTATACACTAAGGTACGTGCCAACGAGCTATGGTGTGTGACTGACTGTCAAATGGACTTCCCATTGTAGACTCCCCAGAGGGAGGGTGGAGCGAGGCTCATTAAATACCCAAGCCTCCTAGGCTCTTATAGCTTGGTGTTAGGAATAAACAACGAGTCCTCCAAATTAGTCCATCAAAATAGGCTACGAGTAGATGGCTATCTAGGTGCCTTCACAGTTTTTCCTTCTAGAAAGGTAGTGAGTGAAGGAAGACACCAAACCATTACCTAGCCTCAAAATGCCTTTGATTAAACCCCTTTTAACCCACTGTAGACACGGTCAATTAAAGCACAAATCATAATATTACAAGACATTATTTTGGGGCCGATTCTCTATCCCAGTGGAGTCACCAGACTATGGGAACACAGAAACTGGGCGACGCATGCTGTTTCGGGCTCGCGGCCCGGTTGGGAGTACGGAGTAGCCCACGGGGGACTAAACCATAGAACAATGGAGTCGCCACCCGGTGTGAACCGGGACAAAGATTTAAGGCCGCACTCACCCCTCGCAAGGGAAAACCTCAAACCGTTGGGTTCGGAATGGTCTCTTACTTATGCCACTTGTAATAAAATGATTTGTGCAATAATCTAACCAAGCCTAAGCAACATATTTCCAAGGATGATTTACCCCTAAGTTCGCATGCATACATCAACAAGTTCATCTAAATTTACATGTAACATATATCCGAATTTGCATACAGCCTATTTGCATGTAATCTATGTCTCAATTTGCATACATAAAGATAAATTAGCATACGACAAGCATACAAGTTAATAAACACATCGTACTCATACATGTGGGGAATACAGATGAACGACACCTACACAATCTTGCGTAATACAGAGAAGCAATCAGGTTCATCATACGAAGGGATAGCTACTAGGAACAATTATGTACGAAATCTGATGAAAAGGACTCAGTTCAGTGGGTGCGCGTTCGCATAGCGTTCAAGAACGCGTTCGAATGGTAAACATAAGGTTCACGTTCGTATAACGTTCGAGAACGTGTTCGAACGGAACCAGACCTGATGCATGATGAAACTAAGAAAATATGTGTGTGTTCGCGTAGCGTTCGAGAACGCGTTCGAACGGTAAATAGAAGGTTCACATTCGTATGGCGTTCAAGAACGCGTTCGAACGGAACCAGACCTGATGTATGCAACACATTCATAGACAAACAAATCCACAATGTGAGACCTCACGTATCCGATTGAACTTATCTCGCATACAATCGAATATACACCAATCGGCGCGGCAAAGGATCGTGGTAAATGATTTTAACCCCTCAAAATAGGGGACCTTTAATCCAACTTACTAAGCCCATGCGCTCGATCACATCATACATATAAAAATAAAGACAATACATTGGACTTCGTATACCCGATTGAACACATCTTACATTCAACCGAATATACATTAATCGGCGCGGCAAAGCATCGTGGTAAAGGATTGTAACCCCTCAGAATAGGGGACCTTTAATCTAACTTACTAAGCACACGCGCTCGATCACATCATGCATATAAAAATAAAGACAATAACATCAGACTTCGTATACCTGATTGAACACATCTTACATTCAACCGAATATACATTAATCGGTGCGACAAAGCATCGTGGTAAAGGATTGTAACCCCTCAGAATAGGGGACCTTTAATCCAACTTACTAAGCCCATGCGCTCGATCACATCATGCATATAAAAAAATAACAGGCGGAATTTAAATGACGAATAATAAATAAATTAAAGCAACATAAAACAAAAGAATGTGCCGTTTACTCCAGCGGTGCATGGAGTTGTATCCCGAGTACAGATCATACTACCGTTCATTCGGAATCGGCTATGAAATTTATGTCCGGGTTTCCATCCGATATACCACGAGAGTTGACACATCTTTCATTTTATTCCAAGGCCACAACATATAATATTTCGTAATACATGCATATTTATCTACTCAAGGACCACAACATGCATTTTAACATAATAATCAAGCGAACAGTACTCAATAAATAATAAAAATAAAACTGAAAACGAGTGTGAAAAATACCCTCAGGTCTAACCTTTTTTGCCGACTTTCGGACTTGCGTTTCACGGAGATCGGAAGGGTTAAAGCTCCTCAACTTCTCTGGTTCACTGGTTTAGCGTCTTAGCTCACTGTTTTGCTGTTTTGCTTGCTCTTTGACCTCCATTTTGCTACTGTTTCCTCTGTATTTTCTGCTTACTGTTTCAGGTCTTCAAAGCTACTGTTTTTTTTTTAGGGGTTTTAGGTGCAGTTTTTTGTGATTATCTTAAGGATTAAAAGTGTAGTTTTTTTTGTTACTGGTTTAGGTGATTTAGGGGGGTATTTTAAGGTGTTTTTGCTGCTGTTTAGGTGTGTGAAACAGTGCAGTTTTTGGTGTAAATTTCGGTGATGCAGCTGCTGTTTTTGGGGGAATGTTCGGTGATATTTGGGGGGTGTATGAGGCTAGTTTTCAGTGGTGATTAGGGGCTGTTTTGATGGTTGTAGGGGTTGTAATATTTTCGGCAATGGAGGGGTTGAGGAGAGTGATGTTTTCGACTATGGAGGGAGAAGATGAAGAGAAATGTTTGCTATTTTTCTTGTGATTTACGTGTGAGTTGTTTTCGGCTATGGAGAGAGAAGATGAAGAGAAATGTTTATTATTTTTCTTGTGATTTGCGTGTGAGTTGTATCTTGTGAAGGAAGTGCATGTCTTGGTTAGAGGTTGTTTATATAGAGAAGGGCTAGGGCTTCTCCTTGTCTCACAAGGAAGGGATTTTGGCATTAAATAGAGGATTTGATTTGGTGTTGGATAAGGAAATCAATGGATTGAGGGGGGGACAAATTTTGGTGAATTAGGAAGGTTGAATATTTGATTGGCTTGTTTTAGGAATACAATTTGTTAGATTAGGAAGTCAATATGTTTAATTGGTTATGATTGATTTTAATTAGGCATAATATTTCTTTAATTTAGTATATAATATTTTAAGTTAGGAAGTTACAATATTTTAATTTGGTATAATTATATTTTATGTCTTATTTAATTTGGTATATCAATTAATTAATATTTTATTTAGTTAATGTTTAATTTAATTAATATTTGATTTAATTTGGGTGTAATTTAGGGTGATATTGGCCTGTGGGCCTCTCTTGGTGGGCTAGGTGTTGTGTTGGTTTGGTGAGTGGGCTAAGGTGGGTGGCAAGGGTTGTAGGCCAAGGTTAAAAGGTTTGCGGGTTTTTCTTTGGGCCAAAGGTGCTCTAAACGGAGGTCCAACAAGTGAGTTTGACGCTAAACAAGTGAATAAGGATCTAACGAAATACTGATTCCCTTCCGACGACCGTTTCCCGCAATATCCTTAACTAAAAAGGTAGTGCCTCCAACTGAGACTCATCATCGGGTTTCACATGCAAAAATGCAATGCCTACATGTATGTATCTTTAAAAATGGTGGGCCAATAAAATCGACACTGCAAGATTTTTGCAGCGGTTTTCTTATATGAGAAATGACCTCCACATGCTTCTGAATGACAGAATTGAATAACACCATTTATCTCGCTGTCAAGTATGCATCGTCTGAAAATCTTATCAGGGCAGCATTTAAACAGATAAGGATCATCCCAGTAGAATCTTTTGACTTCGGTCAAAAATTTCCTCTTATCTTGTTGGCTCCAGTCTGGGGGTATCTTTCATGTCGCAAGAAAATTGACAATATTAGCATACCAAGGCATTAAATTTACCGAAATAAAAATACATCGAGGAAAGAGTCATTGATAGGAGTGGTATCGATTAGAGACTCATTTGTGAGTCTCGATAAGTGATCTGCAACCACATTCTCTGCCCCCTTTTTATCTTTGATTGTGATATTGAATTCTTGAAGCAACAAAATCCACCGTATTAATCTTGGCTTGGCATCTTGTTTAGACATCAAATATCTAACAACAGCATGATCAGAGTAAACATTAGTTGAAGAACCGATTAAATATGATCGAAATTTATCCAATGCAAATATTACAGTAAGTAGTTATTTTTCTGTGGTAGTGTAATTCATTTGTGCACTGTTTAATGTTCTACTAGCATAATATATCACATGTGGTTTACCTTCCTTTCTCTGCCCTAGAACTGCACCAATTGTATAATCACTAACATCAAACATTAGCTCAAAGGGCAAGGACCAATCAGGGGATTGCATAATAGGAGCAGAAGTCAAAAGACTGATAATTTTTTGGAATGATTTTTGACATTCTTATGTCCATTCAAATGTTGCATCTTTTAATAGGAGGTTATATAAGGGTCTGGATATGGTATTGAAGTCTTTAATGAACCTCCTATAAAATCCTTCATGTCCTAAAAAAATGAATGTCCCTGACTATTTTTGGTGATGGTAATTTAGAAATGACCTCTATTTTTGCTTTGTCAACCTCAATACCCTTAGACGACACAACGTGTCCTAAAACAATTTCTGAATCAGTCATGAAATGGCATTTTTCCCAATTTAACACAAGTCCTTTTTTTTTACATCTTTTCAAAACATTTTCCAGATTAGTCAAGCAATTATCAAATGAATTTCCAAAGACAGTTATATCATCCATAAAGACCTCTAAACAGTGTTCAACCATGTCACTAAATATGCTCAACATGCATCGTTGGAATGTTACAGGTGCATTACAGAGTCCAAAGAGCATTTTTCTAAATACAAATGTTCCAAATGGGCATGTGAATGTGGTCTTTTCCTGGTCTTCTAAAGCAATGGGAATCTGATAATAACCTGAGTAACCATCAAGAAAACAATAATAAGGGTGTCCAGCTACTCTTTCTAAAATTTGGTTAAGAAATGGCAAAGGGAAATGATCTTTTCTAGTTGCGTCTTTCAATTTTCTATAATCAATGCACATACGCCAACTAGATGAAATGCGAGTTGGGATTAATTCCCCTTTATCATTTTTTACAAAAGTGATTCCATACTTTTTAGGTACAACCTGTGTAGGACTTACCCACTTACTATCAGAAATATGATAGATAATGCATGCATCAAGAAGTTTAAGGACCTCAGTTTTTACTACTTCTTTCATGTGAGGGTTTAATCTTCTTTAGGGTTGACGATATGTCCTAGCATTATCTTCTAGATGTATTCGATGTGTGCAAATTAATGGATTAACACCTTTTATGTCTTTTAAAGTCCATCCAATTGCCAGTTTATGTTCTTTCAACACATTTAAAAGTTTACCTTCTTGATCGCTTGTGAGAGAAGAAGAAATTACCATATGGTAAGTTTGATTATCTTCTATAAATACATATTTCAGTCCTTCTGGCAAAGTTTTTAACTCCAAATTGGGTGCTTCTTCATGTTTTTCTTCTTCCAGTGTTCCCAGTTCTTCATCGTCTTCCAATACCTAAATAGAGTCAAGTAGAAAATCATTAGTAATATATGAATCAGTTTGTGCACTTGACTCAACATAATTAGGAGTAAAAAATTTCATGGGATCAGATAAACTCCCATGAATATGCTCATCCACAACAGGTTCAATTGATTATGCACTTTCGTTTTCATTATCTTCATCATATTGATGTTTGCACATGATAAAAAAATATTTAACTCTAATGTCATGTTGCTAAAAGAAAGATTCATGATTCCATTCCTGCAATTTATTAAAGCGTTACCTGTTGCTAAAAATGGCCGACCAAGTATTACAGGGATTGGCTTATAACTCTCTGCCACAGGTTGTGTTTCTAAAACAATAAAATCCACAAGATATACGAATTTATCGATTTGCAATAACACATCTTCCACAATTCCTTTTGGTACCTTAATTGATCTATCGGCAAGTAAAAGGGTAGTTGAGGTTGGTTTCATCTCACCAATATTAAGTTGCTGGTAAACCAAAAATGGCAGTAAATTTACACTAGCTCCAAGATCAAGCAAAACATGTTCAATGTTTTGATTTCAAATAATACAAGAAATAGTTGGACAACCAGGGTCTTTGTATTTTAATGCATTATTAGTTGAGAGAATGGAACTTACATGTTCAACTAGAAAAGCTTTCTTTCTTACCTGGTGTTTTCTTTTAACGGTGCACAGATCTTTCAGAAATTTGGCATAAGATGGTATCTGTTGAATGGCATCTAACAAAGGGATATTGACATTTACCTGTTTGAATATTTCATAAATCTCTGGGGAATGGTTCAATTTCTTTGTTTTTAATGCCTGAAGAAATGGAGGTGAATGAGAAAAACTGTTATTATCAACGACGGGTAATGGTTCATCAACCCCTTCCTTACCCTCTGATTCTGATTTTTCCTCAGTTTCACGAGGTTCAAGAATAGGTTTGTAGATGGTCTTACCACTACGAATAGTAATAATATATTTGACTTGGTCTAAGTGTTGACTTCCAAAACTACCCTCATGAGGGTTTTGATGGCTTTTGGGATTTGACTGAGATTTTACGGGAAACTTAACTTTCTCTTTAATGGCCTAAGCAGATGTGATTTTATCAAAAGTTTCTTTCAACTCATTCATCATTTGTGCATTTTGGTTATTGATGGTTTCTTGTTTTTCCATGAATGCACTCAAGTTATCTTCAATGGTTTTCTTAGGTGGTGGGACATATGGTGCATAATTCTGGGAGTTTCAGAAATTCTGGTGAAACTGGGGAGGTTGGTGTGAAGGTTGTGCTTGGTTATCATTCCTCCAATTGAAATTTGGATGGTTTCTCCAACCAGGATTATAGGTCTGTGAGTATGGGTTTGGATTTGGTCTATTGAATGTATTTATGGAACTGACCTGGTCATGGAGACATTCTTTTAGGGCTGCTAAAGACGGGCAAACTTCTGTGACATGTTCATTTGAACTACAAATTTGACATATGATTTCCTAAACTGACTTGATATGATCCTTTTTCCCTGTTTCTAAAGCCTCAATTTTCTTAGACAAAAATGCATACTTGGCAGCAAGGTCATGGTCTTCCCTAAGGTTAAACATACCTCTACCAGATGGTTTTGGTTTAACAGATGACTCATATGTACCAATTGTATCCTATTGTTGTGTATTATCTGTTATATGCTCTAGGTAATCTAGTGCATCTTCGGGATAGTTGTCCCTAAACTCACCATTACACATCATCTTCACTAGTTGTCTACCTTGGGGTGTTAAACCCTCGTATAATTGGGAAACTAACCTCCATGTTTCAAACCCGTGATGTGGAAAAATATTTAACATTTCTTTATACCTCTCCCAACAATGGTAAAGTGTTTCCCCCGACTCTTGTGTGAATGTTGTGATTCTTCTCTTAAAGGAATTTGTCCTATGAGGGGGAAAGAACTTTTTAAGAAACTGCTCTTGTAAATCATTCCATGTTCTAATAGATCCTGACCTAAGGTTTTGTAGCCAAATTTTAGCTTTATCCTTAAAGAAAAGGGAAAAAACTTTAACCGAATTATATTCATGCTACAATTTTGGTCTGTGCAAGTGTTACATAATTCTTCGAACTCTCTTAGGTGCTGATAAGGGTTTTCTGATTCTAGACCATGGAATGTGGGTAAAAGATTGATGACACTTGATTTAAAATTGAAACGTGTTGCTTCTGGAGGAAAAAAAATACAAGATGGTGATCCTGACCTAGTGGGATTCATGAATTGTCTGAGTGTCCTAGGGTGATTAGGATCTCCATGCTGAGACTCGTTTTCTTCCTGATTAACTGGGTTTTCAACTTGGGCAGATAGATTTTCAATTTGGTTTTCAGCCATTCTGACTAACAATGAAGGTGATAAGGACTCTCTTTTTAATCTGCCACTAGATGTTCGAGACCAGTATTTCATGCAACTTAAAAAAAAAAACTATATGTAAAAATATGAAATTGCAAATACAAAATTTGAAAAATGAAATTAAACTAAAAAAAAAAAGAACAAATTAAGGAAAATACAAATGCAGTTATTTAGATCTAAAAACGTCCTCTAACCCTTGTTAATTCCGATCTCAATTGAATCTCTCGCTCATTTTTCTCAATGTCTTGAATTATGTTTTCGTGAAGCTTTATGAGTGCATCTTTACGTGGGGATGGTTCAAAAAATTCTTTTATGAACAGCAAACATCTTTTAAGTTGATTTTTCTGTTTCCTATAACCAAGAAAAATTAAGAATAAGGTCTCCCTATATGTGGGATTTCTGGGTTCAGGGTTCATCAAGGATTAATCAGGACAGTTTGGATCTACAAAAATAAAAGAAAATAAGAGGAAGATAAGATGCAGAAATTAAATAAAAATAAAATACGAAATAAAAATAAAGAAAAGAAAAGTAGAGAAAAAAGAAATTGATAAATATTCTATCTACCTAATAATACTTCCCCGGCAACGGCGCCAAAAACTTGACACGCTCGGAAAATGGACTTTTACTCCCAAGTATAAGAGTGTCAAAGTAATAAAATAACCCGGTGAGTCCGGGGTCAATCCATAGAGAAAAGATTTAGCAAAGTAGAATATTGAACAATGCGGAAAAGAAAAGTTTGCTTTGTTGAAGTAGTTGGAGGATTTTAGGTTGGAATACAATAATAGAAGGAAATGCTGGAGTTATGGGATACACTTTTAGTCTTTTAAACATTTAGAAATCCCGCTTTATCATAATTTGTAAATTGTCATTTTTACTCACTTAATTTATTACAGGAATTAATTATGCCAATAAAAAGAACCAGCCATAAAAGCGGTATTCATTTCTGTCAATGATTAGTCCGACCAAGGTACTAAGCATGCCAAAAATATAAAACCAGCCATAAAGTCGGTGATACCGTTTGTCTATAACAAGTCCTACCAAGGTACTTAATTATGCCAAAATCGTATAAAATCAGCCATATAGGCGTTAGACAGATAAAACCAGCCATCAAGACGGTATAAAGATAAAACCAGACATAAAGGCGGTAGACAGATAAAACCAGCCATAAAAGCGGTATAAAGATAAAACCAGCCATAAAGGCGGTAGACAGATAAAACCAGCCATAAATGCAGTATAAAGATAAAACCAGCCATAAAGGCGGTATAAAGATAAAACCAGCCATAAAGGCGGTATAAAGATTGTCAATAATTAATCTAGATTTAAATCAAGTTTTAATCATTAGATTTCAATTTATTTATTATAATAAAAGCGAGTTAAATCTATGTTCTCATTATAAAAGCTTCACCCTTACTCCAGCAGAAAAGAAATTAGCTACTCATTTTGTAATAAAACATATTCGTACTTTTATTATTGAAAGAAAAAGACATTACAAAAAGCTTTAAGTAAATAAACAAACAAGACACTCTCTCTCCAAGAATTACAGAGGAATCAGGAAAGAAAGTATGAAAATTTCTAATGCCGGATGCTCATTTTTATAGGTAAATTCGCCGCCTAGACTAGCGAATGCATGTTGTGGACACGTGTCAAAGAATGGTGAAGCCACGTTGGGGACACGTGTCAGAGAATGGTGAAGCCACGTTGGGGACACGTGTCGCGACGTAAAGGTTCCACGTGTCATGACGTGCTTGCAGATTTTACGACATGCTTGCCGATTTTACGACGTGCTTGCAGATTTTACGATGTGCTTGCAGAATATTTTTTTTCATGTCTGATTTGTCCCGTCGAGCTTCCGAGCAGTATTTTTCCTGACAAAAACATAAAAAAATACAGTAAAAACACTCAAAGCATAACTTTAAAATATTTACACAAATGTGTCAATTTAAGGGGACCGTCGAGCTTCCGAGCAGTATTTTTTCTGACAAAAACATAAAAAAATACAGTAAAAACACTCAAAGCATAACTTTAAAATATTTACACAAATGTGTCAATTTAAGGGGATTAGTGAAACTATAAGTGTAAAATGATTAACTTATCTTCTAATAAATATACACTTTTTAGTATTCATCAATTATCCATTTTAGAAATCATACTAACGGAAGGTTTTGTAGATTTTGGCACCCAGATTGCAGTAGGCTTACTCTCCTCTTCCTTTATAGAACTCCTAGGATAAGTACCCAAAGTGTGGCCGAAAACCCCACAAGAAGAACACTTCATATGAACCCACTCAAATTATGCCCGAACCTGAATCCAATATTGTTAGAGCATTGAAAATCAAAGTCTTCAACCAATTCATCCCTTGCATCAATTTCAACACAAACTCGATAATAACTCAACCTTCTACGAGTAAGAGTAATATGGTTTGCATGAAGAGGGCATCCAACCGCACTAGCCACAAAACTCAGCCCCCTAGAAGTCCAAAACTCAAAAGGAACATTGTAAAGACGGACCCAAACCATAACCTTATTAACGTCTTTTTTAGAAAGTGGCAAACTCTGTTGCCAATGTTTGAGAACCAATGGCTGATTGGCCATATCCCATGGACCGCGCTCCATAACTACACAAGCATCTTGGAAATTCAAAAATCTAAAGAAAAATAAACCATTGTCCGAGGACAACAACTCATGCAAACCAATTCTGCCCCAAATCTTATGGACATTATAATCAACCACTTTAAAGGGAAGCTTATTACCAACAAAGTAGCCAAACAAAGTAGTTCTCCTCGCTACACTACCTTCTTTCGCAACATCCACATGGGGACAAACCTTGATTCGACCATCAATCATATTCAGTTTAATATATTGAAGTGCAACAGAATATGGAGAGGGAACACTTCTATCAGCATCAATAGAACTATTCAACACATTGGCATACCAAAACTATGAGACCTTGAAAATTTAGGAGCCAACTTCACTACTTCCCTGCATTTCTTCTCTGCCTCCCCAAACCTCTCCACCACTATAACAGTCGCCATTTGGACATTTATGCACTTTGCAATTCTAGGGACTAAATCAACAGCTTTTTTAGGTGAACTCACTGCCTCACCAACACAGCCCTTACTAAGCAAAACATTACCCAGCCTCTTCACCTCCACCTCAACATCATCACAGATTTCACCCATTTTTCAGTTCACTTGTACATTCTCTACACCCCCTGCCACACTGCCTCCGTTCACAGCAGGGGTGGCAGGAGCACTACTAAAATTCCAAGAAACAATAGCCTGCTCAGACAAACACACAGCCTCACAAACACCGCCCTTACTGAGCAAATCATTACCCAGCCTCTTCACCTCCACCTCAACATCATCACAGGTATCACCCATTTTCCAGTTCATCTGCACATTCTCTACACTCACTGCCAAACCACCTCCGTTCATAATGGGGGCAGCAGAAACACTACTAATATTCCCAGAACAGCACATATTCCCAAGGGGAAGCACATCAAAAGAAGGAAGGCAGGCAGAGCTCACATTGGTACATTGACCAGAAGGACCTTCAGGAGGCTTAGAAACCGATCCGAGTAAAGGAGATGCATGACTCGGTGTGCACAGAGGATCAGAAGGGTTGTAAGTGCAAGACTGAGAAGTATCACCGGAAAGGCTGAATGAGCTAGATCCAAGACTACCAACAACCGAGCTACAGCTCGTCAGACCCGGCAAGGACCCCAGAAGGCAAGATCTGGGTCTCGCAATCACCGAGGAAGAAGAAGTGATAGGTGTCGAAATGGGCCCCCTGAGGGGAGCTTGGACAGGAGACACCAATGGGAGTACAAAAGAAATAGGCTGGCTAACTTCGCGACCCATGGCGCCACCAAACACATAAGGGAGACCGGACCTTAACTCGGCCAAAAGAGAAGAATCCATTAACACAAAGAAGAGAATGGAGAGAAGTAAGAGCAAAAATAGAGCGGAATCAAAGGCTGAGAAATCGAAAAGAGAGATGAATAAGAAATGAAAGAAGAGGAAAGTGCGAAGAGGAAAAAGGGTGAAGAAGCCGTGGAGTGAAACACAAGATCTAACTCAAAAAAAAAAGAAAAGGAGCAAATCACAAAGAGAGACAAGAGCATTTTGGCCATCTTGGTTTATGGTTCCTTTAATGCACGAGCTTTATTTTCGAAATTCCCATGAACCATAGTTTCCAACTTTGGGCATTTGAGCTTGAGACAAGTTGATAACATATGTAGTTATGCACATTCATGTAGATATAAGCATGTATTAGACTTGTTCATCAAAATATCCAAGTTTCCACAATTTAGAGTGGGTTGGCTGAAAGTGATAAGGGAGGGGGATTGTTGTTTTTGTTGTGTTATGAGGAAAATAAAAATGTTTAGACATGAATTCTTTGGTTTGTAGTTGAAAGATCCCAATGTAGTGTGATCAAGCCATTGGCCAATTGTGTATGGATGGATTATATTTTGTGACTTAATGATGCTAGATAAGGGTTTGTGTTTTGGGTGGATGATATAAGATGAGTTTTGATTTATATTGAAGTTTAAAGGGTAGCGTTGAGATTACCTTGGGCATTGTTATTTAAGAGTTGATGTTAGGCCCTGAAATAAGGCTAGCGTCGCGACACTGAGTAAGAAGGTGCTCTTTGCTTGGGTATGATCGTGTGAGCGTCGTGACATTCAACATCTGGCATCGCGGTGCTTAACAAGCGGAGGCTCTCTGCCTCGGGTCTGATCATGTGAGCGTCGCGACACTCAACACCCAGCGTCGCGATGCGTAATAAAAGGATATTCATGCCTCAACTATGACCGAGTGGGCATCGTAATACGCAACGTCTGGCGTCGCGACTCGTACCCTTTTCTCAGGATCTATTTTAGCCATTCCAAATAAATCCTAGGATGTTAAAGGCCACCCTAAGGGTTTCATATCGGCACATATACACGCATTATGACATGTCACAAGCATAATACATCATATAATGATAATAATTGGTTAAATTGAAAAGCTTAGCCTAGTTCCGAAGCAAAATTCATGACTTATGTACTAATTAATTTTATCGATTATAAATTGTCAGTAGGAACCATAATTTCCTTCTGCGAAGTAAAGTAATGTCAGCCAGATTCCAAAATAGTGAGTGGATGTTTTCTCTTCAAAATGATATTTGCTTATTTGTTTTGAATTGAGACTTACTTTTAAGAATATATGGTGTAGCCAAGTTTATTTTTCAGTTATATGATGATTGAGAATGTTTTGGAAGGCTTTGATTTTAAAAGTATGAGATTTCATAATTTTTGTAGGCATGGGGAAAACCCCACCTCAGATGTGACTTATGACATGTGCACATGTAGATCAAGATTAGGGGGACGACGATACGTAACGTTCCAAGACCCTAGATTCAGGGTCAAGATGATGGCATTGATTAGCACATTCCGCTCTAGTTCACTGGGTTGGGGGACAGTGATATGTAACGCCCCAAGGCACTAGTTTAGGCGTATGGGGGGACGGCGATACGTAACGACCTCATGCTTCTGGTTTTCTATAGATTCGAAGAGATATGATTTTCAGAAAAAGATAGTTTTATGAAAGTGTTTTCAAAAGAAATAATTTTATGAGAATCTCATAATTTTACATACATAAATGATTTCTAGAAGAGTTTTTACAGGAAAAAGATGTGTTTCCAGACAAGAAATAGTTTTCAAAAAAGATCAGTTTTATCGAGATGATTTCGATTTCAGAAAAATGAATGTTTCAAAAAATATTTCAGTTTCCGTTTTCAACTGTCCACTCACTATGTCATTCAAAAGATCTAACCTCCCCACTTCCAGTGTTTCTGTTTTGTAGGTATACTCGGAGGACTAGCTCGAGAGGATGATACTGATGACAGTCACTAGGGCATTTTGGTTCATCAGGTCAAGTTAGAGACACAGTTTAGCCAGAGTAAGAGTAAAGTCATGTATCAGACAATTGTATAGTAAAGATTGTGTGTAAAATAAGTTAAAGTATCTATGACAGAGTTATAAACTGTATTTTTATTGAGTACGTACATATGAGTATTAAGTTGCATTTCATGTTATTGAGTTGGGCAATGGTCCCTATGCATGAGTTTGTGATTGAGATGAGATTAATAGTGACGATCATAGTTAGAAAGTCAGAGGATTAGGGGGATAGGTCGGCCTATTCACTATTGGTAGCATTTTCGAGAGAGGAATGTTACATTTCTTTTGTTTCAGCTTTGACTTATCTAAGGCGTGGCAACTTTAGTGGCATCTCCGTGCTAGAAAAACACTACAAGGAATCATCTTAAGGGTTCTCAAAGACAAGTTCTTTGGGGTTGTCTTTGTGGCCTTGGAAGGGTTTTGTTCCTATAAAATCAAATTCGCGATTCTTGGAGTTTTATCCGTTGCGAGGGATTTGCTTGGCCTAATCCTCCATGTGAGTTCTGCGTCATTAGGTATCAGAGCATATGGTTCCAAGGTCTGATTTTTCTATCTTTACTTTGTGTTTTTTATTTAGTTTTTATTGTGTTTGTTGGTCATCAAGATATTTGTTTATCTTTATTCTTGGTTTTTGTTGGTTTGTGTGTTTCTTAAGTGTTTTTTTGCCTTTCTGATTTTTCGATGACTGGCATACTGGTCCCATACCAGCCTTCATACCGGTCTACATGAGCATTACATAGATACGAAAATCATTGTAGTTCCATACCGGTATACCTAGAGATTACATAGTACAGAAACCGATCTAGTTTCATATTGGTACTATATCGGTCTACATCCAGTTAACATGGGAGTAAATTATAGCTATTGGAATCGGCAAGCAACAATACCAGTACAATATCGAGATCCAAATCGGTCAATACTTAGAATTTTTTTAAAGAGGTCAAGTGATTTGAGGAGCAAAAAAAGAGTAAAAAAGTTCATAAATTTGTTTGAATTTGGTTGGTTTCATATTATCATTTGGGTGTCTGTGGATGGTAATTCATCAAAATTTCTATTGAGGTATCAAATTTCCGTCCCAATTTGCATATGTTCGCAATTGTTTGCATGTTTGATTACTTGTTGTGCTAGTTGTTATTTCTTTATTCCAAGTATTCTAGCTTTAGGTTTTCTTTGAATTAAGTCTACGTATTTGCTAATTCTAAGTCGTATTACTCTGTTTGTCTTATATTGGTTTCTTATTGGTTATGCTAGCTTAAATGCTACACATTGTTGTGATGCTCTTTGGTAAGTTATATTCACATTATTTTGAGTGTAAACACGAGTTGAGTGGAGTGGAGTGATACATATTTAAGTGCAAACATATGAGCGTGTGAGATTGTGAGGTTATATAATTATTTTCACATATTTGTTACTTCTAATTTGTTTGTTGAAGCTTTGAGACGACAAGTACTGGTTTAACAGTGGATGAGAAGCTTGATGCTTTAAATAGGAAGTTTATGGATCTGATGGAGAACATGAATGCTGCTTTCGAGAGGTTGTCCTAGAGTGTAGAGAGTAATCAAACAGGCAGTATTCCCAAAGCACCACCACCTCAGCATATACCCCACCTCAGAATGTGACACCACGACGTGTACCACTATATGAAAAAGAAACTGAAAAAGAGTTTGATGATTCTGATGATCTTAATGATGTGGATGAGAGATTTCAGCCAGGGACCTGATAGGAGTCCTAATAGGAGGTTTGATAGGAGGGATATTTGGTTTGATGGTAGAGGTATACTTGATGACATACGTGAGGATTATGACAGGAGAGGTTATGGTAGACATGGTGATTTGAGCAGCATCAATATCAAGATACCAAACTTCCGGGGAAAGAATGATCATGAAGCGTATTTAGAGTTGGAGAAGAAGATCGAGTTGAGTTTAAATTGTCATCATTACTCTGATGAGAAAAAGATCAATCGGCATCCATAGAATTCACTGATTATGCGATGATTTGGCGGGATCAGATTGTCACCAACCGAATGAGGAATCATGAGAGGCCAGTTCAGACATGGGAAGAACTTCGAAGTCTCATGAGGAAATGTGCACTTATTAAACCCATTTTATTAGAATTTCAAATTTTAAACTATAAAACCTATTAATGCAATTAATCGATTTCCATGCATACCATATTCATTTTTAACCATTTTAAATCAAATAAAATGATATTTCATGTCTAAAATATATATGCATCCAAAGCATGTTACGACATGTGAAATGCAAAAGTAGACACCCTAAGCTATATGACATGTTATTCAAACATTTCGAATTAAACATACATACAATATAAAAAAAAATATGTTGCATTGACCGGACTTTATTTTTTTTCCTATACTAATCTAATTAGTAAAAAAATTCCCAAGGCATCGATTGGTCTTTAAATCTCACTCCAAGGTGGTGTTGGCTCCTTTTGCGACTTCGGTGCTCCAAATTACAACAATTGAAATTTTTACATGGGAAAATTAAATTACAGTATTTGTAAACAATGGCCTTATGGCCTTACATCCCAAAACCCAAATCAACATAAAAATAAAAGTCGGAAAAATTTACGACCAATGCAAAATCTATTCATCACATGAAATAACAAAATTAATCATCTCATTAATACTATTTTGTGTCTACTCATCTATACATGCATATTATTATTTATAACTCATATAAATAAATAAAAAAGTAACTTTAAATAAAAAAAAAAGGGTTAAGAACTCTTTTCGACCTCACTCTTGATGCCAATTGTAGGAACCACTTTCCTAGCGCGGCGAAAACACGTTAGGCACACGGGAGCGGATCAACAACAATGCTTACAAGCTTGATTTTCCTAGTGAGTATGATGTGTCTGTAAACGTTTAATGTTTCTGACTTATCTTATTTTGATGCAGGTGCAGATTCGAGGTCGAATCCTTTTCAAGAGAGGCAGAATGACATGAACCAAGGCACACTCGAAGCACCAAAGGACACGACCAATATAAAAGTAGAACATTTGCAAGTACCAACAGGGCCAATCACAAGATAGAAGGCCAAGAGGATGAGAGAAGCAATGTGATCGGTGAAATCACTCACGTAACGCAAGCGCACGTATCGCTCAAGTAGTATAAAATATATTGATCCCACGAGGACTTAATACCTAAGCTATTAATTTATGACGTTAAATATTTACGAGTATCTAAAAGATTGAATGTTGTTTGGATGGTGATTTTTTTGTCTAAATATAAGTAAATAAAACAGTACGAAAGTAAATTAAAGGAAAATTCAATATTATAAAACTATCTAGGGTTGTGAATCATTCCAATATCTTTTAAAGATGAAGTGACTATCTCATGTTTGTGCAATATATCGGTTTATTAACTTGGAACACGAAATTATGCAAAAGCCTCTGTCGATGGTCAAATGTAAACACCCAAAGTAATCCAATTAATCATATGTCTATGTTAACCAAATCACCGAAATTCATTAAGATTAATTTCCAATTGAGGCTACCCCGCCCGATAGGTATATGTCTATCCTGGAAGGAAATCTACCTAAGGATCACCATGCCCCAAGATGAGATCGTGAGCTATTGAATTTAAGGCTGAAACCGAAAATTCCTTCGTCAAATTTATTTTAAATTTACCAGATCAATCCTATTAATGACCGGTTAAGAATGAGCATTAAGCTTAAGACTCAATAAATAAACATTTATATTACCCAAACATAAAATAACCCCTTATAAACCGGTGATATTGGAATTCATCACAACCCTAGATAAGGGGTTTAGTTACTACACATATCTAGGACTAATAAAGACATAAATAAAGTAAATGACATAAAGTAAAGTTTGGAAATTAAAAAGATAAATAAAGCAATAAATAAAATGTTGGGGGTTAGAGGATCCACTTTTATTACTTCTAATTTAGATTTCTCCCTTATTATAATATACAAACTTTACATGACATTACCAATCGACCATAAATGATGTATCCTGATTAAGTCAGATTTATGATTAATTCCAACCGACCATAAAGGCGGTATCCAATTTAGTCAGTTTAAAATCAATTTAATTAAGTTCAACCGACCATAAAGGCGGTATCCCATTAAGTCATGTTTTAAAATATTTTATATATTATAACTAAGGGAGATTAATATAAATATTAGTAATAAAAGCATAACCTTTCACCCCAGCAGATGGGAGTTAACTCCTTATACTGAAAAGTGAAATAAAGACTGAAAAGTAAAATAAATAAAGAACTATTGCATAAAATAAAAATTAAATACAAAAAATTGTAAATAAACAAACAATATACAATCTTCTTAGTATTCTTAAGGAAATCACCAGAAGAAGGTATGAATTGGAATTCTGATTTCGGCCTAATTTATAGGTAAAATTTGGTGCCACGCGTCGCGACGCATAATGCTTTGCGCGTCGTGACACGCCATTGATCTTTGACACGTGTACGCGATTTTCACGAGATGATGACACGTGGCTGTCGACAAAATTATTGGCTCAGCATCGCGATGCATGAAGGCTTGCATGTCACGATGCTGATGTAAGCAATGACGTGTAGTGTCACCAGCATGGGATGATGGTACATGTTTGGCGTATGATAGCAAGATTGCTGTTGTTGGACAATTATGACCAATAGCATCACTATTTGTACAGAACATGGTGTTGTTGTACAAATTAACTATGTGACAAAGGAAATTGCTCTTTTATCATTTGTAATTGGATTACCAAGATATATAAATGATAAAAGTCCATATGATTATTTCCGGATTGATAAGATATGAGACAGTATCAATCCATTAAGGTTTAATCATTAAAACATCCCTAGTCGTAGTATTATCGAGATTGGACATCGATAATGTGGAATAGACAAGTATTGCACTTGTGCGTGTTATGGGAGTATAATGGCATAGTTCTCATATATTTAAGTATTGGATACTTATGCAAGTGTAATAGGAGGTTGTGTTTACCGATGGTACAGAAACAGCTTCGCTCTGGATAGACCCCTCGGAATTCCATTGGTAGTACGACTATGTGTCTATAGAAGTCCGAATCAGGGTAGGTGTATTTGGTCTTTACCTGAGACTTACACCGCTAATACTTGCGACAATCAATATACTTTGATTTTGGTCGTCCAGGGCTTTAACAGGTTATGTGTAGGCCTCTTCTAGGTATATTGACAATCATAGTGTATTGGGTGTGTTGTCAAGATGGAAGTATCACTCCAGTCATAGTGGAGATGATGGTCACGTAGGATACGGAACTGGTACTCTTATATGCTGCAGCTATCGGGATAATATGACTAGGTTATAGTTATCCGATTATAGAGACTAGTTACCAGAGATCCGATATGTGCTTCGTACGGGGCAGACACAATTCCAGCCCCAGGCCTAGCACGTGACATCAGATATTGGATCGCAATATGCAATACTACGTATACTACGCCTGATATAGATTACATATTCTTTTAAGGATATTTCTAGAGAATTGGGTAGGCACGGTGCTTTGCTAGAAGCCAACCATGTCTTGTAAATCGGTAAAAACGTAGTACTAGGTACGTACGTGTTCGGATAGTCCGACGACCAGATTTACTGCCAACATATCTGGGGATCTCATGGGTCGCTTCCCGAAGATTCACCGATGACGTATGACTCGCACATAATTAATCTGGGATTAATTATTAGAGAGAGAAAATTAATCTGGGATTAATTACGGAGATATTTTATCTGGGATAAAATATTATTTAAAGAGAGAGAGAACGATTAATTTGGAATTAATCGATAAAATAATATATTCGATATATTAAACGAAATTAGATTTCGACGCGAAATTAAAATTAGATTTTAATACGGGCAAACGAGTTAATTTAGAATTAATTCGCTAGCGTCGTGAATAATAATTTTACTAGGCATAATTATTTAATTAAATTTGATTTAATTACGTCGCAATGAAAATTAATTAATTAGGAATTAGCGAACCCGAGCCCGAGAGTGTTTACGGGCCCACTCGCATTTCGAATCAAGTGGGGCCCACAAGTCACATCACGCGTCACATCATTAGTCATTCTTGTGATGGAAGTCACATCAACTTTGAGTGATGTGATGCTTGTCATTTTTTTGTGATTGATGGGGGTGGTTGAAGACTTAAAGTCTTGTACCAAATTTTGAATTTGGTAATTAGTATTAGTTTTTTAGAAAACATATACACAAAAAACAACCAACTCATCCTCTCTCTCTCCCTCCTCCTACCTCACGGCACAAGGTGCCATTTTCTCTAAAAACTCTCCTTGGCCGAGAGATGTAAGAAGCTTAAGGGAATTTTGTGGCAAAATTTCCAAGTGCTAGCACACCAAAGGAGTCTCACAAAGGTGATAGGGAAACCAACTCCTGAGCATGGAATCCATTCACAAAGCTTGGAGCTTGAAGACCATTTCCATGGAGGTTGACCGAAACTTGGAGCATAGAATGGAGGCATTGCCGAGAGCTTCAAGGGTGAAGAAATTTTTTGTGTTTCATTGCATCGCAACTCTGATCAAAGTGAGTATTTCCGCAACTTAACTTTGATGTATTCACATGTTTTCATTGCTTAATTTGATCTTGGGATAACCTAGAAACCCAACAATGGTATCAAGAGCCTTAATTAAGCATGAAATTGGAATTAGGGTAAAATTTGGGTAAAATTGATTTGAGCATGATTTGATGAAATTGATTGTTTGAATATGCTTGAATGATGATAACATAGTGTTATGCATGATCAATTTGATGAAAATTGAATTGGATCAAATTTTCCCCAAATTGTTGGCTTGGCCGAAAGTTTAGCTTGCCCTAATGTCATGGTAATTTTGTTTTTTGAATCATTGGATGAGTTTAAAAGACTTGGGAAATGTTGATTTGAGATTCAATTGGATTGAAATCGGAATTGAACAAAAACCCTAAAATGTCGTGAGTTACAAGAATGGAAATGAATTGATTTTTTGATTCAATAATGTTGGACATGTGTTGATGATGATTAGCATGATTAATTAGTGTAATTGGTATTTTCGAAATGTTAATTGACTAATTAATTATGGCTAATACACTTGAATTAATTAAATTGTGATATTGGGAATATTGAAATTTAATTAGTTGGGCTAAATTTGGAATTGGGCTTTTAAAGTTGTATTTGGGCTTAATGGGCTTGGTTGGGCCAAGTTTGGTTTAGGTTAATTGGTTGGATCCAATTGGGCCCAAAACCATATCCATAAAGTCCAAATATAATATAATGGACCTTTAAAATTTTAATTGGGCCTAATGGACCTAAATTGATTTTTGGCAAATAAGGGTGATTCCTTAATTGGGCTTTGGTATTTGGATTTGACCCATATTGACCAAAGTCCATGCCTTATAAATTAATTGAAAGCCCATTGGACTTTAATTAAATTGACATTGGATGTTAATTGGGCTTTGAGACCCGAAAAGATTAGATTTAGAATCTAAGTCGTAAAGGCACATTAAATAAAGTGTAATTATTTAATTTAGAATTAAATAAAGAATTAGTATTAAATACACATTAAATTGGATTTAATATTGTAGTTTAATATAATTCAAGAATTCGTACTTTGAGTACTTATCTTAAAACGAGTTTGACTCGCGCAAAATCAAATCGTTGTTTGAACATTGGATGGTCATTAATTTCAGATTAATTAATTGGATTAGATTGATTGATAACATGTTTTGTGTGAATACATGGATGTGATGTATGAATAATGTATATCGGATGGATATTAGATGGGTGAGGGCAATTTTGGAAATTGTTGTAATAAATTTAGAATTTATTAAATTGGACCTGCGTGTCCAGCCTATTACCTCTTGACTCTTTGTATTTCTCTTCTCACCTATTCCCCTCAATGTAAATGAGGTTTCTTTAGAAGTGTTATGTCATTGGGTAGAAGTAAGATTTGTGCTAGCGGGAGAGAGGAAATGGAGAGATTTGTTCTAGGAACAAAATGTGTTAAATATCCATCCGCATATCATTATTAATTTATTTACGCGCCTTATTATGTTTTTAGAATGCATGTTTAAGGGTGTATGATGAGACCTTAACAAAGATAATTAATTGGTTGCCAATTACACGAAAAACCCTCAACATATATTAAGCGTTTTTCCTTCCATTGAATGATTCATTCTCAAGATCCAAGATTGGCACTGGTTTGTTGGCCAAAGTCAAGGCCTTTGTCCATCGCTGATGTGTTTGAATCATGAAGGCTTTGTTCCATATCGCATGTCTTGTCCAAGTTGTGATTTGTTGGCCAAAGTCAAGATCACTTCTTGCCATCGACATCGATTACGAAGCTTTCCAAAGTCAATGGGTCCCGCTTAACTGGAATCATTAAGTTTGTTGTGCCAAAGCCAAGGCTTAATTGATTCAGAGGAAAAAGGTTAGGCAATATATTGGATATATTGGCATATATTAGATATATGTTTCGGACTTGGATGTCCACCTACTGGATCTAGGAATTGGATGAGATCCAATTGATCTTAGAGATCTACCTAGTTAAATATCATACAGCTTGTTGGCCAAAGTCAAGGTTGTGTGTTATTTAACAGGATCCTAGCCCACTATGAAACAAGGTTTCCCGAGTACTCAACAGAGGGTTAGAGGCTCGCCGAAAAATAGTGGAAGGCAAGTATTAAATTTGCAATTTTGTTTAGATATTTGCCAATACGCGCTCATTTCATTTTTCGTCATTAATTAAAAAATATATTAGTTGGACTAATATTTAATCGTTGTTTTAATAAAACAGTTGGACTGTATTCAAACTGCTTCAAATTATAGTTGATTATATAATTGGATTATAGTAATCAATATATTTGAATTTAACCAATCAAATTATAGTTGATTATTTAGTTAGACTATAGTAATCATTATATTCAATAGTACCTGAAATAGTTGATTGGATAGTTGGACTATAACAATCAAGATAACTGAAAGATTAGCATTTAAAACATAAACCTGGGTGAAAATGTCATTAAACGGCTTTAATTTTCAGATTGGGAATAGAACCTCAGGATAGTCCTAGGAACTGAGAAGTTACTCTATTTGATAGAGCAATCTCTTGGGCATAAGCCCGGAGTTGAGAAAATAGTAGAACATGATCTTTGGAAGATTCATGTGATGATAACTTTAGTGCTCAGTCCTTTATGCTTAATGCAATGATACTTTAATTCCGACATCAAAATTAAGGATTAGATCATTGTACCTTGATGATGAAATTAAAGATCTTCATAGATTTATTCTTAGATCTTAGAAGTACAAACTGCAAAAGAAGCTCTTTAGCTCGTGTATGTCAGAGGGTACATCTGTCGAGCACTAGGTGTCGCAGATGATTGCTGACATCGATCAGCTAGGTTAGCTGGGCATTACCTACGTGGCCGAGACTACCAAAGATTTGATCTTATAGTCTCTACCCGAAAGTTGGGGCAGGTTCATTGTGAATCAAGAGTAAACTCTTGGAGAATTGACGGCTATGCTCTAGGAGGCAGAGCCAGAGCTTCTAAAAGGGGCAAAGGCAAAATCATCACAGTCTTCTAGGAAGACAAAGAACATATCCCAAGATGTCTGCCTAAACTATGAAAAACGGGGTCACTGGAAGAGTGACTGCTGTATGGACAAGGCAGACATGAAGGAAGTGAAGGCGGGGCAAGGCTCCAGCTTCAAGTATGTTTGTCATAAACATGTTCACTACTAGTTTCTAAATTGGATTTTTGATACTAGATGTGGTACATATATATGTACTATTGTGCAGAATCTGCTGATTAGCAGGAGACTGACTTCAGTTGAGATTGATCTGCGAATAGGAAACGGGATGAAAGTCGTTGTTTTAACCGTAGAAACCTAAGTTTAGGAACTACCATTTGGGTGTGTACTTAAATTAGGAAACTGTTATAATGTACCTAGTTTGACTAGAAACATTATCTCTATATCAGAGTATAATCCGTTACGGATATACCTTTATATTCAATAACACTAAAGTGTTTCATTTTATAAAGATGATATTGAGATAAACACATTAGATGTGAATAACAGTATTTATATTTAGAATATAAATGAATCTCAAACGTATAACATGACAAAAAAATAGCTCAAACTGAATTTATCAGATGAGACTTATTTGTAGCATTATTATATGGGACACATTAAACAAGACTCGTATATCCACACTTTTGAAGAGTGGATACCAGGACGGATTTGATTCTATTCAAATGATGTCTACGAATCTAGTTTATTAGGCAAAGTGCCTAAAACACCTTTTACTTGGTAAAAGTACAAGTGTCATTGATCTGTTAGCCCTCGTTCATAGTGACGTAAGTGGGCCCATATCTAGCTAGGCTAGAGGTGGATATGAACACTTCCTAACCTTTACGGATGTGGCATCGCGTTATGGTTATGTGTTTCTTTTGAAACACTAATCAGAAACTTTTGATAAATTCAAAGAGTTTCGACACGAAGTAGACAAACAGATCGGCTAATGTATTAAAACATCATGATTAGACCGTGATGAAAATACTTAAGCAATAAGTTTCTCAAATTACTTGAAAGAGTATAGTATTATTTCAATGTGGACTCCTTCCGGAACACCTCAATTGAGCGGTGTGTCCGAACAGAGAAACCGAACCTTGTTCGACATAGTAAGGTTAATCATGAGTCGCTCTGAGCTACCATTTTCCTGTTAGACAGTAATGACCCATAGCGTCACTATTTTGTAAATGATATTGTATCATTGTACAAAATTAACTATGTAGTAATGAAATTGCCTTTTACCGTTTTGTAATTTATTTACTTTGATATATAAATGGTAAAAGTCCCTATGATTAATTCCGGATTGAGATGATATGAGACAGTATCAATCCATAAAGGTTTAATCATTAAATATCCCTAGTCGTAGTATTATCGAGATTGGACATCGATAATGCGGAATAGACTAGTACTGCACTTGTGCGTGTTGTGAGGGCACAACAACATAGTTCTCATATATTTGAGTATTGGATACTTATGCAAGTGCGGTAGGAGGTTGTGTTTTACCGATGGTACGGAAAACAGCTTCGCTCTGGATAGACCCCGCGGAATCCCATTGGTAGTATGTCTGCGTGTCTATGGGAGTCCGCTTCAGGGTAGGTGCATATGGTCTTAACCTGAGACTTGCATCGCTAGTACTTGCGACAATCGGTAGACTTTAGTTTTGGTCGTCCAGGGCTTTAACAGGTTCTGTGTACACCTCTTCTAGGTTTATCGGGAATCGTAGTGTATTGGGTGTGATGTCAAGACGGAAGTATCACTTCAGACATATGGAGATGATAATCGCGCAGGATACAGAACTAGTACTCTATAATGGTTGCAACCATCGGGATAATATGACAAGGTCAGGATTATCCGATTCAAAGAGACTAGTTGCTTGATGTCCGATATATGTATCGTACGGGGCAGACACATCTCCAGCCCCAGGCCTTACATGTGATCATCCGATACTGGATCAGTATACACTATACTACGGTATACTACGCCTGTTATAGATCTTATATTCCAATAAGAATATTTCTGGAGAATTGGGTAGGCATGGCGTTTTGCTAGAGGCTAACCTTGTCTTGTAAATCGGTAAAAACGTAGTACTTGGTACGTACGTGTTCGGATAATCTGACGGCCGTATTACTACTGCCAACATATCCAGAGATCTCTTGGGTCGCTTCCCGAAGATTCACCAATGACGTATGATTCAAACTCGATTAATCTTGGATTAATTACGGAGAGACTTTATCTTGGATAAAGTACTATACATAGAGAGAGAACGATTAATTTGGAATTAATCGTAAAATTATTATATTCGATATAATAATCGAAATTCGATTTCGACGCGAAATTAAAATTAGATTTTAATTCGGGCAAACGAGTTAATTTAGAATTAATTCGTTAGCGACGTAAATAATAATTTCGCTAGGCGCAATTATTTATTTAAATTCGATTTAATTAACGTCGCGACGAAAGTTCGGTATTTCGGAAATATCGAACCCGAACGCGTGAGTACGCGTGGGCCCACTTTCATTTGGGTTGTGTGGGGCCCACATGACACATGTCATTTTATGCATTATTTAATTGTTAATACATTGCATGGTGATAGTGTACAATACACTCAATGGTTTTGCATGGAGTTTGAGTGTTTGACACTCTAAGCCATTGCATGATTTGTGTCATAAGTTTATTATTAATTTAATAAATATTATGGCATAAATATAAATTGATTTTGAAACAAAAATCATCATCCTTCTCTCTTCACCTCTGACCGAAACTGTGAAGTTTCACAGCCCTCTCCCTTTTCTGTTTTTGTTGCAAAAACTTGAAGAAAGTGTGTGTGTTTGGAACATTAAATCACATATAAGGCTAGCACCTTCAAGGGATCATACAAAGGTGTTATGGGAAACTAATCTTGAGCTTGGAAGGATCAAAGAAAGCTTGGAGCTTCCCCACTCACCTTGGCCGAAACCTCACTGCACAAAGGAGAAAATTTTATTTCATCAACGCATCCGCATTCCGATCTTTGTGAGTATGATTCCGCCATACTTCAATATTGTTCATTCATTATTATATTTGTTTGCTCTTTTGATCTTGGGACATGGATTAGAATTTCCAACAATGGTATCATTGAGCTTAAAGAGCATGAAAATATATTAGGGTAATATTTGGGCAAAATTGATTGAAGCATGATTTGATGATTTTGATTGATTAAGTATGCTTAAATGTATGTTACATTATGTTATACATTATCAATTTCATGAAAAATAAATTGGATTAATTTTTCCCCTCTTGGAGAGGCTTGGCCGAATACTACCTAGACCATGGAGATGATGATTTGTTGTTTATAAGATCATTGGATGACTTTAAACGAACATAAAATGACGATTTGTGATTCGATTGGATTGAAAACGAAATCGGTAATTTTTCATCACCTTGGCCGAATGCATGGAAGAAGATTAGGGACTTGATTTTTTGATTAAATAATGTTGGACATGTATTTAAGATAAAAATATGATTAATGGATTAATTTGATATTTTGGAAATATTGATTTAAAGGATTAATCATGACATTACACTTTAATTAATTAAGTTATAAAATTTGGAATTTTAAAATTTGATTAATTGGGCTTAATTTTGAATTGGGCCTAAAACTATTATATTTGGACATAATGGGCTTGGTTGGACCAAGTAGGTTTGGGCAAATTGGATTGGATCCAAAAATGGGCCTAAATCACTCCATTAAGTCCAAATGTAATAAATGGGCTTTTATGTTTAATTGGGCCTTATGGGCTTGATATTGATTTTTATGGCAAATGAGGGTGATTCCTTATTGGGCTTGGAAATTGGGTTTGACCCACATTGACCAAGGCCCAAGCCTAATGAAATCAATTGAAAGCCCATCGGACTTTAATTAAACGGACATTGGATGTTGATTGGGCTTTGAGACCCGATAGAATTAGATTTGGAATCTAAGTCATAAAAGCACAATAAAAGTGTAAATATTTAATTTGGAATTAAATATAAGGATTAGTATTGAATACGACTTAAATTGGATTTGACGAGTAGTTCGATATAATTCGTGAATTCATACTATAAGTATTTATTCTCAAATTGAGTTGGACTCGCGCAAATGCAAACAATTGTTTGAACATTGTATTGTCACCTAATTAAAGACTAATTAATTGGATTTGATTGGTTGTATAACATGCCTTGAATGAATGAATGTGGATGTAATGTATGAATAGTGTATATCGGATGGATATTAGAAGGGAAGGGTAATTTTAGAAATTATTGTAAATTTAGAATTTATAAATTGGACCTGCGTGTCCAGCCTTTCTCTTATTGTCTCTTTGTATTCTCTTCTCACCTAATTCCCCTCAATGTAAATGAGGTTTCTCTTATTGTATTATGTAATTGGGTAAGAGTAGAATAGTTCTAGCGGGGAGAGGAAAGGGAGTGATTTGTTCTAGGAACAAGTTGTTGTTCATATCCATCCGTATATCGCTATTACTTTACTTTACGCGCTTTATGATGTTTTAGAAGCATGCTTAAGGGTGTATGATGATGAGACCTAACAAAGATAAATTAATTGGTTGCCAATTACACGAAAATCCCTCAAACAATATTAAGCGATTTTCCTTCCGTTGAGTGATTCTTTCTCAAGATCCGAAATTGGCATTGGTTTGTTGGCCAAAGTCAAGACCTTTGTCAATTGAGGATGTGTTTGAATCATGAGAGTTTTGTTCCATATCGGTGTCTTGTCCAAGTTGTGATTTGTTGGCCAAAGTCAAGATCACTTCTTGTCCATCGACATTGATTACGAAACTTTCCATGTCAATGGGTCCCGCTTAACTGGAATCATTAAGTTTGTTGTGCCAAAGCCAAGACTTAGTTGATTCAGAGGAAATGGTTAGGAAAATGTATTGGATACATTGACATATGTATTAGATATATATGTTTCGGACTTGGATGTCCACCTACCGGATCTAGGAATTGGATGGGATCCAATTGATCTTCGAGATCTACCTAGTTAAATATCATACAACTTGTTGGCCAAAGTCAAGGTTGTGTGTTATTTAACGGGATCCTAGCCCACTAGGAAATTGGATTTCCCGAGTACTCGACAGAGGGTTAGAGACTTGTAGAAAATAGTGGGAGGCTAGTATTGAATTTGCAATTTCATTCAGATACTTAGCTTTACGCGCTTACAAAATTTATTTCGTCAATATTTTAACATTAGTTGGACTAATAAAATGTTATTTTGTAACAGTTTGACTGTACCCATATATCGTTAACTAGATAGTTGGACTATCGTAGTTAAGATGGCAAACAAAGGAAATGTCCGAGACATAATCATGGGTGATAATGTATTTAAGGGCACGAACTTTGCTGACTGGGAAATGAACCTGAGGATAGTCCTTGGGGCAGAGAGGCTGTTG
This sequence comes from Zanthoxylum bungeanum, assembly GCA_019454045.1. Taxonomy (NCBI): domain Eukaryota; kingdom Viridiplantae; phylum Streptophyta; class Magnoliopsida; order Sapindales; family Rutaceae; genus Zanthoxylum; species Zanthoxylum bungeanum. The sequence continues at coordinate 190,633 of SKCR01025361.1, read as the reverse complement.
TACACCATACAGAGACCTCTCGGGCCGAGGCCCACTGAGCCACTTGAGCTGGAGTTATGGAGAACTCATAGCGATGATTGTGATACAACTCAGTCGATCATGCTTGCTTCCATGACTCAACACTTTCGTCGCCAGAATAGGGACTTGGATCCTTATAATATGATGGCTAGACTAAAGGATCTTCACCGCACTAATAAGCGGATGGAGAGGTATGAGTTGGTGAAGAAACTCTTTCGCTCCCGTATGACTGATGGCGCTTCAGTTGAGGCCCACGGGACTCAAATGATAGCTGACATTGATGAGCTGGCCAAGATGGGAATAGTCTTGGAGGCTGAGCTGACTGTAGACATGCTTTTACAGTCACTTCCCGATACTTGGAAGCAGATTATCATCAACTACAAGTTGATGGATACGGACGATACTCTTGGAGAGCTATTGTCCATTCTTAAGGAGTCAGAGAAAGAGCTTCTTAAAGGCAACAAGCGCGAGGCGCACTTTGCATCGACCTCTCAGACGTCAAGGGCTGGGCCCAAGGCAACTGGAGGGGTGAAAAAGAAGAAGCGTAAGAACAAGGGCAAGGCCAAGATGCCGATGGCTTCTGGGAAGCCGAGGAACAAGTCACAAGACATATGCCTTAACTGCGGCAAAAGAGGTCACTGGAAGCGTGACTGCCGCATGAACAAGGCGATCAGAAGGGAGATCAAGGCGGGCAAGGCACCGACCTCTGGTATGTTTGTTATTGAAATAAACATGGCTACTTCTAGTTTTAAAAATTGGATTTTTGATTCTGGTTGTGGTTCTCATATATGTACTGATGTGCAGGATCTGCAGAACAGCAGGACTCTGGCTTCAGGGGAGATTGATCTACGAGTTGGAAACGGAACTCCTGTTGCTGTTTTGGCCGTGGGCACTTTTGTATTAGAACTGCCCTCGGGGCATGTACTTAAACTAAATGACTGTTATTATGTACCTAGTTTGACTAGGAATATTATATCTGTATCTTTGTTAACCCGAAATGGGTACACTTTTGTATTTAGAAACACTGGGTGTTATTTATATAAAAATGATGCAGAAATATGCACTGCAGTTGCAAATAATGGTCTTTATATTTTGAATATAAATGAATCTCCTACATATAAATTAACAAACAAAAGGCTTAAAAAGAGTGATCCAAATGATGAAACTTATATGTGGCATTGTCGTCTGGGACACATTAACAAGACTCGCATATCCACACTTTCGAAGAGTGGGTACTTGGACGGATTTGATCCAAATTCATATGACGTCTGCGAATCTTGCTTATTAGGCAAAATGCCTAAATCACCTTTTAGCGGTAAAGGTGAACGCGCCACTGAACTGTTAGCCCTCGTTCATAGTGACGTTTGTGGGCCCATGTCTAGCCAGGCTAGAGGTGGATATCGATACTTCGTAACCTTTACCGATGATGCATCACGTTACGGTTATGTGTATCTAATGACGCACAAGTCGGAAACTTTTGAGAAATTCAAAGAGTTTCGACACGAAGTTGAAAAACAAACAGGCAAGAGTATTAAGACATTACGGTCGGACCGTGGTGGCGAATACTTAAGTAATGAGTTTCAAGATTACCTGAAAGAATATGGTATTCTTTCACAGTGGACTCCTCCTGGAACACCACAATTAAATGGTGTGTCCGAACGGAGAAACCGTACCTTGTTGGACATGGTAAGGTCGATGATGAGTCGCACTGAGCTGCCAATTTCCTTCTGGGGATATGCATTAAACAGTGCAGTTCTTATTTTGAATAAGGTTCCGTCAAAGTCTGTTGAACAGACACCATATGAGATATGGACAGGAAAGAAACCGGGTTTCTCATTCCTGAAGATTTGGGGTTGCTGGGCATACGTTAAACGTTTGGAAGGTACCAAACTTGAACCCAAATCAGATAAATGCCTATTCGTTGGATATCCTAGGGAAACCAAAGGATATTACTTCTATCACCCACAAGAGAACAAAGTATTTGTTGCTCTACATGCGGTTTTCCTTGAGAAGGAATTCCTAAATGCAGTGTTTAGTGGGAAGAAAGTAGAACTCGATGAAAGTCGTAGTGATACTGTTCTTGGCAATGAATTATCAACGGAACATGAACAGTCCATCTGGGATGAGACTGAACCACAATCTTCAAATACACAAGGACCGCGTAGGTCGGAGAGAGTCAGGGTAATACCTGAGAGGTATGGATTCCTGATCTCACCTCATGTAGATATTAATCTTATTGAGGATAATGAACCGGCTACGTATGAGGAAGCGATACAAGGTATCGAATCCGCTTTATGGCAAGAAGCCATGAAGGCCGAAATGGATTCCATGTATACCAACCAAGTTTGGACACTGGTTGATGCACCAGAAGGCGTAAAGCCTATTGGATGCAAATGGGTCTTCAAGAAGAAGACTGACATGGATGGCAACGTACAAACGTACAAAGCTAGGCTTGTAGCGAAGGGATATCGTCAACGACTTGGAGTTGATTATGACGAAACCTTCTCACCCGTTGCCATGATTAAATCCATTCGGATAATGCTTGCAATAGCTGCATATTACGATTATGAAATATGGCAGATGGACGTTAAAACCGCTTTCCTTAACGGAAACCTTTCGGAGGATGTTTATATGCAACAGCCTGACGGTTTTATCGCACCTAGACTTGCAAACAAGGTTTGTAAGTTAAATCGGTCCATTTATGGACTGAAGCAAGCATCGCGGTCGTGGAACCAGCGTTTTGATGAGATCATAAAAGAATATGATTTCATTCAAAACAAGATGATCCTTGTGTATATAAGAAGGTTAGTGGGAGTGCACTGACTTTTATTGTCCTTTATGTCGACGATGTATTGCTTATCGGCAATGACATTCCCATGTTAACGTCGGTGAAAGCTTGGCTTTCATTGAAATTCTCCATGAAAGATCTGGGAGGGGCAGCTTTTATTCTAGGAATAAAGATCTACCGGGATAGATCTAGAAAGCTACTTGGACTCTCCCAGAGTACATATATTGATAAAGTGTTGAAGAGATTCAACATGGATCAGTCCAAGAGGGGACTGTTACCAATATCACATGGCGTCTATCTATCTAGGGACATGTGTCCTAAAACACAAGATGAGAGAGACAACATGAGTCGGACTCCGTTCGCCTCGGCAGTCGGATCGATCATGTATGCCATGATATGTACACGACCTGATGTGTCCCATGCTTTGAGCATGTGCAGTCGATATCAGGCCGATCCAGGTAAAGATCACTGGATGGCGGTTAAGAGTATCCTTAAGTATCTTAACAGAACTAAGGATGCTTTCTTAATCTATGGAGATGGAGAACTTGAGGTATCTGGGTATACCGATGCAAGTTTCCAAACCGACAGAGACGACTTTAAGTCGCAATCTTGGTACATATTTTGTTTGAATAACGGAGCAGTGAGCTGGAAATCTTCCAAGCAAGATACTGTTGCCGATTCAACAACTGAAGCGGAGTACATTGCAGCAGCTGAAGCAGCAAAAGAGGCAGTTTGGATCCGTAAATTCCTAATTGGATTAGGAGTAGTTCCGTTAGCAGCTGAGCCCGTTCCATTGTATTGTGACAATAGCGGGGCTATAGCACAGGCTAAGGAACCAAGGTCTCATCAACGATCCAAACATGTTCTTCGACGATTCCATCTGATTCGAGAGATCATACATCGTGGCGATGTGAAGATCGAAAAGATCGCATCGTGGCATAGTTCTCATATATTTAAGTATAGGATACTTATGCAAGTGCGGTAGGAGGTTGTGTTTTACCGATGGTACGGAAAACAGCTTCGCTCTGGATAGACCCCGCGGAATCCCATTGGTAGTATGTCTGCGTGTCTATGGGAGTCCGCTTCAGGGTAGGTGCATATGGTCTTAACCTGAGACTTGCATCGCTAGTACTTGCGACAATCGGTAGACTTTAGTTTTGGTCGTCCAGGGCTTTAACAGGTTCTGTGTACACCTCTTCTAGGTTTATCGGGAATCGTAGTGTATTGGGTGTGATGTCAAGACGGAAGTATCACTTCAGACATATGGAGATGATGATCGCGCAGGATACAGAACTAGTACTCTATAATGGTTGCAACCATCGGGATAATATGACAAGGTCAGGATTATCCGATTCAAAGAGACTAGTTGCTTGATGTCCGATATATGTATCGTACGGGGCAGACACACTCTCCAGCCCCAGGCCTTACATGTGATCATCCGATACTGGATCAGTATACACTATACTATGGTATACTACGCCTGTTATAGATCTTATATTCCAATAAGAATATTTCTGGAGAATTGGGTAGGCATGGCGTTTTGCTAGAGGCTAACCTTGTCTTGTAAATCGTCGGTAAAAACGTAGTACTTGGTACGTACGTGTTCGGATAATCTGACGGCCGTATTTACTGCCAACATCCACAGAGATCTCTTGGGTCGCTTCCCGAAGATTCACCAATGACGTATGATTCAAACTCGATTAATCTTGGATTAATTACGGAGAGACTTTATCTTGGATAAAGTACTATACATAGAGAGAGAACGATTAATTTGGAATTAATCGTAAAATTATTATATTCGATATAATAATCGAAATTCGATTTCGACGCGAAATTAAAATTAGATTTTAATTCGGGCAAACGAGTTAATTTAGAATTAATTCGTTAGCGACGTAAATAATAATTTCGCTAGGCGCAATTATTTATTTAAATTCGATTTAATTAACGTCGCGACGAAAGTTCGGTATTTCGGAAATATCGAACCCGAACGCGTGAGTACGCGTGGGCCCACTTTCATTTGGGTTGTGTGGGGCCCACATGACACATGTCATTTTATGCATTATTTAATTGTTAATACATTGCATGGTGATAGTGTACAATACACTCAATGGTTTTGCATGGAGTTTGAGTGTTTGACACTCTAAGCCATTGCATGATTTGTGTCATAAGTTTATTATTAATTTAATAAATATTATGGCATAAATATAAATTGATTTTGAAATCAAAAATCATCATCCTTCTCTCTCACCTCTTGACCGAAACTGTGAAGTTTCACAGCCCTCTCCCTTTTCTGTTTTTTTGTTGCAAAACTTGGAAAAGTGTGTGTGTTTGGAACATTAAATCACATATAAGGCTAGCACCTTCAAGGGATCATACAAAGGTGTTATGGGAAACTAATTCTTGAGCTTGGAAGGATCAAAGAAAGCTTGGAGCTTCCCCACTCACCTTGGCCGAAACCTTCACTGCACAAAGGAGAAAATTTTATTTCATCAACGCATCCGTATTCCGATCTTTGTGAGTATGATTCCGCCATACTTCAATATTGTTCATTCATTATATATATTTGTTTGCTCTTTTGATCTTGGGACATGGATTAGAATTTCCAACATTTCCTTCTAGGGATACACATTAATCAGTGCATACTTATTTTGAATAAGGTTCCATAAAAATCTGTTAGACAGATTTCATATTAGATATGAACAAGAAAGAAACCGGGTTTTCTCATTCCTGTAGATTTGGGTATGCCGGGCATATGTTTGGATGATACCAAACTAGAACCCAAATCGGATAAGTGCCTAAATTTTTAGGTTATCCTAGGGAAACCAAAGTATAGTACTTATACAACTCACAAGAGAACAATGTAATTGTTGCTCGCCATGCGGTTTTCCTAAGAGGAATACCTCTATGCAGTGGTAAGTGGGAAGAAAGTAAAACTCGATGAAAATCGGGGTAATACTATTCCAGGCACCGAATCTTTAATGGAACACAAACAGTTCATCAGGGATGAAACTGTACCACAATCTTCGAATACACAAGAACCGCATAAGTCGGAGAGAGTCAGAAAACAACCTGGGAGGTATGGGTTTCTAATCTCACCTCAAGTAGATGTCAATCTTATTGAGGAAGACAAATCGACTGCGTATGAGGAAGTGATACAAGGTATCGACTCCATATTATGGCAAAGTGCCATGATATCCGAAATGGATTCCATGTATACCAACTAAGTTTGGACACTAGTTGATGTACCGGAAGGTATTGTGCCTATTGGTACAATATGAGTCTTCAAGGAAGACAAACATGGATGGCAACTTACCAACGTACAAAGCTAGGCTTTTAGCGAAAAGGTATCATTATCAACATTGTGTCGATTACGACGAAACCTTTTAACTCGTTGCCATGGTTAAATCCATTTGGATAATGCTTGCCAATGCTGCATGTTTCATTTATGAAATGTGGCAGCTGAACGTCAAAATCGATTTCCTTAAACGGAAACCTTTTGGAGGATATTTATAACATCCTGACAGTTTTTTCGCACCAAAACGAGCAAACAAGGTTTGCAAGTTAAATCGATCCATTTATGGATTGAAGCAAACATTATGTTCTTGGAACTGATGTTTTGATAAAATTATAATGGTGTATGATTTAATTCAAAAATGATATGATTCTTGTGTATATAAGGAAGTTAGTGGGAGCGCACTGACAGTGACTGTCCTATATATAGATGATATATCATTTCTTGGAAATGATATTCCCATAATATAATCGGTGAAAGATTGGCTCTCATGAAAATTCTCCGTAGAATTCTTGGGAGAAACAACATTTATTCTAGGAATAGGGATCTACTAGGATAGATCTAAAGGTTGTTCACACTCTTTGAGAACTCGTACATTGAAAAATATGTATGCGACCTGGTATCTCATATACTTTGAGCATATGGAGTCACAAACAGGCCAATCCAAGTGATAGTCACTGGATTGATGTTAAGAACATCCTTAAGTATCTTAGATGAACTAAGGATGCTTTCTTATACTATGGAGAAGGAGAACTTGAAGTGACTGAGTTCACCGTTGCAAGTTTCCTAACCTATAAAAATGACTATAAGTTGTAATAAAGGTACTATATAGTTTGAATAATGGAACATTGAGCTGGAAATCTTCCAAGCAAGATATTGTTGCCGAATAAGCAACAAAAGCGGAATATTGATGCAGCTGAGGGAGCAATAGAAGCACTTTGGATCTTAATAATCCTAAATGGATTAGGAATAGTTCTGTTAGCAGCTGAGCTAGGCTACAGCATAGGCTAAAGAATCAATGGTCTCATCAACGATCCAAGTATATACTTCAACTATTCATCTGATTCGTTCGGATCATACATCGTGGCGATGTGATGATCGAATAAATCGCATCAGATGATAACTTTGCAAATCCGCTGACAAAAGCAGTTTCTCAGCAGAAGTTTGAGCGAACCGTACATAGCTCAGGTGTAGGACACTTGAGTGATTGGCTATAGGCCAAGTGGGAGATTGTTGGACAATTATGACCCATAGCATCATTATTTGTACAGAACATGGTGTTGTTGTACAAATTAACTATGTGACAAAGGAAATTACTCTTTTATCATTTGTAATTGGATTACCAAGATATATAAATGATAAAAGTCCATATGATTAGTTCCGGATTGATAAGATATGACACAGTATCAATCCATGAAGGTTTAATCATTAAAACATCCCTAGTCGTTGTATTATCAAGATTGGACATCGATAATGCGGAATAGACTAGTATTGCACTTGTGCGTGTTATGGGAGCATAACGGCATAGTTCTCATATATTTAAGTATTGGATACTTATGCAAGTGTAATAGGAGGTTGTGTTTACTTATGGTACGGAAACAGCTTCGCTCTGGATAGACCCCTCGGAATTCTATTGGTAGTATGACTATGTGTATATGAAAGTCCGAATCAGGGTAGGTGTATTTGGTCTTAACCTGAGACTTACACCGCTAATACTTGCGACAATCAATATACTTTGGTTTTGGTCGTCCAGGGCTTTAACAGGTTCTATGTACGCCTCTTCTGGGTATATTGAGAATCGTAGTGTATTGGGTGTGATGTCATGATGGAAGTATCACTCCAGTAATAGTGGAGATGATGGTCACGTAGGATACGGAACTGGTACTCTTATATGCTGCAGCTATCGGGATAATATGACTTGGTTATAGTTATCCGATTATAGAGACTAGTTACCAGAGATCCGATATGTGCTTCATACGGGGCAGACATAATTCCAGCCCCAGGCCTAGCACGTGACATCAGATACTGGATCGCAATACGCAATACTACGTATACTACGCCTGATATAGATTACATATTCCTTTAAGGATATTTTTGGAGAATTGGGTAGGCACAGTGCTTTGCTACAAGCCAACCATGTCTTGTAAATCGGTAAAAACGTAGTACTAGGTACGTACGTGTTCGGATAGTCCGACGATCGGATTTAATGCCAACATATCCGGGGATCTCATGGGTCGCTTCCCGAAGATTCACCGATGACGTATGACTAGCACATAATTAATCTGGGATTAATTATTAGAGAGAAAAAATTAATCTGGGATTAATTACGGAGATATTTTATCTGGGATAAAATATTATTTAAAGAGAGAGAACGATCAATTTGGAATTAATCGATAAAATAATATATTCAATATATTAAACGACATTAGATTTCGACGCGGAATTAAAATTAGATTTTAATTCGGGCAAACGAGTTAATTTAGAATTAATTCGCTAGCGACGTGAATAGTAATTTTGCTAAGCATAATTATTTAATTAAATTTGATTTAATTACGTTGCAACGAAAATTCGTTAATTCAGAATTAATGAACCCGAGCCCGGGAGTGTTTGCGGGCCCACTCGCATTTCGAATCAAGTGGGGCCCACAAGTCACATAACGCGTCACATCATTAGTCATTCTTGTGATGGAAGTCACATCAACTTTGAGTGATGTGATGCTTGTCATTTTTTTGTGATTGATGGGGGTGGTTGAAGACTTAAAGTCTTGTACCAAATTTTGAATTTGGTAATTAGTATTAGTTTTTTAGAAAACATATACACAAAAAACAACCAACTCATCCTCTCTCTCTCCCTCCTCCTACCTCACGGCACAAGGTGCCATTTTCTCTAAAAACTCTCCTTGGCCGAGAGATGTAAGAAGCTTAAGGGAATTTTGTGGCAAAATTTCCAAGTGCTAGCACACCAAATGAGTCTCACAAAGGTGATAGGGAAACCAACTCTTGAGCGTGGAATCCATTCACAAAGCTTGGAGCTTGAAGACCATTTCCATGGAGGTTGACCGAAACTTGGAGCACAAAATGGAGGCATTGCCGAGAGCTTCAAGGGTGAAGAAATTTTTTGTGTTTCATCGCATCGCAAATCCAATCAAAGTGAGTATTTTCGCAACTTAACTTTGATGTATTCACATGTTTTCATTGCTTAATTTGATCTTGGGATAACCTAGAAACCCAACAGTTGTGATGTTGACATGTGGCCGGTGCATGTTAGCACGTGCATATGATAGCAAGTTTCTCTGATGTTGACACGTTTTCGGAGTATTTTAGCGGTCGTGATGCAAAATATTGTCGCGCCGCGACGTAGAATTCCAATTTTGCCCTTTTTATCCATTTTTCGCTATTTTGGCCCCGATTTGATTCCAATAAGCCCTGAAACCTTATTTATCTATAGAATACACAATACACATCAAAATATTCATAAAACTCAAGAAACTATACAAAATATTAAGTCAAATGGACGGTAAATACTGATATATTTACCATTTATCACAATGACAGGACTAGCTTAGAGTTTTATGGCCGACTGCAACAGACAAGTCATAGGCACATCAGAGACGCATGTGGGCTTCAATGGAGAGGGCCCTAAGCTATTTCACTTGGCCCAAATCAGTTCTGAATGAAGCTTCACAAGCTTTTTGAAGATAAGGACCTTTTTGGAATATTTTGGCTTATTTCCAGCCTATATGTAATTCTTTTTTTTTGGATAAGGTAAATATATTAACCAAAAATTTACAAAAGCATAAGGGCATACCCTAGACGGCTAGAGAGGACAAGCCCTCCTAGCAACAAGAGCCAAAAGCTACAAAGTAAACTAGTACATCAAAAGATATCATCTGACAGATGCCAAGAAAGGTGAAGCCATTTATTATCATAAGATGATTTCACCCTTTGTAACAAACTAGCACGCGTCAGAACAAAAAAGTCAATATCAATAAGAAGAACACTGAAGGGGCGAAGAGGCTCATCATGAAGGCGAGCATTTCTCTCCCTCCAAATGTAGTAAACTGGAGCTACAAACGAAAGTCGAACTAGTAAATGACATAAGGAGCCACCAGTGTATTGATCCATCCACTTAATAGTCTGCATCCAAACTAGGGAGTTCCAATCTAAACCACACATAGCCAACACAGTCGTCCAAACCCGTGAAGAGAAAGAGCACTGGGAGAAAAGGTGATCTACGTCCTCCTCAGAACAACCACAAAGGACACATCTCGAGGAAGTAGGAATACTGAAACTCATCAGCCTATCCTGAGTGCAAAGGTGACGCATAACTCACTTTGATGATTAGTCCAAGCAAACCCCTTGGACGGATAGAACCCCAAGCACCTCGAATTTGATTTTGTAGGAACTTTCCAAGGCCATAAACAACTTGTCTTTGAGAACCCTTAAGATGATTCCTTATAGAGTTCTGCTAGCACGGAGACGCCACTAAGGTTGTCACGCCTTAGATAAGTCGAAGTTGAAACAAAGGGGAATCCTTCCCTTAAGCTTGAATTTTGGCCATAACCGTTTCTTTGAGAAGAAAATTCGAGATTGTATCATTCCTTTCATTAATAAGATAAGTTACAGTATATAGTACAATGAAAGAAACCCTAATGGGTACAAAATGACCAAAACATCCTTAATGGCTAACTAATAGCTACTTAAAGACTATGCCCTCTATACTAATTTAACAACCTAGATAACTTTTCATAAAAATCAAAAGTAATGACAACCTAATCAAAAACTTTCCTTAAAAAGTCAATAAAGGAAAAACAACAAAATCACAAAAAACCAACAAAGGTGGCAAGTTTTTCAAAGCGATGACCAAATTATCTCATTGACACAAAAATCCCCAAAATTCGTGACTTTCATGTATATAGACTCAATGATGTGTTTTGAAGCCCAATAAGTCTTGTCTCGGTTGAAAATTTGGTGTTAAATAATGTGTTACAAAGAAGGAAACTAAAAAGGGCAAACAAGAGGGAAACTTCACATACGTTATTAATATATTCTCATTCTTCCAAGCACACAAAGAAGCAACTCACATTACAAAAATCACTCTCTCTCTCGGATTTACTATCTGTTTCATAAATAAAAAAATATGATTTAGTCTTTTATATTTAAGATTTGCTAGTAAGTAGATATAACTTGGGAAATTATTGCTACAATGAATGATGTGACTCAGTTGCAAAACTAGTTGGTTGACTACTCAAACTCGCTCTTTCACGAGGTTTTGTATATTTTACTACTTTGATGTGTTTTCTTTTCTTTTCTTTTTTTTTTTTTTGTTTTGTTTTGTTTTTACTTTCTTCGGTTTTTTTAAGCTTTCGGAATCCTGGTCTGCAGGTAATGTACAAGCCAATGATAAATAATATGCTTTAATCATAGCATAGTTGATATTTTATTCTCAATTTTTTTTTAATAAGGTAAGTATATTAACCAAAAGGAAAATCACAACAATAGCACATGGGCATACCCTAGAGAGAACAAGCTAAGGAGGACAGACCCTCCAAGCTAAACAACTAGAGCCAAACAGCAAGACAAACAAACGAAACTCAGAAAATGTCATCGACAAATGCCAAGAACGATGAAACCATATATTATCATAAGATGATTTCACATTCTTTAATAAACTAGCTCGTGTCCGCACAGTAAAAATAATATCACTCTAAATCACACTGAGGGGCCGAGGATGCTCGCCATGAAATCTAGCATTCCTCTTTCCAAATAAAGTAGATAACAGCTACAAAGGAAAGACGAACAATCAAGTGACATAACAAACCGCTGCAATATTGCTCCATCCATGAGACTGTATGAGGCCAATCACGAGAGTTCCAAACAATACCACAATTAGCCAAGGTAGAAGACCAAATCTGAGAGCAAAAAGGGCATTGGAAAAAAAGGTGATCTACATCCTATCCAGCATTACAACCAAAAACACATGTAGACTGATTTGAAATACCAAAGTCCATCAATTTGTCTTGAGTATAAAGGCTACATTGAATCGCCAACCAAAGAATGAAAGCACGTCTTGGGACTACCTTACGAAACCACAAGACCCGATTCTAGCTCACCTGTGAACCTCTATGCCGTAAAGCCTCTTAGGCACTCCTGGCCGAGAAAACTCCCCTACTGTCCTCCTCCCAAATCAACTCATCCTCCCTCGAGCTACTAGAGACACAATCCAAAGTCAGATTATGAGCCAACTCAAGAAGAGCAGCTGATCTAGCTTGGGGCCATCTCCAAGAAGACCCATCAATGATAGAAGCCACCTTAGCTGTTTTGTCCAGCCCTGAATCATAAATGACTCTAGCATCCAAAGTGTCTACAATTGGCCCCAAAGGATGCCAATTATCAAACCATAAAGAAGCCTTCTCCCCATTCCCAATCCTGAACCGCATCTGTCGTCGCACCCAAGGCCGAAGACTCAAAATCTTCCTCCAACTCCAAGAGCAATCCCAGGACGAGCAACCTCCCAAAAGCTACGAGCCATTTGAATATTCCTGCACTTTGCAATTCCAGGGACTAAAATAACAGCCTGTTCAGGCAAATTCACTGCCTCACCAGTACAGCCCTTACTAAGCAACACATTACCCGGCTTCTTCACCTCCATCTCAGCAACAACACAGGTTACACCCATACTCTGGTTCGCCTGCACAATCTTCACACCCCCCGCCACACTACCACTATTCACAACAAGTACGGCAGAATCACAAGTATCACCCAATTCACAGTTCACCTGCACATTTTCCACACCCCTACCACACTACCACCATTCACAATAGGTACGGCAGAAACACTACAAAAATTCCCAGAAGAAATAGCCTGCTCATGCGAAACAGCCTTATCAACACAGCCCAAACTGAGCAAGTCATCACCCAGCCTCTTCACCTCCACCTCAACACTATCACAGGTATCACCCAATTTACAGTTCATCTATACATTCTTCACACTCACTGCCAGACCACCTTCGTTCACAACAGGGGCTACAAAAGCACTTCTAAACTGCCCATAACAACAAATATTCTCTAGGGGAAGCACATCAAAGGAAGGAAGATAGGCAGAGCTCATATTGGCACACTGACCAGAATGCCTAATCGGAGGCTTAGAAACCGGTCTAGGCGAGGGAGAAGCGAGACCTGAAGTGAACATGGGATTCGAAAGCCTGTGAGAGCAAGACTGAGAAGAGTCACCAGAAAGGCAAAACGGGCTAGATCCAAAACCACCAACGATTTAGTTGCAGCTTGACAGACCCGGCAAGGACGCGGGAAGGCCAGATCTTGATCTCGCAGGCGCTGAGGAAGAAAAGGTGACAGGTGCTGAAGCTCGGCCAGGTGAAACCAAAGGGAGTGCAGAAGACACAATCTGGCTAACATCACGGCCCACGGTGCTAACAAAAATCGAGGGGAGACCGGACCTCAGCTCGGCCAGAAGAGAAGAATCCATCGACGGAAGGAAAGTATGAGGAATTCAAAAAGAGAAATGAAGGAGAGGGAAAGAAGAGGGAGAGGGAATGGCGCAGAGGAAAGGGAGAAAAGATCGTGGAGTGAAAAATCAGATATAAATCACAAAGAAGAAAGAGCGAAGGGAAAGGAAAGGGAATCGCCGAGAGAGACAGAGAGAATTTTTGTTGGGGTTTACTGATTACTCCCATTTTATTCTCATTTATTTATAGCTTTCAAGAAATGATCACTATGACCTACTAATCTACTACTGTTTTGTCTATTTTTTTCCTTTAAATTTTTTAGATGAAATATGTCAATCTTGTTCGGTTTAATATATTGAAGTGCAACAGAAATTGGAGGGGGCCTACTACTATCAGCACCAAAAGAACCATTCAAAACCTTGGCATAACTTGGGACTACCCCACAATTCCTCTTTGCCTCCACAAAACTCTCAACCTCCGAGACTGTCGCCATTTGAGAATTCCTACACTTTGTAATTCCAGGGATTGAATCAACAGCTTGTTCAGGCGAAATCACTGCCTCACCAGCACAACTCTTACTAAGCAACACATTACCCGACTTCTTTACCTCCATCTCAGCAACATCACTAATGTCACCCACACCTCCTACCACACTGCCATTCACAACAGGTACAGTAGAAACACTACCACCATTCACAACACTGTCATCACCCACACTCCTGCCATACTGCCAAACACATCAGACATGGCAAAAACACTGCTAGTACTCCAGTTCACCTGTAAATTCTTCACACCCCCTACCACACTACCACCAACAGGTACGACAAAAACACTACTAAAATTCCTAGAAGAAATAGCCTGCTCATACGACACAGCCTCAACAACACAGACCTTACTGAGCACAACATTACCCAGCCTCTGCACCTCCACCTCAACACCATCACAAGTATCACCTAATTCACAGTTCAACTTCACATTTTCCTCACTCACTGCCAGACCATCTACGTTCACAATAGGGGCGACATAAGCACATCTAATCTGCCCAGAACCATAAAAATTCCCCAGGGGAAGCACATCAAAGGAAGGAAGACAGGTAGAGCTCACATTGGAACACTGACCAGAAGGCCTTACCTGAGGCTTGAAACCGGTCTGGGAGAGGGAGACGCGAGACCCGGAGTGAACAGGGGATCAGAAGGGCGGTAAGAGTTGGGCTGAGTAGAGTCTTCGGACAGGCAAATCGGGCTTGATTCAGAACAAGCAACAACAGTGCTGAAGCTCAACAGACCCGGCAAGGACCCGGGAAGGCCTGATATGGGTGTCGCAATTACTGAGGGAGAAGAAGTGACAAATGCTAAAGCTCGGTCAACCAACACCAAGGGGGTGCAGATGACACAGTCTTGCTGACATCGCGACCCATGGCGCTGACAAAAACCGAGGGGAGACCGGATCTCAGTTCGGCCAAAAGAGCGGAATCCATCAATCGACGGAAGGAGAGTAAAAGGAGGTAAAAAAGGGAGATGAAGGAGAGGGAAATAAGCAGAATAGGAAAGGGCGCTGAGGAAAATGGAGAAGGAAAAAACGAGGAAAGAAACCCAGATCTAAATCACAAGGGGAAACGGGCGAAGGGAATCACCGAGAGAGATGAGAGCATTTCTGATGTATCACACCAGACACTTCTTAAGGGGACTCACATGCTTGTAATGAAGCTTGAGATTATCACTTCACCCTTCAAAAATGACATTGTCAAATGAAGAAATTTGAGAGGGGGCTCCTCAACCCATTCACGTTTTTGGCCTAAAAAGGGAATGGGTGAATAGTCCATTTTTTTTATAGAGCCATAGCTGATTTTGTGTAATGAAATGAGTGGCCCAAAATTTGTCACATCACTCAATTTTAGTTTATTCTCGAATTTATTATAGCAGTAATGGAAATCACGATTTTTGACCTATTTCTAATTCGAATTTAGAAAAATGTACAACGTGGAAGTTGTAGGTCTCGTTCTTAACTTTCTAAAGATATAAAATTCATAAAAATTAGAGATCGTATGAAAACTTTATGGCCCAAATACTAAGGGTTGTCCGGAATAGAACAGAAAATAAATTTTATATCGAAACTGTAAATAGATATATCAAATGTCCGAAAAATAATTTCACGAGCAAATACATGCTTGAGCGCATTATTGGGCATGCTAGGAATTGGATTTGTAGGACCCTTTCCTTTGCGGGTCGTCTTCAGCTTATTAAGTTTGTGCTCTTCTCCATTCAGGTGTGTTGGTCTTCTTTGTTCATTTTGCCTAAGGCTGTTATACGGAAGGTGGAGGATACTTTAAGATCCTTTTTATGGAAGCGGAGTGAGCTAGAGTCTACAGGGGCGAAGGTGGTTTGGGATATAGTCTATTTGCCTATAAAATAGATGGCTTCATCGTTCTTGGCATTTTTCAGATGATATTTTCTGATTTTCCTTTGTTTGTTTTGTTGTTTTCCTGTATAACTCTAGTTGTTTAGCTTATAGGGTGTATCCTCCTTAGCTTGTTCTCTCTGGGGCATGCCGTTGTGCTGTTGTTGTGGTTTTCCTTTTGGTTAATATACTTACCTTATCCCAAAAAAAAAAATGTGAGTCCTCATAATCATTTTTCTTCTCTAATTTTGGTTGGTGCATGTATTTTTATTCTTATTTTTGAAATTCTCTTTTTTGGATAAGGTAAGTATATTAACCAAAAGGAAAAAAACCAACAGCACATGGGCATATCCCAAAGAGAACAAGCTAAGCAACTAGAGCCAAAAAGGCAATCATCAAAACAAACAAAGGAAACTCAAAAAATAGCATCGGACAAATGCCAAGAATGATGAATCCATCTATTTTCATAAGATGGTTTCACTTTCTTTAATAAACTAGCACGTGTCCGCACGGTAAATATAATATCATTCTGAATCACATTGGGAGGCAGATGAGGCTCACCATGAAGTCTAGCATTCCTCTATCTCCAAATAAAGTAAATAGCAACAGTAAAGGAAAGCCGAACAATCAAGTGGCATCACGAACCGCTACAATACTACTCCATCCATGAGACTGTATGAAGCCATTCACGAGGGTTCCAAACAATACCACAATTAGCCAAGGTATAAGACCAATTCCGAGAGGAAAAATGGCACTGAAAAAAGAGGTGATCTACATCCTCTCCAGAATTACAACATAAAACACATATAGACTAATTAGAAATGCCAAAGCCCATCAATCTGTCCTGAGTATGAAGGCCACCTTGAATCGCTGACCAAATAATGAAAGCATGTCTTGGAACTGCCTTCTGAAACCACACGACCCGACTCCAGCTCACCCGAGAACCCTTGGGCCGCAAAGCCTCCCAGGCACTCCCTACCGATAAAACTCCCTTATAGTCATCCTCCCAAATCAACTCATCCTCCTACAATCCAAAGGCAGAGTATGAGCCAACTCAAGAAGAACAGCTGATCTAGCTTGGGGCCATCTGTAAGAAGACCCATCAATGATAGAAGCCACCCTAGATGCCTTGTCCAACCCTGAATAATAAATGACTCTTGCACCCAAAGTATCCATAATTGGCCCCAAAGGATGCCAATTATCAAACAATAAGAAAGCCTTCTCCCATTCCCAATCATGAACCGCATCTTCTATCGCACCCAAGGCCGAAGACTCAAAATCTTCCTCCAACTCCAAGAGCAATCCCCTGGACGAGAAACCTCCCAACAGTTACGCTCCTTTAGTAAGTTAGAGGAAACCCAAGTAAACCAAGAGGAAACATGTCCCGAACAAAGAAACCTCAAATGTTTTATGATTGCCACCCGATTCTAGTGCTTTAATGACTTAATCCCTAAACCAATTTCTTCTATTGGCAAACAGACTCGATCCTAAGCCACATTCACCCATGTAGACACTAGCTCACTCCCCTTCCATAAAAATGATCTTAAAGTAGCCTCCATCTTCCATATAACAACCTTAGGTAAAATGAACAAGGAAGACCAATACATCTGAATGGAGAAGAGCACATACTTAATAAGCTGAAGACGTCCCGCAAAGGAATGGGTCTTACAAATCTAGCTCCTAGCACGTCCAATAATGTGATCAATAAGGATAGTACAGTCAGAAGCACACCCTCATGAAAGCCCAAATGCTAAGTAAATGTTGTTTTACTGCTAAGGAAACACCACAAGTAAATAACCGTGCACTTATTAAGCCCATTTTTTTAGAATTTCAAATTTTAAACTATAAAACCTATTAATCCAATTAATCGATTTCCATGCATACCATATTCTTATTTAACCATTTTAAATCACATAAAATCATATTTCATGTCTAGAATATATATGCATCCAAAGCATGTTATGGCATGTGAAATGCAAGAGTAGGCACCCTAAGTTATATGACATGTTATTCAAACATTTCAAATTAAACATACATACAATATAAAAAAACCATTTTGCATTGACCGAACTTTATTTTTTTCTTATACTAATCTAATTGTAAAAAAAATTCCCAAGGCATCGATTGGTCTTCAAATCTCGCTCCAAGGTGGTGTTGGCTCCTTTTACGACTTCGGTGCTCCAAATTACAACAATTGAAATTTTTACATAGGAAAATTAAATTACAATATTTGTAAACAATGGCCTTATGGCCTTACATCCCAAAACCAAAATCAACATAAAAATAAGAGTCGGAAAAATTTACGACCAATGCAAAATCTATTCATCACATGAAATAAAAAAACTAATAATCTCATGAATGTTATTTTGTGTCTACTCATCTATGCATGCATACTATTATTTATAACTCATATAAATAAATAAATAAGTCACTTTAAAAAAAAGGGTTAAAGAACTCTTTTCAACCTCGCTCTTGAAGCCAATTGTAGGAACCACTTTCCTAGCACAGCGAAAACAAGTTAGGCACCCGAGAGCGGATCAACGACAATGCTTACAAGCTTGATCTTCCTAGTGAGTATGGTATGTCTGAAACGTTTAATGTTTCTGACTTATCTTATTTTGATACAGGTGCATATTCGAGGTCGAATCCTTTTCAATAGAGGGGGAATGACATGAACCAAGGCACACTCCAAGCACCAAAGGACACGACCAACATAAAAGTAGAACATTTGCAAGTACCAACAGGGCCAATCACAAGATAGAAGGCCAAGAGGATGAGAGAAATAATGTGATCGGTGAAATTACTCACGTAACTCAAGCGCACGTATCGCTCAAGTAGTATAAAATATATCGATCCCATGAGGACTTAATACCTAAGCTATCAATTTATGACGTTAAATGCTTACGAGTATCTAAAAGATTGAATGTTGTTTGGATGGTGATTTTTTTGTCTGAAAACAAGTAAATAAAACAGTGTGAAAGTAAATTAAAGGAAAATTCAATATTATAAAATTATATAGGGTTGGGAATCCTTCCAATATGTTTTAAAGATGAAGTGACTATCTCATGTTTGTGCAATATGTCGGTTTATTAACCTGGAACACGAAATTATGTAAAAGCCTCTGTCGATGGTCAGATGCAAACACCCAAAGTAATCTAATTAATCATATGTCTATGTTAACCAAATTACCTGAATTCATTAAGATTAAGTTTCAATTGTGGCTACCCCCGCCCGACAGGTATATGTCTATCCATAAAGGAAATCTACCTAAGGATCACCATGCCCCAATGTGAGATTGTGAGCTATTGAGTCTAAGGCTGAAACCTAAAATTCATTCGTCAAGTTTATTTTAAATTTACCATATCAATCTTATTAATGGCCAGTTAACAAGAGCATTAAGCTTAAGACTCAATAAATAAATATTTATATTACCCAATTATAAAATAACCCCTTTATAAACCGGTAATATTGGAATTCATCACAACCCTAGATAATGGGTTTAGTTACAACACATATCTAGGACTAGTAAAGACATAAATAAAGTAAATGACATAAAGTAAACCTTGGAAATTAAAAAGATAAATAAATCAATAAAGAAAATACTGGAGGTTAGAAAATCCACTTTTATTACTTCTAATTTAGATATCTCTCTTGTTATAATATATAAACTTTGAATGACATTACCAACCGACCATAAATGTGGTATCCTGATTAAGTCAGATTTATGATTAATTCCAACCGACCATAAAGGCGGTATCCAATTTAGGTAGTTTAAAATCAATTTAATTAAGTCCAACCGACCATAAAGGCGGTATCCTATTAAGTCAGGTTTTAAAATAGTTTATATATTATAACTAAGGGAGATTAATCTAAATATTAGTAATAAAAGCTTTATCTTTCACCCTAGCAGAGGGAAGTTACCTCCTCATACTGAAAAGTAAAATAAAGACTAAAAAGTAAAATAAATAAAGAACTATTGCATAAAATAAAAATTAAATACAAAAAGTTGTAAATAAACAAACAAGATACAATCTTCTTAGTATTCTTAAGGAAATCCCCAGAAGAATGTATGAATTGGAATTCTGATTTCAGCCTCAATTTATAGGCAAAATTTGGTGCCACGCGACGCGACGCATCGTTGATCTTCGACACGTGTACACAGCTTTCACGAGATGATGACACATGGTTGTCGGTAGAATTATTGACTCGCATCATGACGCGTGAAGGCTTGCGTGTCACGACACTAACGTAAGAAATGACGTGTAGTGTCGGCAGCATGGGATGATGACACGTGTCCGGCGTATGATAACAAGATTGCTGTGATGTTGACATGTGGCCGGCGCATGTTAGCACGTGCGTATGATAGCAAGTTTCTCTAATATTGACACATGTCCAGAGTATTTTAGCGGTCGCGACGCAGAATGTCGTCGTGTCACGATGCAAAATTCCAATTTTGCCCATTTTGTCTGTTTTTCACTGTTTTGGCCATGATTTGATTCCAGTGAGTCCTGAAACCTTATTTATCTACAAAATACACAAAACACGTATAAATATTCACAAAACTCAAGAAACTATACAAAATTTTAAGTCAAATGGACAGTAAATACTGATATATTTACCGCTTATCACACCCCCAAACCTAACATTTTGCTAGTCCTCGAGCAAAACAACAGAATAAAATACAATAAACAACTTTAAAATAAAATTAAACTAAGCCATTTTCGTAGGGATCATGGTTGCATTTAGCGTATGCAACATGCCTTTAAACCCCTAAGTGTCCCTAGTGGACGAGTTGTAGTCTCGTGAGGGCTTACAGCAACGATACCCACAAACGTCAAATGCACACAAAAGCAAAAAGATCAAACAAGTTAGTGACTAAACAAGTGAAACTCTTATCCAAGTTAATAGATGTTTTCTTTCTTTCTAAATTACCCAATAAGTAAATTCTCCGATTATTTTTATCATTCTCCATATACACAACCAACAAGGTATTAATTAGCTCATTGTGCCCACAATATTCATAAGTGTAGTTGAAGAGAGAGTAATATTTGTATCCTAGAGTTATATCAGAATTCACACCTTTTTAACAATGGAACTTTTTCTAATTTTTTTATTTACAATATCTTCAATCCATGTAGCGAGTTTTGGGTCAGTGACTCCCAAGCCAGTTGGTTTTAGGGCACTAGGTGTTAAAACACCCTTACAGACTTAATTACTCGGATTTCAGTTATATATTTTTTGTATAACATCTTTAATCCATGTAGCGAGCTTTGGGCCAGTGACTCCCAAATCAGTTGGCTTTAGGGAACTAGGTGTTAAGACACCCATACGGACTTAATTACTCGGATATCAGATGTAAATTTTTATTTTATTTTATTAATCCATCGTTTTTTTATATGATTCCTCCAATTAAACTAGAGCACTGAATATTACAAACTTTTCAATTACAACTCATGGCCGTATGTTACCATGTATGTTGATAATAACTGTCAACTGTGCATATGAAGATCCAATTTAATCAGTATTATCGAGAATTCACAAATTAAATAATTCAAAAGGAAATAAACAAAAATTAACTTGTTACAAAATAGGTTGAGATACGTCTTAGGAGTGAAAATTCCTTACACATCTATCTCACACCAATTTCACCTGATTAATCAAGTTAAAAACACAAAAACAATATATATATTTATATTAATTTTTTTTTGAATTTTTGAAAATTTTGACTAAAAATCAAACAAAAACAACACAACAAAAAAAAATAAAAATAAGATACTAATCAATTATTCCCCTCCCCCAAACCTAATTGAGACATTGCCTCCAATATCTAAAAAGTAGAAGAAGAGTTTAGAAGACAGTACCTGGTTAGCTGAAATTCTACATCTAAAAAGAAAATTAAAGGTTAAGATCCAGATTTATCCGACGCTTCTTACTATGATCATTATCGGACCAATTAATCTTGGAATGGATTGGGTCAATTTGTGGTTCAAAGGCTAAAAGTTGGTCAATTAAATCATGGGCAGTTCTGGGAGTGAAAATGATATCTTTTACAGGTTTTGATACGAACCCATTTCTCCATGCATCATCAAGAAACACATACAGAAAGCCATAAAATCTGAATGTCTTCAAGAGTGCAATAACGAGCTGAATTTATAGATCCTGAAAAAGGGTAAGTAATAATAGCACTAGTACTTGCCAAATGACAATTATTAATTAAATAGTAAAATAAATTATGAAAGTCAAAAAGTCTGTATCCTGTCGGAGAAAATAAAAGAAAATAACAAAACAAATCACAATTATTAGTTAAAGACAAAGAGATGATAATATTTACAAAAAGTAACGGCTTGAATGACGTTTATGCGTCAGAGACAAGCTTCCTATCCAATTTTCTTATAAATTGGTAAACAGGGTCTTTTAAAGTCAGATTCCCGAGACTGAATTATTGTCTTTCTTTTCGAAATTGTGTATGTAATATGCGAATTGCGTGATACATATATCCACTGGAATGCGTCTCAAGAGTCAGTGATATATCATCCAAAGACTCCTTACTCATGCCATCCTTATTGAATTTAATTTTATATTCACGATTATCAGACACCATTCCTAAAGAACGACAACGAGTATTACATGTCATGCGTGCACATTTATAGCAAACAAATAATCTATTAGCTATTCTTTTCTTAGCATAGATGTTTTTTCCTAAACTAGGCATATATGAAATAAAAGAGCCAGAAAACTCACCTGCCAATCAGACTCTTGCTTTAATAATCCAACGAATGTCATTAGGAATACCTTTGATTATCAGAAGTCTTATTCGTTCCATGCGAGCTTTGTAGACTTTCATCAGAGAGTTTTGAGGGAGAGAAGGAAAATTGCTTGTGAAGATTTGCGAGAACGTCTTCCATCCTAAAATGTTACTTTACCTACAAAAATAAAACACACAAAATCATAATATATACATAAATTACATGGGTTGCCTCCCTGCTAGCGCTAAGTTTAACGTCGTCAGCTAGACATAATTGCCCGAACGTTAGGCTGGATCTGAAAGTGTGACATTTTCTTTTTGTCGCTCAAATGATTCTCCCCAGCAGTGATTGACACGCTGACTGTTAACTTTGAATGTATCATTGGAGTTGGGATCAAGTAACTCAACGGCTCCGTAGGGTAAAACTTGGGTAATCACAAATGGACCTGACCACCTTGATTTCAGCTTTCCAGGAAATGTTTCAACCGTAAATTGTATAATAACACCTGTTGTCCTGGTTCCAGTTGTCTACGCATTATTTTTCGATCATTCTTTTTCTTGGTCTTTTCTTTGTACAGTTTGGCATTTTCATAATCATGCAGGCGAATTCCTCCAATTTGTTGAGTTGGTGGAGCCGTTTTTCTCCCGCTGCTTGTAGATCAAGATTTAACTTCTTCAGTGCCCAGTACGCTTTATGTTCAAGCTCCACTGGCAGATGGCAAGCTTTCCCAAACACCATTCGATATGGGGATATACCAATGAGTGTCTTGTAAGTTGTCCGGTAGGCCCATAATGCATCATCTAGTTTTGTAGACCAGTCCCTCCTTGTTGATCCAACGGTTCTCTCCAAAATTCTTTTGATGTCCCTGTTTGAAACTTCAACTTGTCCATTTGACTGTGGATGATAAGCAATGACAACTTTATGAGTAACTCCGTATTTGGATAGGAGTGCATCGAAATATTTGTTGCAGAAGTGTGTGCCACCATCACTGATAATTTCCCGAGGTGTTCCAAAGCGAGTGAAAAATATTATTTTTAAAGAATTTTATCACCACTTTGAATCATTTGATGGCAGTGTTATTGCTTCAACCCATTTAGAGACGTAGTCTACTGCAACTAATATGTACATGTTTTCGAATGATGGAACAAAGGGTCCCATAAAATCAATCCCCCATACATCAAATATCTCCACTTCCAGAATGTTTTGCAGAGGTCCTTCATTTCTCCTCGAAATATTTCCTGTTTTCTGGCACTTGTCACATTGAAGACCAAATAAGTAAGCATCTTTAAAAAGAGTGGGCCAGAACAAACCTGATTGTAGGACTTTGGCTGCAGTTTTATCTCCGCTGAAGTGTCTGCCGTATAGTGATGAATTACAATGCTGCAAGACACTATTAACCTCCTCATGTGGAACACAACGTCTCAGTAATTGATCAGCACAGCGTTTGAACAAGTACGGCTCATCCCAGACATAGTGTTTGACTTCTTTGAAGAACTTCTTTCGTTGCTGATGAGTCCATTCCAACGGTCATTTTCCCGATACTATGTAGTTTACATAGTCAGCATACCAAGGGACATCCTGTTGTTTCATGACAAACAACTGTTCATTTGGAAAGGTTTCTTTGATTGTCAGCTTTGAAGAACTTCTTTTGTTGCTGATGAGTCCATTCCAACGGTCATTTTCCCGATACTATGTAGTTTACATAGTCAGCATACCAAGGGACATCCTGTTGTTTCATGACAAACAACTGTTCATTTGGAAAGGTTTCTTTGATTGTCAGTTCATTGCCAGCTGTTTCTTCATTCTCAAGCCTCGATAAGTGATCTGCCACTTGATTTTCTGTCTTTTTCCTGTCTCGGATCTCCACACCAAATTCTTGCAGTAGAAGGACCCAAGGGATCAATCTGGGTTTGGCATCTTTCTTTGCGATCAGATATTTGATTGCTGAATGATCTGTGTAGACCATTACTTTGAGACCCATCGGATAGAAGTGGAATTTATCAAAAGCAAACACAACTGCGAGCAACTCCTTTTCAGCATACCAAGGGACATCCTGTTGTTTCATGGCAAACTCAAAATCTTCCTCCAACTCCAAGAGCAATCCCCAGGACAAGCAACCTCCCAAAAGCGCCAATTGAATATTCCTGCACTTTGCAATTCCAGGGACTAAAATAACAGCTTGTTCAGGCGAATTCACTGCCTCACCAGTACAGCCCTTACTAAGCAACACATTACCCGGCTTCTTCACCTCCATCTCAGAAACAACACAGGTTACACCCATACTCCGGTTCGCCGGCACAATCTTGACACCCCCTGCCACACTACCACCATTCACAACAAGTACGGCAGAATCACAAATATCACCCAATTCACAGTTCACATGCATATTTTCCACACCCCTACCACACTACCACCATTCACAATAGGTACGGCAGAAACACTACAAAAATTCCCTGAAGAAATAGCCTGCTCATGCAAAACAGCCTTATCAACACAGCCCAAACTGAGCAAGTCATCACCCAGCCTTTTCACCTCCACCTCAAATCTATCACAGGTATCACCCAATTCACAGTTCATCTATACATTCTTCACACTCACTGCCAGACCACCTTCGTTCTCAACAGGGGCTACAAAAGCACTTCTAAACTGCCCATAACAGCAAATATTCTCTAGGGGAAGCACATCAAAGGAAGGAAAATAGATAGAGCTCATATTGGCACACTGACCAGAATGTCTTATCAAAGGAAGTGAACATAGGATTCAAAGGCCTGTGAGAGCAAGACTGAGAAGAGTCACCAGAAAGGCAAAACGGGCTAGATCCAAAACAACCAACGATTTAGTTGCAGCTTGACAGACCCGGCAAGGACGCGGGAAGGCCAGATCTTGATATCACAGGCGCTGAGGAAGAAAAGGTGACAGGTGCTGAAGCTCGGCCAGGTGAAACTAAAGGGAGTGCAGAAGACACAATCTAGCTAACATCACGGCCCACGGTGCTAGCAAAAATCGAGGGGAGACCGGACCTCAGCTCGACCAGAAGAGAAGAATCCATCGACAGAAGGAAAGTATGAGGAAATCAAAAAGAGAAATGAAGGAGAGGGAAAGAAGAGGGAGAGGGAATGGCGCAGAGGAAAGGGAGAAAAGATCGTGGAGTGAAAAGCCAGATCTAAATCACAAAGAAGAAAGAGCAAGGGCAAAGGAAAGGAAAGGGAATCGCCGAGAGAATTTTTGTTAGGGTTTACTGATTACTCCCATTTTATTCTCATTTATTTATAGCTTTCAAGAAATGATCACTATGACCTACTAATCTACTATTGTTTTGTCTATTTTTTTTCCTTTAAATTTTTTAGATGAAAGCTTTTGTTTGTCAGTGGATGATTGCTTCCACTCAAAGAGTAGAAGCTTTCAAATCAAATCAACTCAACTCAATTCAGTTGCCTTTACTTTCATTCTTATTGGATGCAAATCATCTTCTAAAAAGCAAGTTCCATAGCCAAAGCTAAAGGTATCACCAAAGATGGAATCCATTGTTATGGGACTACAAATGAAATGTATGGGAACAAATAAATAATAAATTAATAAGAATAATACATTTTTTTGGAAACGCTGGAACCATGCCGCCAAACCACCTAAATCGAGCTTAAGCGGGGCAGGTAAAACCCTCAACTATCTCAGGCTCTTACAAGAAATTCACCATTGGACTCGAACCCAGGACTTGACAATCAAATCATAAATCCTTTGCTACCAAGGCACACCCCTTGGGGACTAATAAGAATAATACGTATAGGCATATGAAAATTATCTATTGTAGGAATTATTTTGCCAGGTGAAAATTTTCTATCGTAAGAAATGTTTTTCTAGGTCGCAAAAAGTTTTGGTGGGTTTCTTATTTGTCAGCTGCAACTTAAACCATGTTTATAGGCAATGACGTTTTGCGATCCACAAAAATATTTTGAGGCCAAAAAGATATGTCTTGCATTTGAACAAATTACGGGTTCCTACTGCAGAAATGGACTATATATATATATATATATTATTGACAGCAGATTTTCGATCCAGGGTAAATCAGTAAACTTACTCCTCAAACAATCATCCATAAACTGTGAATTTGTTTGGTTTGAGGACCAAATACAAACTTAGCAAAAGATGGGAAAAAAAACACACATACAAAACAGAGGGTTTAACTTGGTTCGGCGGAATGGATCCAACCTACGTCTACGGGTACAAGGGAAAAGGAAGTTTTATAACGTGGTCGGGTATGACCGACCTGTCTATCTCTTGATTATAAAGGTTTTTTGCTCTCTTTTACAAGTGCGAAATAAAATTAGTCATGCCTTTCAATGAAGTCTCGATCCCTTATATAGTGCATCTGAATCCACTAGTCCACCGCAAATGACATCAGCTCATGTCACATGTCATCATTGCAGTAGCAACTCTCCTTAACTTCCCATAATTTGGCCAATCAGAACACTTATTTTTTTCAGTCTCTGCACCGACCTATGGCGGCCTATGGCAGTTGTGCTTTGCCACCTGACACCTCATTAAACCATTCCACTTTTAGTAACTGTCGCACGCTACCTCACAATGCCAACCTGTACTCTAACTACTCCCATGTGATAACGTATGCTAAAAGATAAGCTAATGGCCCACTTATATCACATCAGTCCTTTTTGGAGAGTACAAGTCCCCATGGTCGAACCCATGGGACTTGACAATCAAATCCTAATCCATGTGCTACCAAGGCACACACCCCTTGGGGACTAATAAGAATAATACGTTTAGGCATATGAAAATTTTCTATTGCAGGAAATGTTTTGCTAGGTGAAAATTTTCTATTGCAAGAAATGTTTTTCTAGGTCGCAAAAAGTGGGTTTCTTATTTGTCAGTCGCAACTTAAAAGGTTATATGTGTATGCCCATGTTTATAAGCCATGACGTTTTGCGATCCACCAAAATGTTTTGCGAGCCAACAAAATGTTTCATGCTTTTGAAATGGACTATATATATATATATATATATATTTATTGTTGATGGCTCAATTTTGGTCCAAGGACAAATCGATAAACTTACTACTCGAACAATCCTCTCTCAACTGTGAATTTATTTAGTTTGGGGACCAAATACAAACATAGCAAAAGATGGAAAAAAAACACACTGACAAAACAGAGGGTTTAATGTGGTTCGGCAGAATGGATTCAACCTATGTCTACGGGCACAAGGGAAAACAAAATTTTTATAACATGGTCGGCTATGACAAACCTGCCTATCTTTTACTTACAAAAGGCTTTTTGCTTTATTTTAAAAGTGCAAAATAAAATTAGCCCTGCCTTTGGATGAATTCTCGATCCCTTATGTAGTGCATCTGAATCCACTGGTCCACCGCCTATGACATCAGCTCATGTCCCATGTAATCATTGCAGTAGCAACTCTCCTTAGCTTACCATAATTTGGCCAATCAAAACACTTCTTTTTTCTTTCTCTGCACCAACCTATGGCAGCTCTGCTCTGCCACCTACCTGTCACTGCACTGGCCTATGGCAGCTCTGCTCTGCCATCTGACACCTCATTAAACCATTCCATTTTAATAATTGTCGCACACTACCTCACAATGCTAGCATGTACTGTAATTACTCCTCTGTGATAACGTATGCTAAAAGATAAGATGATGGTTCACTTCTGTCACATCATATCTTTTTGGAGAGTGCAAGTCCCCATAGTCGAACCCATGAGACTTGACAATCAAATCATAAACCTTTTGCTGCCAAGACACACCCTTTGGGGACTAATAAGAATAATACGTATAGGCATATGAAAATTTTCTATTGTAGGAAATGTTTTGCCAGGTGAAAATTTTCTATTGCAAGAAATGTTTTTCTACGTCGAAAGTTTTTTTAGTGGGTTTCTTATTTGTCAGCCGTAATTTAAAAGGTTCTATGTGTTTGCCCTTGTTTATAGGCCATTACATTTTGCGATCCACCAAAATGTTTTGCGACCCTACAAAATGTGTCCTGTATTTGAATAAATTACAGGATTCTGCTGTAGAAATGACTATATATATATATATATATATATATTATTGACAACTAATTTTCGGTCTATGGGCAAATCGATAAACTTACTCCTCAAACAATCTTCCCTCAATCGTGAATTTATTTGGTTTGGGGACCAAATAGAAACTTAGCAAAATATGGAAAAAACACATAGACAAAACAGAGGGTTTAACGTGATTCGAAAAAATGGATCCAACCTACATCTACGGGCACACAGGAAAATGATATTTTTATAACATGGTCGGGTATGATCGACTTGCCTATCTCTTGCTTACAAAAGGATTTTTGCTCTATTTTACAAGTGCGAAATAAAATTAACCCTCATTTTAATGAATTCTAGATCTCTTATATAGTGTATCTGAATCCACTAGTCCACCGCCTATGATATCAACTCATGTCACATGTCATCATTGCAGTAGCAACTCTCCTTAGCTTCCCATAATTTGGACAATCAGAACACTTCATTTTTCTATCTTTACACCGACCTATGGCAGCCTATAGCGGCTATGCTCTACCACCTACCTGTCAGTGCACTGGCCTATGGCGGCCTATAGCGGCTCAGCTCTGTCACCTAATACCTCATTAAACCATTACACTTTTAGTAACTGCCGCACGCTACCTCACAATGCCAACTTGTACTATAACTACTCCTTTGTGATAGCGTATGCTAGAAGATAAGCTGATGGCCCAATTCTGTCACATCAAACCTTTTTGGAGAGTTCAAGTCCCCATGTAGGGCTTACGTCACTTAGACTTTATCATATTGTTACCATCCCGCTCCGTCCTACCAGGTTGGGCAATTGAAACAACAACCATTCTGCCCTGCTGAGCGGTAAGGTCAGGTTAGGTATGAGGCATTTGTTCCCATTCACTTTTCTAAATATTTTTACACCTCAGGTCAGGTATCAAGCACAGACCAATCATGATCTATTCACTGAACATGACGCACCCGCCTCTTGGGCCTGGGCCCTTGATTCTTGGACATGAAAATCCCTTTTATACCATTCTTACTTCGTTAAGGATCATAGAGCCTAAAAACCACCATCAACATATATCCCATAGTTCTTGGTATCGACGAATTGGTGAGTTGATTTCAGGAACTATAATGGTGGGGTGGGCTCATTCTAGTCCTCGGGTCAGGATCTCGCCTTCTAGCAAACTTCTCCTCATTGGGCTTGACCCTCGTCACCCTCTATGCCATGATTGCTTCATTAAATGCCAACCTTGATTTTTTAAATCATCCTTTGGGAGTTGAAACACCATCATTGCCTTTTTAAATACCCATCATATCATTCAAAGAGACATGCTCTTCTACCTTCCCGAGATGCCACGGGTCATGCATCCATGGCTTGTGGCCCAAACCGAATGTAACTGGATAGTCATGAGCCAACTGAAAGGTTGCCTCAATCTTGCCCATCCATTCGAAATTCAAATGGCTAAATTCATGTCACACGTGGCGTTGATCGGAGCCATCTGCTTCAATCCAATGGTTTAGATAAACCCGAACAGCCTACATAAGAAGTCACTGTATGAAATTTCTCTCTTTCTGCAAATTCTTTTTCCCCAAAACAAACTAAGAGTCTCCTCTCGCTTTCTGTAACTCCAGATCTTCAATGCCCCGTGAAGTTCATCAACATCTTCATCATCAAACAAGTAATTTCTTTACCAAACTCCCCTATTCTGTTTTATACTTCCCTGTATATCTGGGATGCTCTGGTTGTTCATTATATGCTCTATTTTCTTGGGGTTTACTGTGATAATGGTTGTATGAGGGCGAATTTGTTCATATGGATGCATGTTTGTGTGGACATGTTCT
The DNA here is from genome assembly GCA_019454045.1 of Zanthoxylum bungeanum. Classification (NCBI taxonomy): domain Eukaryota; kingdom Viridiplantae; phylum Streptophyta; class Magnoliopsida; order Sapindales; family Rutaceae; genus Zanthoxylum; species Zanthoxylum bungeanum. The sequence goes on along the minus strand of SKCR01025361.1, from coordinate 160,066 downwards.
GGGTTTTTGTGTTTATGAGGCATGTGTTTATAGGTTTTTTTGGGTGTATTTCTTTGTTTGTTGTGATAAATTTAAAGTTATGCCATTGTTAGGGCATTTAGAGCTTTTCTAGGGTTTAATGTTTGTTAGGGAAGATGATGACAAAACCACTAACATGTTCCACTAACAATCCTCATCGGGTCATGTCTTGCTAGGAATGTCTGACATTAAGTCCTCTTCCTCCCCCACTCGGCTTAAATGATGCCTCCTGATGTGCCAATTAGACCTGAGGTGGTGCACAGCTCTGGGTTAGAAAGTCCTGATGACTTCGACACCACACCGATCGCTTCTGAAGAAGAGAGACAAGATTACCAACAGAGAGTTGTCCGACCCGAGCCTCAACACCTCGAGCTCGACTTTAGGGCTGAGCAGTGGTTCTGGGTAGACCCGAAATCGATTGGAACAGAACCGAATTTCCGAATTTTGAACCGGAATCAGTTGTAACTGGTCCGATTCCAGTTCCAAATTATAGTAACTGATTTTAACCGATTCGGTTCTGGTTCTAAAAATATCTGAATCAGAACCGAACCATAGAACCAATTTCAGGAACCGACCTTGGAACCGATTTTGAGAACCGAATTTCTACCCGATTTGATACCCAAATTTTGCTTTTAGACGACGTCGTTTTTTATTAGGTTTAGGTATATATACACCACTTTCACTCTTTTTTCTCTCAATTCTCTCTCTCGCCACTCACTTAACCTAACCCTAGCATTCCCTCTTTTCATTCCCTCTCTCGCCAATCGCCATTCCCTCTCTAGTTCTCTTAGTCGCCACACACTTAATCTAACCCTAGCATTCCCGCTTTTCATTCCCTCGCTCGCAAATTGCCATCCCCTCTCTCGTCACCCACTTTAACCTAACTCTATCATTCTAGCAAGCGACCAAGCTTTCACCATTTCCTCTTCTCTCTCGCCATCACTGAGCTCGCTGGTCGCCAGTCACCACGGTTCAAGTAAATAAGTACCGGCTTTGAATCTGATTAATGATTCTTTTAGTCTTTTACAACACTCAAAATCTCAAATTTCCCTTGGGATTACTGTGTATATTACAAAATCAAATTTATTAATTATTAGATGATCGGCTTATCTATTAAAATTTTGACCTAATTGTTTTATAAATCGATTTTTTAATAAATACTCAATAGATTCATAACATTGAAAAGGGAAATGGAAGAAAATGAGTAAAAAAAATGAACTTCCTTATCTTATTTATCTGTGTGTAGTGTTTACTCTTATGTAAATATGTGGTCTGCTAAGAAAGGGAAGTCTAATAGTGTTTACTCTGAGTTGATTTTGATTGAGTTTCATGAATCCTGAATGGGTACTTTAAAAAGTATGAAAGTGTTGTAAAAGTAATCATACGAATGTGGTTTCTTATTTTTCTTTCTTTGAATTTAACACTTAAAACTGTTTTTACTCATTACTTTTGTTTTTTTGCTGCTATCAAAAATGGATGCTAATGATGGTAGTCACGCTACTTTGAAGTTATCTCGAGTTCGAAAAAATACGTCCAATATGTGGGATCATTTTGAGCATTTGACTAATCCAGATACTGAGACATGTGAACATACAAAATGCTATTATTGCGGAAAAGTTTTATCATACAAAGTGACATCAGGTACTTCTTCGATGAAAAAATATCTTAAAAGATGTACTAGTTATCCTCACAATGTAGATAAAAAGTAAAAACAACTTTCAAGCAAGACGTGTGGTAACATTGAGCCTAATGCTGTTACAACATGGAAATTTGATCAAGAATATTGTAGGATTATGCTTACTAGGTGTATTATAAAAGATGAGTTACCTTTTATTCTAGTAGAACGTGATTGTTTTAGAGAGTTTGTGCATGCTTTACAACCTCGGTTTAAATTTGTTTCTCGCTTTACTATTGCTAGAGAATGCATGAAAGTGTATGTTAGTGAGAAGACTAGCTAGTGAGAATGCTTAAAATCCATAAATACATTTGACGACAGATATTTGGATCTCTATACAAACTCTAAGTTATTTGTGTGTCACAGCTCATTTTATTGATAATGATTGGAAGTTGCACAAAAGAATATTGAGTTTTGTTGAAATACCTAGTCATAAAGGTAAAGATATAGGAAAAATGACAGAAGCATGCATTCAAGAATGAGGTATTGATGATAAAGTGTCTACGGTTATAGTAGATAATGCTAGTTCTAATGATGTCGCAATTACATATTTGAATAGTAGACTTCCAAACTTAGTTATGGGGGGAGACTTTCTCCATATGAGATGTGCTGCTCATATTTTGAACTTGATTATGAAGGATGGCCTTTTTGAAATTAAACGATCTATTAGTCGAATTCATAGTGCAGTTAGATATGTGCGGAGTTCTTCAGGTAGAGCCCATCAATTTAAAGTGTGTGTTGAGAGAGAAAATATCTAGTAGTTGTAAAGTTTGTCTTGATGTTTCGACTAGGTGGAACTCCACTTACCTAATGCTGGAGACAACTCTTGTATTTCAAAAATCATTTGATAGGATGGATGATGAGGATATTGCCTATAGAACGGAACTTGAGAGTGATGATGGTGTTCCTACTTGGGAAGATTGGCAAAATGCCAAGGTTTTGGTAAGATTTTTAAAAAAAGTGTACGTTGTCACTAAAAAATTATCAGGATCTTTATATGTCACATCTAATGCTTATGTTCATGATATTGTTTCCATCCTCAGTTGCATGAACGAATGGGAAAATGAGTCAGATCCTTATGTTAAAAGTATGTGTCGTAAAATGAAAGAAAAGTTTGATAAGTATTATGGAAATATTGATAAGACAAACTTTATGGTTTTAATAGCTGCTGTGTTGGATCCTAGATATAAGATGTATGTGGCTAAGTGTAGGACACAGAAAATAGACGACGCTGTTCCGGGCTCGCGGCCCGGTTGAGAGTACGGAGTAGCTCGCGGGGGACTAAACCGGAGAAATAAAATAGAGTCGCCACCCGGTGTGAACCGGGAAAAATGATTTAAGGCTGCACTCACCCCTCGTAAGGGAAGACCTCAAACCGTTGGGTTCGGAATGGTCCCTTACTTATGCCACTTGTAATGAACGGATTTGTGCAATAATTTAACCAAGTCTACACAACATACATGTCTGAGATTAACCTAGATCTAATTCACGTTCATAAAGGTAGACATACAATATCACACAACGAACATGTTACATTATCAAACATGAAAACTAAACAACAACCTAAACAAACATAGATAAAACTCATATTGCGAAGTAAATAACTATAACATACATAGGGAAATAACATACTAACAACCTAATCATTCTTAAGGAATAAACAACATACTAGCAACCTAATCATGCGAAATAAAATAATAAAATAACTAAAAATAAAGGATAATAAATAAAAGGGTGCCCTCAGGTCTTACATTTTAAGTCGTCTTCCGGGAGTGCGTTCCATGGTGCCGGAAGGAATATCGTTTTGCTGTTTTCACTGGTCCGCTGTTTCTACTATTTTCACAGGTTCACTGTTTCCACTATTTTCACAGGTTCACTGTTTTCGCTGTTTCCACTATTTTCACGGGTCTGCTGTTTTTGCTATTTTCACTCGCGGTTTTCACTCGCTGTTTTCTCTGATTCGCTCGAGGTTTCTGCTCGCTGTTTTCTCTATTTTTCTCACTATTTTCAGGCTATTTTTGGGTCGATTCCGGGATGATTTTCTGGACTGTTTTGGTTACAGTTTTGGACTGTTTTAGGGTAATTTTTGGTGCGATTTCAGTGGTGTTTTTGCGGCAGTTTGTGGGGTTGTTTTCACGGTAATTTGGCTGGATAGTTTGCGTAGACAGAGAGCAAATTACGTGGGTTGATGAAGGGGAGCGTAAGGGCTGTTATTATTAACTGCGTTCTTTGTTATTCGGATTGGCCGGGACGTGTTTGGGGGCAGTGTTCAGGATGGCTTCACAGCAGTTTTGCTGTTATATAGGGGACTGTTTTGCTCTCGGTGGCTAGGTAAATAAAGGACAGTTCACGTGTGCATGGGAAAGAGAGGAGCTGAGGTGTTTCTTTGCATGCGCTGGATCACGTGGGCTGCATGAGGATTCAGGTTTACGTGTTTTGTGGTGTGGCAGTGTCTACTTCCATTTGTTGCTGCGTGAGTGGTCGTGTAAGGGACGGCTGTTATGTGTGGGTTGAATTAACGTACATGCTGCGGCTTTGAAGGAGGCAATGGCTTGCTGGGAATGGTTGCTGCTCTCGATGCCCTGGCAGTGAGGGTTCTTTGTTTATTGTCAGTGAGCGAGGAGGGTATAAGGAAGAAGAGGATTAATGGCGTGTTGAGTGGACTGGTGCGAGTTGAGGGCTGGTGTTTGTGAGGGCTGGGAGGGGCTGTTATCGTACATGAATCAAGGCAGTGTGTGGGGTGTGCCGAGTGAGAGAGAATGAGTGTGTATTGTTTCAGGGTTTTATGGCGTGAGAGGAAGGCTGTAGGGGCTGAGTGGCTTTTGGTTTTAGGCTTTAGGAGGTAATTGAGGGGGATTTGAAGGGTTTCATGTGAAGGGTTTACGTGACTTATGATGTGTAGTCCATGGGTTATTGGGTGCTTGTTGTTGCTGTGAATGAGCTGCTGTGAAGGACTGTTGCGTGCGTGAGTTTGAAGGGCAGTAGATGGTTATTGAATGATGATGTGCCGTGCTTTAGGGTTTCGTTTGGGTGAGTTGTTTGGTTGAGAGTTTTGTGTAGTTAAGGGCAGTGAGCTGGAGGGTGTTTGAGGCTCTCGGCGTTGAGGGTGTTCGGGTTGATGATGAGCTTGAGTGTATTATATGTTGAAGGCTGGGATAGGGGGTTGTGGTGGTGTGAGAGGGGAGTAGTTTGATGAAGGGCTCGGCTGACTCAATAGAGGGTAATGGGCGTGAAGCTCAGCTGGTTGAAGGGCTACGTTGATTTGGTTGGTGAAAGTGAGGAAGAGCCCCCCCATGGCGAGGCTATGGGTCTTCTTGATTTCTGGCCGTGTGTATCGCTGTTTCACGTTGAATTAGGGTTTAGTCTCCTGTGTCCTTTTCTGGTTCTTCCCGTGAGAGTCTGGAGAGGGTATGGTTTGCCTGGGTGCTTGTATGGAGGGTGCAGGGGAATAATGGTTGATTGTGGATGGGTGAGAGATGGGTTGTGATGGGCGTGAGGCATGGGTGAGGTTAGGGTTTTGGCTTTTGTTTTGTTGGTTAGTGTTTGGCCTTTGTAGTTTAGTGTTTGTTTGGTTTATGAAGGAATGGGTTTTGTGAATCATACATGTGAAGGAATGGTTGTTCACGTGGGAGTTGTGGGCTTTTGTGATTTGTGAGGCTAGTAGGTGGCGTTTGTGGTGAGGGTTTTTTTCTTGTCATTCACGTGGGAGGCTAAGAAAAAGAGATGGAAGTTTTGGTTTTGTTTATAAAGGTGGGTGGCTAATGTGGGGCATGGAAAATGGGTTTGGACGTGGGGTATTTTTGTGAACCGGGCCGAGGATAAATTTAAAATTGAGACCGAACGAGCGAACCCGAAGCTTGAACAAGCGAACCAAATCCAATAAAAATGTCAATTCTTGACCCTTCCCTTTCGACGATCGCTTTCCGCAACTTCCGCAACTAAAAGTAGTGCCTCAATTCGAGGCTCATCATTGGGCAGATATGCAAAAGTGCAATGCCTACAGTCGCCCCCACTTTGATGGGATCTGTGTAGTGTGCGACAATGACAATCCTATCAAAGTACGTGCAATGCATTTTTACTTACCTGGCTCGCCAGCTACCATATGGTCTGCCTGCTGTGTTGAGTTGATGGTGCTAAGCCCCGTACCTAGGGCGTCGCGGTTGCGTCTCCGTACCTAGAGTGCCGCAGTGATGATGCTAACCCTGTACCTAGGGTGTCGCAGTGACGTCTCCGTACCTAGAGAGCCACAAATGTCTGAGTACTAACCCCGTACCTAAGGTTTCGCAGTGACGCCTCCGTACCTAGAGAGCCACATAGTTGATCTGAGTGCTAACCCCGTACCTAGGGTGTCGCAGTGACGCCTCCGTACCTAGAGTGCCTCAAATGTCTGAATGCTAACCCCGTACCTAGGGTGTCGCAGTGACGCCTCTGTACCTAGAGAGCCACAGAGTTGATATGATTGTGCCGTACCTGGCGCGCTAAACCTCATACCCAAGGTGTCGCTGAAATGTCTCCATACCCGGAGTGCCGTACCTGGCGAAACTGATCTGATATCTCCATACCTGGAGTGCCGTACCTGGCTGAACTGATCTGATATCTCCATATCCGGAGTGCCGTACCTGGCTGAACTGATCTGATATCTCCATACCCGGAGTGCCGTACCTGGCTGAACTGATCTAATGTCTCCGTACTCGGAGTGTCGTACCTAGCTAAACTGATCTGATATCTCCATACCCGGAGTGCCGTACCTGGCTGAACTGATCTCATGTCTCCGTACTCGGAGTGTCGTACCTAGCTGAACTGATCTGATATCTCCATACCCGGAGTGCCGTACCTGGCTGAACTGATCTCATGTCTCCATACCCGGAGTGCCGTACTTGGCTGAACTGATCTGATGTCTCCGTACTCGGAGTGTCGTACCTGGCTGAACTGATATGATATCTCCTTACCCGGAGTGTCGTACCTGGTTGAACTGATCTCATGTCTCCATACCCGGAGTGCCGTACCTGGCTGAACTGATCTGATGTCTCCGTACTCGGAGTGTCGTACCTGGCTGAACTGATCTGATATCTCCATACTCGGAGTGCCGTACCTGGCTGAACTGATCTCATGTCTCCATACCCGGAGTGTCGTACATGGCTTAACTAATCTGATATCTCCATACCTGGAGTGTCGTACCTGGCTGAACTGATCTAATGTCTTCATACCCGGAGTGTCGTACCTGGCTGAACTGATCTGATATCTCCATACCCGGAGAGTCGTACCTGGCTGAACTGATATGATATCTCTATACCCGGATTACCGTACCTGGCTGAACTGATCTGATATCTCCATACCCGGAGTGTCGTACCTGGCTGAACTGATATGATATCTCTATACCCGGAGTGTCGTACCTGGCTGAACTGATTTGATATCTCCATACCCGGCAAAGACTGATAATGATGTGGGCCTCGCCCCTAGATTGCCAAACCCGTCAAGGCTGCTACTGATGATGATGTGTGCCTCGCCCCCAGAGTGCCATACCCGGCAAAGACTGATAGCGATGTGGATGTGTCTTGCCCCTAGAGTGCCATACCCGGCAAAGACTGATAGGGATGTGGGCCTCGCCCCTAGAGTGCCATACCCGGCAAAGACTGATAGCGATGTGGGCCTCAACCCGCAGAGTGCCATACCCAGCAAAGTCTGATAATGATGTGGGCCTCAACCCGCAGAATGCCATACCCGGCAAAGACTGATAATGATGTGGGCCTCGTCCCCAGAGTGCCATACCCGGCAAAGTCTGATAATGATGTGGGCCTCGCCCCCAGAGTGCCATACCCGGCAAAGTCTGATAGTGATGTTGGCCTCGCCCCCAGATTGCCATGCTCAACAAAGACTGATTGTGATGTGGGCCTTGCCCATAGAGTGCCATACTCAACAAAGACTGATTGTGATGTAGGCCTCAACCCGCAGAGTGCCATACCCGGCAAGGACTGATAATGACGTAAATGATTTATTTCAACATGCTATATTGCTCTCCTCGAGACCATCTTAATAGCTAAGCATATTTTCGTCCTCAACGAATGCTTTGTGTCAAAACCAGAGAACCTTCAAAGTACTTGATACGCTCAATTTCGATTGTCTGAATAGGTGATCTGAACTAGACTCTCAGTGTGTGTGTGCTAAGGCTCTTTCGCAGTTTAGTCATTTAGTAAGCCAACTTGGTGATTTCGTTTCAGAGAATTGAACCAGTGGGTCTAACCAACCTGGATGTCTTAATCACATTCTGTGATTACTTCAGCATACTCAACATGATATGGTTTTCATATTTTTTCTTTTGTCTATTTCTTTTCATTTTGGATTTTCTTTTTTTCCTTTTTTTTTCCTTTTCTTTTCTCTTTTCTTTTTCTGACACACCTACCCTTTAAGGTAGCATTTCTCCTCATGGTGGTCCTAATACTCGCCCATGGGTAGCTTCACGCTTATCGGTTATAAGTGGTCTATTTTTTTCTTTTCTTTTTTTATTTTTTTTCTCAGAGACTTTTTTCTTTATTTCCAACCATATCATATATCATAGCATCGGTAAACAAGTGTGGACACCTAGGCGAACGGTCATTCACTAATACATCATCTCTTCAACTAGTCACCTTGATAACTACTTAGGCTTCTACTGCTAGGATCCCGGAGTCAAGTGCTCGTGAGTCTAACTGATATCAATCCATTCAGGATACCGGAAGAGAGCGTGTCTCGCATTTATCATTTCTAGGGTTTCCCCCTACAACATTCAATGTCATCACTGGACATATGTCTAACTATCAAAGACTTCTCTCACTCATCATTTTTTTTCATTTTTTCATTTTTATTTATTATTTAAATAACACAAAATAAACAAGATACTAATACAGAAGACTTAGAGGTTAAGATCCAGATTCAGTTTACGCTTTTTACCACGATCGTCCTCGGACCATTTGATCTCGGAAAGGATAGGGTCCACATGCGGTTCAAAGGCCAAGATTTGGTCAATTAAATCCTGGGCAATTCTGGCTGTGAAAAGGAGTTCGTTCACAGGTTTTGTTACGAACCCATTTCTTCGGTTGTCTTCAAGAAACACATAAAGAAAATCATAAAATCCATCAACGTTAAACAATCCAAGAGGTTTCTGGTGTATGTTTAGGTTCGCCCAAGATAGCACTATAAACATTTCCTCCAACGTGCCCAAGCCTCCTGGTAGAGCAATAAAGCATCTGCACGGTTAATCATTTCCACCAGTCGCTCTGACATTCCCGGCAAGAGCAATTCTTCTCCGTTTGATGGTCCTATCAGATTCGCCTCCGCCAAAGGTTTTGGGATGATTCCCAGAACTGGACTGCCTCCGTCATGTATAGACTTTGAAACAATTCCCATTAGTCCAAGATTGCCTCCACCGTATATTAAGTGCATATTCTGTTCAGCAATGACTCGACCCAATTCTTGTGCTGCCTCTATGTATTGCGGTTTAGTACCCACACTGGTACCGCAAAACACACAAATGGTTTCAACTCGTCTTCTTGAAGTGGCTTCCATTTTCTCTCTTTTACTCGGATGTATATTTGAATGTGTTGAGGAGAGAAATATCGAGCTGAATTTATAGTACTTAAAAAAAGATGAGTAATAATTGTACTAATACCTTTCACCGAATTCCTCTCACTGCAGACCTAGGCAAGTACCTGGGTAGCTAAACCACAAAAGAGGTCACGAGAAGTCAAAAGGTCACTGGATCCTGTCTACGAAAACAACAAAAGAAATCGTGAAATGTCAAAAAGTCGTGGATTCTATCCACGAAAATAAAAAAAAATACAAAAAGAAGTCCTAAAATGTCAAAAGTTTTGGATCATGTCCACGAAAATAACAGAAAATAACAAAAGAAGGCAAATCAAAGCAATAATTAAAGCAAAGGAATTGTGTACTCAATACGCCTCTTGCTTGGCATAAGTTCATTAGGATGTGTCTCATGAATTCTTCTTTTACTCTGCCACCACTAATGAATTAGCTCTAATCTTCGTGATTGCAAAGCACCATTCCCTATGTCTTAAAATGCCACGTCTTTGCTTTTACCTATCAAAATAACACACAAAATTAAAAATTCTACGACATGTATACACAAAACATGAAAATAGAAATCGCAACAAAGTGTATGGGTTGCCTCCCTGTTAGTACTAAACTCATCGTCTTCAGCTAGACATGACCGAAATCCATCTGTCAATGTGTCTTCAATGTCATCCTCAGTGCTTGTGTCACCTTTTGATCTTTGCCGCTTTCTTTTTCTTTTTTTTTTTCTCCTTTAAACCTGCGAATACAAGACAATAGAATAAAGATGTGTGCATGTAATGTATACGTATGCAAGTGTAGAGGTCCTCCCTGTTCATGATGGGTTGAATCCTCATTGTGCTCCTTGGCGCCATATGTCTCTGGTCGCCCCCTCCTGGTTCTCTTTTGTTTGAAATCTGCAAAAACAAAACACCAAACAAGGGATGCAAGTTACGTGTATGCATGGATGAATTTCCTATCCCGTTGGGTTAGGTCTTCCGCCAATTCCTTGGTGACTACTCAATCTTCTCTTCCTCAGGCTAAAAACTGCTTCAATCTGTTTACATCGATCGACTCGGTGAACTCATTCTCTTTTAAATCTAACAGTCTCACTGCTCTGTTTCCCAATTTCTGAATAGTTATTCTTCCTTCCGGAATTCCCCGTGTTCCGAGTGTCACTGAATATCATGGTATCAGGGTTGTCAAATATACTCATATTGTGCAGGTTGAACGAAAGAGACTCAGACAAGTAAGCGAAATGAACTTCTTTATTATCATGAAAGAGGTTCGAACAAAATCAATGTCTTAAAATGTAGATTTGTAATCAAATAAACCAGGGAAAACATCTTCATTGTCTGCGACATTGTCTTCTTCCTCAGCCTATGGTTCTTCATTACTGCCATCTCCTATCCCCATGTAAGAAAATGGGTGGTTGAGAGTTTGGAGGACAAAGCTTTCGGGTAGACCGGAGTTGATCATGTATGTGGGTGGTGGAACAGAGTGGTAATTAGGTAGAGGGTTATGGTATGTGTTTGGCTGTTCCTTTTCTGGATCGGGTATTTTATGAGCGTCAATGAGGTTTTGGATTTCATGTCTAAGGCGGGGGCAGTTGTCAGTGTCATGGCCTTTCTGCTGGTGGAAGTGGCAGTATTGGTTTAGGTCAAAGTAGTGTGGCACAGGGTTGGGAATTAGTCTGGGTTCTAGAGGTTTTAGGAGTCCTTGTCCTTTTAACTTCTCAAGCACCTTAGACATAGGCCTACCAAAATTGGAGAATCGCCTGTTTCTGACGGTAGCGATCTCAGCAATAACGGGCTTGGTCTCTGAAGGCCCTCCAAAAGTTCTTTTATTCTGGCCATAGAACTTCTTATTCTCAGCTTCCTCTTCTTCAATGTCCATGACAGTTTCCCTCAATTGTCGAAAATCTGTGATCATGGAGGTCATCCTTCTTAACTTGCCATAAATAGAGGGCTTAATGCCCTTGATAATCATTTTGATCTGGTCCTTCTCCGATGGCCGAGTTTGCATTTTTAGAAGCTGGCTTCTCCAGTGATCCATATAGTCTTTGAAGCTCTCATCCGGCTTCTGCTTGATGTTCTCCAAATCGCGGAGTGACAAATGAATCTCCAAGTCTGTAACATAATGTTTCAGATAAGCATCAGCTAGTTCCCTCCAATCTTACTTAACCTTCTTTTCGAGGCTATGGTACCAGACTACCGGCGCCCCTTCAAGTGACATTCCGAACATTTTCAGCACCTGTCGTTTCGATAAACCCACTAAACTCATAACTGAGACGTACTGGCGAAGATGGACCCTCGGATCCCCATTCCCATTGAACTTGGCCATATCCGGCATTTTGAACTGTGCAGGCAACTGTTCTTCGAAGGTTATTGCTTCATAGTCAAGCAAGTCTTCATCTTTACCCTTCATCTTACGGGTAACTGACTCTACCTGGTCACGGAGTTTCTGTAATTCTGCCTGAGACCCGGCTATCTTCCCAGCGGCATAATCAGCCATGTCATCATCAAAGACGGGAATATCATCATTCACCTTATTTGGAGGCTTTTCACGCCTCTCATTCTCAGAAATTCCCCCAGCACGGGGTACAACTATATTAGACATGGCAGCAGTCAGAGCTTGCAACTGTTCGGTAATTTTGGCGAAACTATTCTCAAGTTGATCCACGCGGGATATCTCATTTTCTGATCCACTCATATTTGTTATTGGCCTCTTGACAAGTCTTCCTTCTTTCCTAACCCAATGAGAATCTATAATGGCTTTTAAGACACAAAAGGGTTAACATGATGCGTGTATGCTTGAAATGCTTGAGATGCGTGTGATGCGGAAAATACATATATAAGTTGGCCTATCGTCATTTTAAAGTATTCAATCACATTATTGCGCGGTGCAAACTTGTCCCAGTTGAAAAGGCCCAACAAGTTCATACTTTTGCGATAACATAACTAAACAGCTTCAAATGATAAGAGGCCCAAATACAAAATGGCCCATCGGTATTTTAGAAACTTTTGACCCAATTGTCAAAGGACACGAACTCGTTCCAGTTTAAGTGGCCCAACCAGTTCATATCTTTTGACAAAAAGTCCAATTGAATCCAAATAACGATGGTCCCAAACACAAGCATAAAAGAAATGATTTCTATGGGTCATACAATTAGGGTTCGCATGCAGGTTTAAAAGAATGTAAACAAAGGCTCCCACTGACGAAGGTTTGCTCACAACTAGGACTCCCCACTCAAGGGTTCGAGCGACCAAGTGAGCGCACCCTTTTTATACCTTACGATACGTGCCAACGAGTTATGGTGTGTGACTGATTGTCAAATGGATTTCCCATTATAGATTCCCCAGAGGGAGGGTGGAGCGAGGCTCTCTTAAATACCTAGCCTCTTAGGCTCTTATCGCTTGGTGTTAGGAATAAACAACGAGTCCTCCAAATTAGTCTATCACAATAAGCTACGGGTGAATGATTATCCAGGTGCCTTAACAGCTTTTCCTTATAGAAAGGTAGTGAGTGAATGAAGACACCAAACCATCACCTAGCTTTAATACCTTTGATTAAACTCCCTAAACCCACAGTAGACATGGTTAATTTAAAGCAAAAATCACAAACATTACAAGACATTATTTCGGGGCCGATTCTCTATCCCCAGTGGAGTCGCCAGACTGTAGGACACAGAAAATGGACGACGCTGTTCCGGGCTCGCGGCCCGGTTGGGAGTACGGAGTAGCCCGCGGGGGACTAAACCGGAATAAAATGGAGTCGCGACCCAGTGTGAACCGGGAAAAATGATTTAAGGCCGCACTCACCCCTCGCAAGGGAAGACCTCAAACCGTTGGGTTCGGAATGGTCCCTTACTTATGCCACTTGTAATGAACGGATTTGTGCAATAATTTAACCAAGTCTACACAACATACATGTCTGAGATTAACCTAGATCTAATTCACGTTCATAAAGGTAGACATACAATATCACACAACGAACATGTTACATTATCAAACATGAAAACTAAACAACAACCTAAACAAACATAGATAAAACTCATATTGCGAAGTAAATAACTATAACATACATAGGGAAATAACATACTAACAACCTAATCATGCTTAAGGAATAAACAACATACTAGCAACCTAATCATGCGAAATAAAATAACAAAATAACTAAAAATAAAGGATAATAAATAAAAGGGTGCCCTCAGGTCTTACCTTTTAAGTCATTTTCCGGGAGTGCGTTCCACGATGCCGGAAGGGATATCGTTTTGCTGTTTTCAATGGTCCGCTGTTTCTACTATTTTCACAGGTTCACTGTTTCCACTATTTTCACAGGTTCACTATTTTCGCTGTTTTCGCTGTTTTCACGGGTCTGCTATTTTTGCTGTTTTCACTCGCGGTTTTCGCTCGCTGTTTTCTCTGATTCGCTCGAGGTTTCTGCTCGCTGTTTTCTCTATTTTTCTCACTATTTTCAGGCTATTTTTGGGTCGATTCCGGGACGATTTTCTGGAATGTTTTGGTTACTGTTTTGGACTGTTTTAGGGTAATTTTTGGTGCGATTTCAGTGGTGTTTTGCGGCAGTTTGTGGGGTTGTTTTCACGGTAATTTGGCTGGATAGTTTGCGTATACAGAGAGCAAATTACGTGGGTTGATGAAGGGGAGTGTAAGGGCTGTTATTATTAAGTGCGTTCTTTGTTATTCGGATTGGTAGGGACGTGTTTGGGGGCAGTGTTCAGGATGGCTTCACGGAAGTTTTGCTGTTATATAGGGGACTGTTTTGCTCTCGGTGGCTAGGTAAATAAAGGACAGTTCACGTGTGCATGGGAAAGAGAGGAGCTGAGGTGTTTCTTTGCATGCGCTGGATCACGTGGGTTGCATGAGGATTCAGGTTTACGTGTTTTGTGGTGTGGCAGTGTCTACTTCCATTTGTTGCTGCGTGAGTGGTCGTGTAAGGGACGGCTGTTACGTGTGGGTTTAATTAACGTACATGCTGCGGCTTTGGAGGAGGCAATGGCTTGCTGGGAATGGTTGCTGCTCTCGATGGCCTGGCAGTGAGGGTTCTTTGTTTATTGTCAGTAAGCGAGGAGGGTATAAGGAAGAAGAGGATTAATGGCGTGTTGAGTGGACTGGTGCGAGTTGAGGGCTGGTGTTTGTGAGGGCTGTGAGGGGCTGTTATCGTGCATGAATCAAGGCAGTGTGTGGGGTGTATGGCTGCCGATTTCTTCTTCTGGCTGTGGCCGAGTGGGTGCTGGTCTAGGGCTTAGGGTCCTTGTTTATGGTGTGAGTTTGCTAGGGTTTTTATCTTGACGAGTGAGAGAGAATGAATGTGTATTGTTTCAGGGTTTTGTGGCGTGAGAGGAAGACTGTAGGGGCTGAGTGGCTTTTGGTTTTAGGAGGTAAATGAGGGGGATTTGAAGGGTTTCATGTGAAGGGTTTACGTTACTTATGATGTGTAGTCCAGGGGCTGTTGGGTGCTTATTGTTTTCGTGAATGGGCTGCTGTGAAGGACTGTTGCGTGCGTGAGTTTGAAGGGCAGTAGATGGTTATTGAATGATGATGTGCCATGCTTTAGGGTTTCGTTTGGGTGAGTTGTTTGGTTGAGAGTTTTGTGTAGTTAAGGGCAGTGAGCTGGAGGATGTTTGAGGCTCTCGGCATTGAGGGTGTTCGGGTTGATGATGAGCTTGAGTGTATTATGTGTTGAAGGCTGGGATAGGGGGTTGTGGTGGTGTGAGAGGGGAGTAGTTTGATGAAGGGCTCGGCTGACTCAATGTAGGGTAATGGGCGTGAAGCTCGGCTGGTTGAAGGGCTACGTTGATTTGGTTGGTGAAAGTGAGGAAGAGCCCCCCCCCCCCCCACGATGAGGCTTTGGGTCTTCTTGATTTCTGGCCGTGTGTATCGCTGTTTCACGTTGAATTAGGGTTTAGTCTCCTGTGTCATTTTCTAGTTCTTCCCGTGAGAGTCTGGAGAGGGTATGGTTTGCCTGGGTGCTTGTATGGAGGGTGCAGGGGAATAATGGTTGATTGTGGATGGGTGAGAGATGGGTTGTGATGGGCGTGAGGCAGGGTGAGGTTAGGGTTTTGGCTTTTGTTTTGTTGGTTAGTGTTTGGCCTTTGTAGTTTAGTGTTTGTTTGGTTTATGAAGGAATGGGTTTTGTGAATCATACATGTGAAGGAATGGTTTTTCACGTGGGAGTTGTGGGCTTTTGTGATTTGTGAGGCTAGTAGGTGGCGTTTGTGGTGAGGGTTTTTTTTCTTGTCATTCACGTGGGAGGTTAAGAAAAAGAGGTGGAATTTTTGGTTTTGTTTATAAAGATGGGTGGCTAATGTGGGGCATGGAAAATGGGTTTGGAAGTGGGGTATTTTTGTGAACCGGGCCGAGGATAAATTTAAAATTGAGACCGAACGAGCGAACTCGAAACTTGAACAAGCGAACCAAATCCAATAAAAATGTCAATTCTTGACCCTTCCCTTCCGACGACCGCTTTCCGCAACTTCCGCAACTAAAAAGTAGTGCCTCCATTCGAGGCTCATCATTGGGCTGATATGCAAAAATGCAATGCCTACACTAAGTTTTTTTATAAGAGACTTTTTGGTAATGATAGTACAAAAGTTACGGAAAAATGTGAAAACTTGAAGGGTGTTTTGAAATGTTTATTTGAGTTTTATAAAGGTGGTAACATAAATTATAAAGCAAGTACAAGTCGTTTATCTCAAACCTCAAGTATTATGGAAGAGTGTGGTTGTGATGGTGGTAATGATAATGACATATATATTCAAGATGAATTGATAAGGTTTATAAGAGATGAACAAGATGTAGAGCCTAAATCGGAGTTAGAAAAGTACTTTAAAGAAGCTTGTGATGATGGTGGGAAAGATCTTGATATCTTAGGTTGGTGGAAGGGTAATAGATTCAAGCACAAGATTTTTTCTCAAATTTCAAGAGATGTGTTGGCGATTCCTGTATCCAATATGGCTTTAGAATCGGCTTTTAGTACATCTGGTCGTGTTCTTGATCCATTTCACAGTTGTTTAACTCCAAAAGTTTTACAATCATTGATATGTACTCAAGATTGGTTAAGAAGTGTGCCAACACCTATAAATATTGAGGAATTAATGGAAGATGCATAAAAATATGATGTAGGTAAGGCAAAATATTTTATTTTTCTATAATTTTTATTTTATTCATGCACTAACTAGCTAATATTTTATATTTGTAAGAGAAGCGAGTGGGCTGACGATTGCAGATGATAATGATATGGTTGATAGTGATACCAATGCTAATACAGATGATGAAATTCAATAAGTGACTCATTTAACTGCTGTTTCTGCTGTTGTTCTATTGTTATTGTTGTTGTTTTACTGTTGATGCTGTTGTTCTACTGTTGATGCTGTTATTTTTGTGTTGCTGCTGCCTTGTATTGCTGTTGTTGTTGTTGTTGTCTTCTATTGCTGCCAAGTGTTGCTGCTGCCTTCTGGTCTACTATTTTTTATGTTATTGCCTTCTTATTTCTCTAATTTTACTGCTGCTGCTGTTTCTAGAATTATATTTGGATGATCATGCTACTGTAATATTAAACAATTATGTAATATTAAACAATTTTCTGTTGTTGCTTTCAATTTTCTTTATCTATCAGTAAAAAGTTCATTATTTATAAGAAGTCCAACATAACAAACAATTGAAGAGGCTGTGTAGAAAGAAAACTTAAAGGTACAATATGATATAAATAGGGTAATTCAGAATCGAACCGGAACCGAATTAGAACCGATTAATAGGGTACCCTATTTAATTGGGTAGGTTCCAGTTCCACTTAATTTAGAACCGATTTTTTCCGGGTAGGTTCCGGTTCCATGGGGAATCAGAACCGAAACCGATTTTGCTCACCCTTACTCAAATTTGAAGTATGGGTGTTCACGGGTCGGGTCGGGTCGGGTCATCCGAACCGAAACCTGAAATTTGAGAAGGTGACCCGCGCGGGTTGGGTCGCAACGGGTTGGGTCAAAAAACTGCGGGTCGGGTCGGGTCGACATAATATGCCGTGAATATAATATATATATATATTTGTTTTGATATAATTTTCACATAATGAGCGTGTGGTTCAGATGGCTAAGACTTGGATTAATTTGGAAGTGACCTTAAGTTCGAATCTCAGCAATAAAAAATATATTTTGTTTTTGGAAAAAGAAAGAATAAAATGCGAATACAGAGATTCGAACTCCTGACCATGTCCGATTTAAGTAGTACTTTGCCACTTCAGCTATACCTTTGTCTTGTCAAAATTATATCAATAAAAACATATATATAATTAAATCGGGTCGGGTCAGACCCGACTCTTTTGACCTAAACCCGTGACCCGACCCGAAATTTCGGGTCGGGTTCAAATTGACCTGAAATTAATTTTTAAAAATCATAAACCCGACCGGGTCTGGTCGCTGCGGGTCGGGTCGGGTCGCGGGTGAACCCGACCCTATGAACACCCCTACTTTGAAGGCCTAGATATGGTTCGGGCCTCGTCAATAATTGAAACTGATCTGTAGGAGGTTAGAGAGAGATTCTGTGATCTTGAGGAGATAGATCTCCTGGTACCTGACGAAGATGATCTTGCGAGCCGTCCCGAAGAGGTCAGGTAGCGTTGTGTAGGGCCTTCTGTAGGAAATGCTTTCCTTGCGCAGCGGAAGCGGTTTAGGCACACGGATCAGACTTGAAAAATTTTTCTGCCCTTCCCTTGAACTGGCCGAATGTTACTGCCACCACTACTGAAATTTTGCTTCAATTTTAGATAAAATTCCAGCCCCAAAATAGCCCCGGAATAGTCCTCGAACATCCGCGAACAGCCGGACAAAAACTGGACTGTTTTGGACTCGATTCGCGCCCAACGCACTGCAGAAATAGCCCCTGAAATGGGTGGACTATGGCTGCGTGTTGGTTCTAATTTGTCACTTGAAAATAGCCCCAACACAGCCCCAAAACACCACAAAATATTCCCAAAAAAAACTGGATTAAAACGAAACCAAACCGAATTTCGTTTCACCAAGTATAGGGGAGCCAATGAGCAAAAATAATGCTCACTGCCATGAACAACAAGAATGAGATGAAGAGGATGATTGTTCGACACCACAAAGTCTTCTGAACTGTATCTCGTTACCAATGGAAACTTGTGTGGGCAAGACTCACTAAATAATCCCTAAACGTTTTAGAGATTTAAACACACTTGTTATTTTTTTATTGATTTTCTTCTTGTTCTTTCTTTTTATTTTTCTCAACACTTGAGAGAGAATGAAGAAGAAGAAGATGGAGGATAGGGTTAGAATGAACGGCTTAAGCAAAAAGAAAAACAATTTTCCTTTTATACTTAGGGTTTATTATTTCCAAAATAAAGAAAACCCTTCCCATTTTTTCACCTCCAAATTTCGGCCAACACATGTTTTTTTTATTAATTTTGTAACACCAAATTTAATTACCATAATAAAAGATATTTTACAAAATAAAAGGTTAAATGTCATTTAACAATTTGTAACTTCCAAAATAAATCCAAGGGTTTCCAAAACCCAAAATTTAGAAATTATTAACTTAACCATCATTTAATTGTATCTAATATAATTAAATAACATGTGTTTAAATATCATATATTTAATAAAACCATATATTAACTTTTAATATAAAGTTTCAAGTGTGACAAAATAATATTATTAATCATATTAATAATATTTATACATTTGTGAGTATATAATTGGACTGTCCAATTATACTAAATCCGCTATAGTATATCGAGCTAGCACGGGGACCAAATGGACCTACAGTTCCGAGCTCCAATAATCTCGAAATATTAATTAAGCTCTTAATTAAATATTCTGAATTATTAACTCCGGGTTATTCCACTAAAAACCCGGGGTTGGACTCTCATTGCCCTAGATGATATATTAAGCCGAACCAAGTCGGTGTCCATCGATATAGTCACTACATACTAATTGACCCTTCACAAGAATCTCGTAATTAGAACCGGGTCATAATGTCCGTTATACCTCTCTAATTATTTTTACCTTAAGTACCATTGATTATCTAATGAATGATTTATTCATAACCATTATTAATTTTAATCTTTCTATTCGTAATAGAAAGACTTGAGCGCTCTATAGGGGTTAGACCATCATAAAAATAACTTACTAAGCGCCAACTCTCATATCCATGGTGAGGGTAATTAGCTAACATCTCCTTATACCTCTCCCACGTTTGATAAAGGGTTTCACTGTCTCTCTGTTAGAAGGTGGAGATTTATCTTTTCAAGGCATTCGTCTTATGGTGTGGGAAGTATTTGTTGGGAAGCGGCCGTGAGTGCGCAGAGGAAAATAAAAATTATTATGCCGCTTTCCCTTTGCCCAAGACCCATTTGTTTTGATTATTCTACAAGCCTAGGCATGTAACTATATATTCTAAGCATAAAAACTCATAAAACATGCAAAGAACATAAACCTAAACATGCTAACTATCAAAAGAACTCTAATTAAAACAAAGAAAGAAAAAGACTTACTTGAACCGAAGAATCCTCCAGTCCTCCCTTCAATCTACAAGCTTTTCTTGAACTAAGTAAGCTCTTCCACGTTCCAAAGAGCCACCAAGGTGTGTGGCCTCCAAAGATGCACACACCAAAGCCAAAACTCAACGGCAAGACTACGCCTTAAGTGCACGGGTATTTTGCTCTTGGTGCTAACCTAGGTAAATACCTCAAAATTTTAACTCGAGGTTCCTCTAGTCAATTAGACTTAAGGATCCTCAAAATCAGTGGCTTACTCTTAAACTTTAGAGTTGCTCACTTATATAAACCCAAGATATGAAAGGTTTTGGTGTAAAATTTATGAAGAATTCTTTGGGTTTATATAGTGCTCCAAAGACAACAAAATTAATTAAGAATCTGATTTGGATAAAAGCTAATTTAATCTTAGCCATTGGATCTTAATTTAGTGGTTTAATGAGATTATACTAATAAAAGTTTGAGCCGAATTGGAATTCAAAACAAATAATTTTTTTTACTATTCACATTAATAGTAAATTTTTTTATTCCAATTCCCAAAGTTCCCCTATCGTCATTCACCAATCCCTAAGCCATTATGGAACCTCATAAATGATCTGTTCAATAATTAAACACATTGAACCATTTATGAACAATTCCTACAGCAATCATATATGTTGTTATATTTGTAATGTGCACTGTTAACCATTGATTTCGACTTTGTTGTGTGTGACATTTTGGGTTCCCCTCAAGTTGGACATGAAATGAATCGTGATAATTTAATCGAACATAAATTATCCTCCGATCAGATGGTCGTTCGATTTCAATGACCAAGGTTGACATCTAGCAACATGCCAAGACCCCCAAATGAGAAGGAAAGATATATATACCCATTCTGTATGCGATTTACATATGATACGGTCCTTCGCCTCACTGTATCCCCACCTATTGACCTAGGGTACGAAAATTGTCTACCTATATGGTCAAATGTATGATGTTGATAGTGTCATGAATCGTGCTAACCCAAGATTCTCACATGATTCTTCCGCTGTGGCCACAGTCTCAAGCACTGATCGCACATATCAACCCGCGAACTGGAATACTACTCTTATAAGAAAATATTATCCGAGAGAGTGGCGATTCTCTGTTGTATCTTTACAAACTTCATGTGTTTCAACAAATGACCCAATCATACCCTTATGACCGGATCTTTTGAACCGGGGAAGGAATATTTCAAAGTTATTTGATCCACACATAAGATTGTAAAGACCTCAAGTCTAAGGACTAGTAATATAATCGATACATGTAAGTTCTCACAGACACATGAGATAAACACTCCATATGAAAACTTTCGGCGGTCAGTTCGATGGACACGAGCAACTCATGCATCCATGTGATACACCGAGCGGACGGATCTCCGCTAGTAGCCTATGAGATTGGCTACCCCACTTAAAGGCGGATCATATCATCATGCTAGTCTCTCCGCTTTGTGAACGCCCAGATTATTCACAAAACTATGACTAGGAACATTTAAGAGTAATGATTCTTAGAAGGCGTGGAAGCCATCGTCTTATTACTCCAAGGGCTTTATTACAGTGTTGATGATTCATATAAGTTATGTAAGACACGTATAATAAAGATTGCCATTTTATTAATTAATGAAAATATTACAAATACATGTACATATAGCCCATCCACATGTTGGGTATAGGGCATATCCCTAGGGAAACCAAATGATATTATTTCCACAACCCATTAGAGAACAAAATATTTGTTGATCTCCATGCGGTTTTCCTTAGAGGAATTCCTAAATGCAGTGGTAAGTGGGAGGAAAGTAGAACTCGATGAAAATTGGAATGATACTATTCCTGGCACCGATCCCCTCACGGAACATGAACAGTTCATCAGGGATGAGACTGTTCCATAATATTCTAATACACAAGAACCGTGTAGGTCGGAGAGAGTCAGAAAACAACCTAAGAGGTATGGGTTTCTGATCTCACCTCATGTAGATATTAATCTTATTGAGAAAGATGAACCGGCTACGTATGAGGAAGTGATACAAGGTATCGACTCCGCTTTATGGCAAGAGGCCATGAAGTTCGAAATGGATTCCATGTATACCAACCAATTTTAGATACTGGTTGATGTACCAGAAGGCATTGTGCCTATTGGTAGCAAATAGGTCTTCATGGTGAAGACATACATGGATGGCAACATACAAACGTACAAAGCTAGGCTTGTAGTAAAAGGGTATCGTCATCAACATGGTGTCAATTACGAAAAAACCTTTTACACGTTGCCATGATTAAATCCATTCGGATAATGCTTGCTATAGCTGCATATTTCGATTATGAAATATTGTAGATGGACATCAAAATCACTTTCCTTAACGGAAACCTTTTGGAGGATGTTTATATATAAGAGCCTGACGGTTTTGTCATGCTAAAACATGCAAACAAGGTTTGCAAGTTAAATCGATCCATTTATGGATTGAAGCAAGCATTGCGTTGTTGGAACCAACGTTTTGATGAGATCATAATGGTATATGGTTTCATTCAAAACGATGATGATTCTTGTGTATATAAGAAGGTTAGTGGGAGTGCACTGACATTCAAATGTCCTATATGTTGATGATGTATTGCTCCTTAGCAATAACATTCACATATTAAAATCGATGAAAGCTTGGCTTTCATTAAAATTCTCCATAGAAATACTTGGGAGATGCAACCTTTATTCTAGTAATAAGGATCTACTGGGATAAATCTAAAAGTTGTTGGCACTCTCCGAGAACTCGTACATTATCACATGACGTCTCTCTATCTAAGGACATGTGTCCTAAAACACAAGATGAGAGAGATTCAATGAGTCTGACCTTGTTCGCTTCTGTAGTAGGATCGATCATGTATGCCATGACATGTACTCGACCTAGTGTCTCATATGCTTTGAGCATTTGCAGTCACAATCAGGCCGATCCAAGTGATGGTCACTGGACTGATGTTAAGAATATCATTAAGTATCTTAGACGAACTAATGATGCTTTCTTAATCTATGGAGATGGATAACTTGAGGTGACTAGGTGTAGACACTGCATTTTTGCATAGAAGCCCGATGATGAGCCTCGTATGGAGGCACTACCTGATAAGTTGTGGAAGTCGCGGGAAACAGACGTCGGAAGGGAAAATTAGAAAATAAGTACATCATCAAATTTAATTAGTTTGTTTGGTCTCGGGTTCGCTCAATGGATCTCCGTTTTAAATGTTAGCTTCGACCCAAAATCCCTGCAACCCACACCAAGGCACACGCTTAAGCCCACAAAAATCCAAGCCACACGCCCAAGGCCACAAAGTCCAAGCCAAACGCCCAAGGCCCAATAAATCCAATCTAAAAATATTCAAATCACATTTAACATAGGCCAAAATCCAATTAAATCGCCTTCCAAATTAAAAACATATTTTGAATATATTCCCCACCAAAAATACACAAATATTCTTTCCTTAAAAAAAATTAATTAAATACAGCCCATATTTGCTTGATTTGTTCCCTTTTCAAGTCATGCACACACAAGGAAACCCTAGCATGCACCATTATAAAAGATGACATTTTCCAAACTCACGGAGGTCTCTCCTCTCTTCACTCACTCATACGGCATTCACAAACAAATACACCCTCATCCTCTCCTTCATCTCTCAGGCACCACATCTCTCTCTCGGCCACAACCAAGAAATAATAAACCCTAGTCAGCTCGCTCCCTCTCTCATGATATTCTATCTTCATCAAACAAAACCAAAACCCTAGAGGCTGACCTTCACGGTCTTCACGCTCTCTCTCTCTTCTCTCTCTCACTTTGTTTACAAAACACAAAAACCTTAACTCTCTCTCGAACCTCAACATACACGTCCTCTCTATCATATCTCTCCTATCTCTCGGCCACAAGCAAGAGAAACCTAAAATAAATAAGCCCTCAACCAACACACCCACCGACAATAAAGTAACAAACAAACTCAAACCCAGATGAAAAGGAACCCTAAACTAACAAAGACACAGTCCTCTATCACACACAACTCACACGAGACGCACACAAACAGCACACCGGCACACACCCTTCTCACTACACTCGGCACACATATGTCAAAAACACTCACAGGGCACAAAGCCACTCACGGCTTCACACAACAATAAACACACATGGCATAGGCACGAGAGAAAAAACCCTAGACTTACTGCCACCTTATACACGCACCAAGACAATAATTAACCCTTCATGCAGCCCTCCACTGACTGCTCACACAAACAAAATGAATGAACCCCTTCAACAAAGCCCTGCCTTCACAGACCCTTCAACAACAAACAAATCAAAGCCCCCCACCTAATAAACAAAATCAACAAATCAGAGCCCCCTAAATTGAAGACCAAACAACCCAGCTCAACGTGAAACAAACTGTCCACTGGCCGAATATAGCAAACTAAACCAGCCCCTCCACTAGACACCGACACTGCCAACAAATACATTCAACACAACCCTTAGAGGACACACGGCACAAACAAAAATAAACCCTTAAGACCGAGACACATACAAACAACAAACCCTAAGCCACAAACTGCCCTCAGCCGAGAACAATAACCAACAAAATACACCCCCAAACAGTGAGCAAACCACCCCAAAACAGTGAGTAAAACAACCCAAACAGTCACGGAAAATAATCTCCAAACCAGTCTAAAAAACAGTCCAAAAGCAAAAACAACGGAGAAAACAACAACAAAAACAACGACTGAAACAACAGCAAAAATAGCAAAACAGTAGATAAAATGTTGAACTAGTGAATCAGAAAAGTGACGGAACATTAACCCTTCCGATAACGACGTAACTCACTTCCAAGAAGCAACTTAAAAGGTAAGACCTGAGGGCACACTTTGCTATTTATTTATATTTTCAGTTAGTTATTGTTGGTTCATTCACATGCATTATTATGTTCCACGTCTATTTTCATTCATATTGGGCTGATGATTGCGTGTTATCTCTTGCAGTATATCGGATGGAAACCCAGACGTAAATTCCGTAGCTGAATCCGAATGGACAGTAGTGCGGTCTGTACTTGGGATACAACTCCACGTACCACTTGAGAAACTTTTAAGCACATGTTTCAGTTTTGTTATTTAATTTTGTGTTCATTCATTGTTTATGTTTTATTTTTTTGTTTTGTTATTTACTTTCCGCATGTTATTACTTTATTTATTTATGCATTATTAATCTAGTGCGCATGGGCTAATCATGTTGGATTAAAGGTCCTCTATTCGAGGGAAATGCCTAAAGGCTACCTTTACCACGACGTTTTGCCGCGCCGGATGAAGTATACTTGATTGAATGTGAAATACGTTCAATTGGTCATACGAGGTCCCATATAGATGTCGACTTAGGTCGCATCTCTTTTATTTTCCGTTATTTACTTTCTGCGTGTTATTGCTTTATTTATTTATGCATTGTTAATCTAGTGCACATGGGCTAATAATGTTGGATTAAAGGTCCTCTATTCGAGGGAAATGCCTAAATGCTACCTTTACCACGAAGTTTTGCAGCGCCGGACGAAGTATACTCGATTGAATGTGAAATACGTTCAATCGGGCATACGAGGTCCCATATAGATGTCGGCCTAGGTCGCATCTCTTTTATTTTCCATTATTTACTTTCCGTGTGTTATTGCTTTATTTATTTATGCATTGTTAATCTAGTGCGCATGGGCTAATCATGTTGGATTAAAGGTCCTCTATTCGAGGGAAATGCCTAAAGGCTACCTTTACCACGATATTTTGCCGCACCGGTCGAAGTATACTCGATTGAATGTGAAATACGTTCAATCGGGCATACGAGGTCCCATATAGATATCGGCCTAGGTCACATCTATTTTATTATTCTGTTATTTACTTTCCACATGTTATTGCTTTATTTATTTATGCATTATTAATCTAGTACGTATGGGCTAATCATGTTGGATTAAAGGTCCTCTATTCGAGGGAAATGCCTAAAGGCTACCTTTACCACGATGTTTTGCCGCGCCGGACGAAGTATACTTGATTGAATGTGAAATACGTTCAATCGGGAATACGAGGTCCCATATAGATGTTGGCTTGGTCACATATCTTTCATTATTCCGTTATTTACTTTCGGCATGTTATCGCTTTGTTTATTTATACATCGCTATTTAGTACGCATGGGCTGATCCCGTTGGATTAAAGGTCATCCATTTGAGGAAAATGCCTAAAGGCTACCTTTACCACGATGTTTTGCCGTGCCGGACAAAGTATACTTGATCGAATGAGAAGTACGTTCAATCGGGCATACGAAGTCCCATATAGATGTCGGCATTGGTTGCATCTCTTTTATTATTCTGTCATTTACTTTATGTATGTTATTCCATCTGTTTACTTTTGCTTCGTCATTTGGTGCGCATGGGCTAATCGTGTTGGATTAAAGGTCTTCTATTTGAGGGAAATGCCTAAAGGCTACCTTTACCATAATGTTTTGCCGCGCCGGGTATACAAGATCCCATATGGACGTTGGCCAAAGCTCTTTGTCACATCCTTCTTCTGTTGATCTTGTTATTCACCTTGTTGATTGTCATTTTTCATTTTTCACTTCGTATTCATGCTATGTTAATGCTTGAGTGTTGCTTCTCGCGGTATATCGGATGGAAACCTAGACATAAATTTCCTAGCCGAATCCAAATAGACGGTAGTGCGGTCTGTACTTGGGATACAACTCCACGTACCGTTTGAGAAACATTCACGCACGTGTTTATGTTATTTTAGATACCACTTTGGTAATCTTCTTTCAAACGCGTTTCTGAACGTTACTCGAACACATACATTCTGTTTTACCACGCATCATATCCCGTACCGTTCGAACGCGTTTCTGAACGCTACACGAACTCACATATAGTGAACAAACTTATTTTTATGATATTTTATGGATGTTTGCCTCTTTGGTCATTTCTTTTAAATTACGCACTTAATCATTTCTCTTCATTATTAACGCTTTTACTGTTATTATTTATTTACATTTTCGCACTTCTTTGTTTAATATGTTTATGGAATTATATATTTGCCTTCATTTTTATTTATGTTTATGGGTATGCAAACTTGTGTGTTGATTAAATTATATTGCATGTGTTACATAAGACTTGGTTATATTATTGCATAAATCATTTCATTACAATTGGCATATGTAAGGGACCATTCCAAACCCAACGATTTGAGGTCTTCCCTTGCAAGGGGTGAGTGCAGCCTTAAATCATTTCACAGTTCACACTGGGTGGTGACTCTATTTATTCTCTGATTTAGTCCCCCGCGGGCTACTATGTACTCCCAACAGGCCGCTAGCCCGGACAGCATCGCCGTACCTCTGTACCATGTCTACAGTCTGGCGACTCCACTGGGATAGAGAATCGGCCCCGAAATAATATCTTGTAATGTTTGTGATTTTTTCTTTAATTGACCTTGTCTCATATATTTTGCATACCCTTTATTACCTTGATGGCATCATGTATCGTGAAGTCATTTTAGCTCGAAGCGGCGGATCGTTATATGGTATCATCACTCGTTGACACTACCTTAGGGTATAAAAAAGGTGCGCTCACTTGGTCGCTCGAACCCTTGAGTGGAGAGACCTAGTTGTGGGCAACCCTTCGCCGGCGAGAGCCTTTATCAATACTCCCATAAACTTGCATGAGAACCATAGTTATATGACCTATAGAAGCCACCCTTTATGTTTGTGTTTGGGACCATCATCATTTGGATTCATTTGGACTTCTTGTCATGAAATGTGAACTTATTTATTGGGCCATTTAAACTGGGATGAGTTTGTGTCTTATGATGATATGGCCAAAAGCTTCTAAAATGCCGATGGGCCACTCTGTGTTTGGGCCCCCTATCATTTGAAGTTGTTTAGCCACATTATTGCAAAAGTGTAAACCTGTTGGGCATTTTTCAACTGGGATAAGTTTACACCTCGCAATAATATGATTGAATGCTTTGAAATGATAATAGGCCAACTTGTATGAAACCTTGATGGGTTTAGAAAGTCCGAACATGATCCAAATATGCTAGAAGCATGAGTTCGATATCCGCATTGGCTTTCATCCAGAAAGGATACGCCTTGTTACTGTGAGGTTTATATCTAGGTCCCAAGATCAAACAAGCAATGAAATACATGTGTGAATACATCAAAGGAGGTAGCAGAATACTCACATCGATCGGTTGAGAGACGCGGCAAGCAACAAAACTTGAAAAACCCCACTGTTTTGGGCGTGAACTGCAGTGAAGAAGTTCACTGTTTTGGCTTCAAATTTGGTCCTTCGTCAAGCTCCAAGCTTCGTCGAATGGATCCCGCCTCATGGGTGAACCTCCCTAACACCTTCGCAAGTCTCGTAAGTGTGCTAGCACTTGTGTTTTTGCATCAAAAACACACTCATTGCTCCCCTAAAGCTCACGGCAGTGAGCTGTGCTAGAGAAGAAAGAAACAGCCCCTTGGGCGTGAGAAAGAGAGGAGGAGAGATGGAGAGAAAAAATGTGTAATTGGTTTTACAAAGATTTTCCAAAAACCTTTATATATTTTCCAAGAAAATACATTAAACAATTACCAAATAATTCAATAAATAATTAAATTGGTAAAAGTCTCTACCAATTCCACCATTTCATCTACTTCCATCAACTATTCAATGTCACTTTATAAAAGTGACTTGATGTGTGTCAATCACTCAATCAATCAATCACATCAATCAATCAATCAATCACATCACTCAAAGTGATTATTGATTTGACGCTTGATGTGACGAATGATTTGACGCTTGATATGACTTGCGTTGCCGCACTCGAATTCGAAATACGAATGCGCTCGCAATCACACTCGGGCTCGGGTTCGCTAATTCCTAATTAGCGAATTTTCCGTTGCGTCGTAATTAAATGATTACGCCTAGCGAATTCACTATTCACGTCGCTAACGAATTAATTCTAAATTAATTCGTTCGCCCGAATTAAAATCTAATTTTAATTCTAATATATTAATATACCGATTAATTCTAAATTAATCATTCTCTCTCTTTAGACGATATTTTATCCCAGATAAAATATCTCCGTAATTAATCCTAGATTAATGTTCTCTTTCTTCTATATAATCCCAGATTATTAATGAGTGCGAGTTATGCGTCATCGGTGCATTATCGGGAAACGACCCATGAGATCCCTGGATAAGTTGGCAGTAAATACGGTCGTCGGAGTATCCGAATCACGTACGTACCAAGTACTACGTTCTACCGATTTACGAGACAAGATCGGCTTCTAGCAAAGCACGAAGTCTACCCAATTCTCCGGTCATATTCATCTAAGAATATTTAAGATCTATATCAAGCGTAGTATACCAAGTATTGTGTATATTGGCCCAGTATCGGATAGTCACGTGCTAGGGCTGGGGCTGGATAAGTGTCTGCCCCGTCCGAAGCACATGTCGGATGTCTGGTAACTAGTCTCTATAATCGGATATACATGACCTTGTCATAATATCCCGATGGCCGGCCAGCACTTAAGAGCACTAATACCGTATCCTGCGTGACATCATCTCCACTATGACTGGAGTGATACTTCCGTCTTGACATCACACCCAATACTCTACGATTCTCAATATACCCAGCATTGGCGTACACAGAACCGGTTAGAGTCCTAGACGACCATAACTAAAGTATATTGATTGTCGTAAGCATTAGCGGTGCAAGTCTCAGGTTAAGACCAAACACACCTACCCTGATGTCGGACTCCCATAGACACATAGTCATAATACCAATGGGATTCCGAGGGGTCTATCCAGAGCGAAGCTGTTTCCCGTACCATCAGTGAAACACAACCTCCTATCGCACTTGCATGAGTATCCAATACCCAAATATATGAGAACTATGCTGTTGTGCCCTCACAACGCGCACAAGTGCAATACTAGCCTATTCCGCATTATCGATGTCCAGTCTCGATAATACTACGACTAGGGATATTTAATGATTAATCCTTCGTGGACCGATACTGTCTCATATCATCTCAATCCAGGAACTAATCATATGGACCTCTCTTCATTTATATATCTAAGGTGATCTAATCACAAATGATGAGAGTGCAATTTCCTTGTCACATAGTTAATTTGTACAACAACACTATGATCTGTACAAATAGTGACGCTATGGGTCATATTATCCAACAATCTCCCACTTGGCACATAGCCAGTCACTCGAGTGTCTAACACTTGAACTATGTACGGTTCGCTCAAATTGCTGAGAAAAGGTTTTCGTCAGCGGATTTCCATGATTATCGTCTGACGTGATTTATACGATCACCACATCGCCACGATGTATGATCCGAACGAATCAGATGAATATAGAAGTATATATCTGGATCGTCGATGAGACCTTTAATTCTTTATCCTTGTGCTGACGCCTAGCTCAACTGCTAACAGAACTATATCTAATCTAATTAGATTTATTATCGACCCAAATGGCTTCTATTGCTGCCTCAGCTGCAGCAATAATCCGCATTTGTTGTTTATTCGGCAACAGTATCTTGCTCGGAAGATTTCCAGCTCACTGTCCCGTTATTCAAACTTTATAGTACCGCAGTATTTAACTGTTTGGAAACTTGCAGCAGTGATCCTAGTCACTTCAAGTTCTCCTTCTCCATAATTTTAGACATCATCTTTAGTTTTCTAAGATACTAACAGATGTTCTTAATTTCAATCCAGTGACTAACACTTGGATTGATCTGATTGTGACTCCATATGCTCAAAGCGTATGAGACACCATATCAAGTACATTTTAAATGTACAATTTCCCAGAGAGTGTTAACAACTCCAAATCTATCCCAGTAGATCTTTATTCCTTGAATAAAGGTTGTTACTCCCCAGAATTCTACGGAGAATTTCTATGAAAGAATATCTATGAAAGCCAAGCTTTCACCAATTGCTTTATTGGGAATTTCACTGTCAGTGCGCTCCCACTAACCTCCTTATATACACAAGAATCATTTCGTTTTGAGTCAAATCATAAACCATTATGATTATTTCAAAACGACAGTTCCAAGAACCTTATGCTTGCTTTAATCCAAACATGGATCGAATAACCCGCAAACCTTGTTTGTCGGTTATACAAAATCGTCAGGATGTTGTAAGCATCCTCCAAACGGTTTCCTTTTCAGGAAAGCGATTTTGATCTTTAACTAACGTATTTCATAAATGAAATATGCAATATCAACAAGCATCATCAAAATGGATTTACTATGGCAACAGGTAAAAGGTTGAACCGTTATTAACATAATGTTGATAACGATACCTTTCTGTCACAAGCCTAGTTTTGTACGTTGGTATGTTGCCATCCATGTATGTCTTCCTTGAAGACGTTTACAGTACCAATAGGCACAATGCCTTACGGTACAACAACTAGTATCCAAACATAGTTGTTATATATGGTATCCATTTCGGACTCATGGCACTTTGCCATAATAGGGAGTCGATACCTCGTATCACTTCCTCAAAACGTAGTCGGTTGGTATACCTCCACAAGATTAATATCTTTATGAGGTGAGATCAGAAACCCATACCCCAGGTTGTTTTCTGACTCTCTCCGATCTACGAGGTTCTTGTGTATTCGAAGATTAATGGTTTAGTTTCATCCTTGATGAACTATTTATGTTCCATTACGGACTTCGTGCCTTGAACAGTATTACCCCGATTTTCATCGAGTTTTACTGTCCTCCCACTTACCACTGCATATCGGTATTCCTCTCAGGAAAACCGCATGGTGAGCAACAATCATATTGTTCCCATGTGAGATATTTAAGTACTATACTTATGGTTTTCCCTAGGATAACCTATAATTGGCACTTATCCAATTTGGGTTCTAGTTTGGTATCATCCAAACGTTATGCCTGGCATACCCAAATTATTAGGAATGAGAAACCCTGTTTCTTTCCTGTTCATATCCTATATGATATCTGTCAAACAGATTTATATGAAACCTTATTCTAAATAAGTTTTGCACGTTAATACATATCCATTGAAGGAAATGGTAGCTCAGAGCGACTCGTGATAAACCTTATCATGTCCAACAAAATTCGGTTTTTAGTTCGGACACATCGTCAAACTGACATGTCTCGGGAGGAGTCCTCATCTGAAAGAATATGTACTCTTTCATGTATATATGAAACTTACTGCTTAAGTATTTTCCATTACGGTCTTACCGTGACGGTATAATACTATAGCCGATCTGTTTATCTACTTCGTGTCGAAACTCTAAAAGTTTCCGATTTGTGTTCTTCAAAAGAAACACATAACCATAACGTGATGCCACATCCGTTAAGGTCACGAAATATTCATATTCACATCTAGCCTAGCTAGATATGGGCCCACTAACTTCACAATGAATAGGGCTAACAGATCGATGGCATTTTCACTATTACCAAGTAAATAGTGTTTTAGGTACTTTACCTAATAAACTAGATTCGTAGAATTTATTTGAATAGTCAAATCAGTCCTAGTACCCACTCTTCAAAAGTGCGGATATACGAGTCTGGTTTAATCTGTCCTAGACAACAATGCCACAAATAAGTCTCTATTGATCAAATCAATTTGAGCTATTTATTTGTCATTTTATATGTTTTGAGATTTTAATTATATTCAAAATATAAATTCTGTTATTCACATCTAATGTGTTTATCTCAGTATCATCTTTATATAATGAAACACTTAGTGTTCTAGAATATAAAGGTTTATCCACAATGGATTAAACACTGATATAGAGATAATGTCTCTAGTCAAACTAGTTACATTATAACAGTTCCTAATTTAAGTACACACCCGAAGGGTAGTTCCTAAACTTAGGTATCTACGGTCGAAACAGCGACTTTCGTCCCGTTTCCGATTCGCAGAGCAATCTCAGCTTGAAGTCAGTATCCTGCTCAAAGCAGATTCTGAACATCAATACATATATTTTATGTATCACACTAAGTATTTAAAATCTAATTTCAATACTAGTTGTGAACATAACTTTGAAAATCATTTTTAAAGTAAGAGCATTGCCCTTTCTTTAATTCCTTCGTGTCTGCCATATCCAAATGGTAGTCACTTTGGGATATGTCAATTATCCTTTTCAATATTTCATGAACCTTAGGCCAAGCCTTGGGTTTTTAGAATATCGAAACGATGTGCACCTCGTGCTACATGCCCAATTGCAAACTTTGACTTTTCACCTCTAGAATAGTCAATTAATTCTCCAAGAATTATTTATTGCAATTTTAATACTTCTTAAATCTAAAATTAGATTTATGACAAGTATATTAAATTAAGCACTAAAGTCATCATCACATAAATCTTCCAAAGATTTTATGCTCTACTTATTTTGCTTAATTTTGGGCTTAAGGTATAATAAGTTATTTTATCAAATAAAGTAACCTATTATTTATTCCCAATTTGAAAATTAAAACATTTAATATTTTAATCCCATATTATATTCTAAATATCCAATTTTTCAATTCTTTCTTGATTTTAATAGTCCAACTATTTAATCAATGATTAGTGGTACTATATATTATATGATTATAATAGTCCAACTATATAATCAAATATAATCCAAATTAATTAACCTCAATTACATTGATTACTATAATCCATTATAAAATCAACTGTAAACTGAAATTAATTAATTCAAATATATTGATTATATAATCCAATTATATATGATCAACAATAATACAGTCCAACTGTTTATTAAAACAACATTAAATATTACGAGTGATATTTGTTTGAGCGCGTATGGCGAGTAATTGAACGAATATTGCAAATTCAATTCTTGCCTCCCACTATTTTTCGTCGAGCCTCTAACCCTCTGTCGAGTACTCGGGAAACCGTGTTTCCTAGTGGGCTAGGGTCCCGTTAAATATCACACAATCTTGACTTTGGCCAACAAATTGTATGATAATTAACTAGGTAGATCTCTAAGATCAATTGGATCTAATCCAATTCCTAGATCCAGTAGGTGGACATCCAAGTCCTAAACATATATCCTATATATGCCTATATATCCAATATATACCCTAACCTTTTTCCTCTGAATCAACTAGGCCTTGGCTTTGGCACAACAAACCTAATGATCCCAGTCAAGCGCGGACCCATTGACCATGGAAGCTTTGTAATCAATGTCGATGGACAAGAAGTGGTCTTGACTTTGGCCAACAAACCACAACTTGGACAAGACACCAATATGGAACAAAGCTTCGTGATTCAAACACATCTTCGACGGACAAGGGCTTGACTTTGGCCAACAACCCATGCCAATCTAGGATCTTGAGTAAGAATCACTCAATAGAAGGAAAAGACGCATGATATTTGATGAGGGCTTTTCGCGTGCAAATTGGCTACCAATTTAATTATCTTTATTAAGGTCTCATCATCATACACCCTTAAACATGCATTCTAAATACATAATAAAGCGAGTATGAAATAAAATAATAATGATATGCGGATGGATACTTAATACATTGATCCTAAATCAAATCTCTCCCTTTCTCACTCAAGCTAGCACTTGTATTACTTCTACCCGTTACACTACACTTCTAAAGAAACCTCATTTACATTGAGGGGAATAGGTGAGAAGAGAATACAAAGAGAATAGAGGTGATAAGGCTGGACACGCAGGTCCAATTTAATAAAATCGAATTTATTACAACAATTTCCAAAATTTCCCCACCCGACTAATATCCATCCGATATACATTATTCATTCATCACAACCACGTATTCACACATAAGCATGCTATCAATCAATCTAATCAAATTAATTAATCTGATAATTATGTGATCATCCAATGTTCAAACAACGATTTGATTTTGCTCGAGTCAAACTCGTTTTGCGAATAAGTACTCAAAGTACGAATTCATGAATTAAATTAAACTACAACATTAAATCAAATTTAATATGTATTTAATACTAATTCACTATTCAATTCCAAATTAAATATTACACTTTATTTAATAAACCTTTAACGACTTAAATTCCAAATTTAATCGCTACGGGTCTCAAAGCCCGATTAACGTCCAACGTCAATTCAATTCAAGTCTAATGGGCTTTAATTAATTTCTATAAGGCGTGGGCTTCGGCAACCAAAGCCCAATCAAGGAGTAACCCCATAAGCCCAGAAATCAATTTAGGCCCATTAGGCCCAATTAAACTTTAAAGGTTTATAAGTTGCATTTGGGCTTTATGGTTATGGTTTTGGGCCCAATTGGATCCAATCCACATGGCCTAAACCCAACTTGATAAAATCAAGCCCAATAAACCCAATAGCAACTTTAAAAGCCCAAATCCAATTTTAAGGCCTAATTCATTAAATTACACAAATCCAATTTCGCAATTTAATTACCTAAAGTGCATTACATGATTAATCACCCAAATCAATATTTCCAAAACATGAAATTAGTCCAATTAATCATGTTCATTATCATCATCACATGTCCAACACATAAATGAAAATCAAACCCATTTTACATGCTTCTAAGTCTCGGCCAAGGGAGTAATTTTTGTCCGATTTGAATTTAATCCAATTAATTCCACAATCGACATCAAATCACCATCCTAAATGATTTCCAATACATCCAATGTTCAAAAATCAAATTACCAAGACATTTAAGGGCATCATCCAATTCGGCCAACATAAGGAATTTAGGGATTTTTATCCAATTCAAAATTAAATCCAATTCAATCTCAAATCAATATCATCCTACATCATTATAACTCATCCAATGAATTAAAATGAAAAAATCCAAGATTTCCATCTATCCATCACATTCGGCCATGGTCACAAATTTGGGGAAAATTGTTCCAAATCAATTTTCATGAAATTGATCCAATCAAACTTCAATTCAACATCATTTAAACATGCTCAATCAAACAATTTAACTAAATCATGCTCAAAATCAATTTACCCAAATTTTAAGCCCTACATTTTCATGCTTGAACCTATAGCTCTGATACCATTGTGAGGTTTATATCTAGGTCCCAAGATCAAACAAGCAATGAAATACATGTGTGAATACATCAAAGGAGGTAGCGGAATACTCACATCGATCGGTTGAGAGACGCGGCAAGCAACAAAACTTGAAAAACCCCACTGTTTTGGGCGTGAACTGCAGTGAAGAAGTTCACTGTTTTGGCTTCAAATTTGGTCCTTCGTCAAGCTCCAAGCTTCGTCGAATGGATCCCGCCTCATGGGTGAACCTCCCTAACACCTTCGCAAGTCTCGTAAGTGTGCTAACACTTGTGTTTTTGCATCAAAAACACACTCATTGCTCCCCTAAAGCTCACGGTAGTGAGCTGTGTTGGAGAAGAAAGAAACAGCCCTTTGGGCGTGAGAAAGAGAGGAGGAGAGATGGAGAGAAAAATGTGGTAATTGGTTTTAAAAGATTTTCCAAAAACCTTATATATTTTCCAAGAAAATACATTAAACAATTACCAAATAATTCAATAAATAATTAAATTGGTAAAAGTCTCTACCAATTCCACTATTTCATCTATTCCATCAACTATTCAATGTCACTTTATAAAAGTGACTTGATGTGTGTCAATCACTCAATCAATCAATCACATCAATCAATCAATCAATCACATCACTCAAAGTGACTATTGATTTGACGCTTGATGTGACGAATGATTTGACGCTTGATGTGACTTGCGTTGCCGCACTCGAATTCGAAATACGAATGCGCTCGCAATCACACTCGGGCTCGGGTTCGCTAATTCCTAATTAGCGAATTTTCCATTGCGTCGTAATCAAATGATTACGCCTAGTGAATTCACTATTCACGTCGCTAACGAATTAATTCTAAATTAATTTGTTCGCCCGAATTAAAATCTAATTTTAATTCTGCGTCGAAATCTAATTTCATTTAATATATCGAATATATTAATTTACCGATTAATTCTAAATTAATCATTCTCTCTCTTTAGACGATATTTTATCCCAGATAAAATATCTCCGTAATTAATCCTAGATTAATTTTCTCTTTCTTCTATATAATCCCAGATTATTGATGAGTGCGAGTTATGCGTCATCGGTGCATTATCGGGAAGCGACCCATGAGATCCCCAGATAAGTTGGCAGTAAATACGGTCGTCGGAGTATCCGAAACACGTACGTACCAAGTACTACGTTCTACCGATTTACGAGACAAGATCGGCTTCTAGCAAAGCACGAAGTCTACCCAATTCTCCGGTCATATTCATCTAAGAATATTTAAGATCTATATCAAGCGTAGTATACCAAGTATTGTGTATATTGGCCCAGTATCGGATAGTCACGTGCTAGGGCTGGGGCTGGATAAGTGTCTGCCCCGTCCGAAGCACATGTCGGATGTCTGGTAACTAGTCTCTATAATCGGATATACATGACCTTGTCATAATATCCCGATGGCCGGCCAGCACTTAAGAGCACTAATACCGTATCCTGCGTGACATCATCTCCACTATGACTGGAGTGATACTTCCGTCTTGACATCACACCCAATACTCTACGATTCTCAATATACCCAGCATTGGCGTACACAGAACCGGTTAGAGTCCTAGACGACCTCAACTAAAGTATATTGATTGTCGTAAGCATTAGCGGTGCAAGTCTCAGGTTAAGACCAAACACACCTACCCTGATGTCGGACTCCCATAGACACATAGTCATAATACCAATGGGATTCCGAGGGGTCTATCCAGAGCGAAGCTGTTTCCCGTACCATCGGTGAAACACAACCTCCTATCGCACTTGCATGAGTATCCAATACCCAAATATATGAGAACTATGCTGTTGTGCCCTCACAACGCGCACAAGTGCAATACTAGCCTATTCCGCATTATCGATGTCCAGTCTCGATAATACTACGACTATGGATATTTAATGATAAATCCTTCGTGGACTGATAATGTCTCATATCATCTCAATCCAGGAACTAATCATATGGACCTCTCTTCATTTATATATCTAAGGTGATCTAATCACAAATGATGAGAGTGCAATTTCCTTGTCACATAGTTAATTTGTACAACAACACTATGATATGTACAAATAGTGACGCTATGGGTCATATTATCCAACAGTTACGACATATTTGTACATTTTTGGCCGCTTCTAAGTTCATCCCCATGACCACAGTTGCCGAAAGTCCGATTCGTCATTTCTAGACAATGACATGATCCCATAATTAGCTTAGTCCATGTTGTAAATAGGCTGTCTTTGTCTTTTACCGATGGAAAGGGACAAAAGCGGCCAAGGTTCACCCCGTAGCATAGGAGAGAGCGATTTTGTGTACCTTCCATCGGTGCATAGAATAAGCCATATCTAGAACCAAAAATAGGCTTACCGCGAGTGTGGGAGAAATAAGGTCGAAAGGATATATTTTGTTTGATCAACTCATGCATTTTATATATTTCATGCATCGCACGCATACATGTACCATGCTAACTTGTAGTTTTAAAAGCCACCATAGATACCCATTGGGTTAGAGAAGAAGGAAGACTCGTCAAAAAACAGTTAGTGAACATGGGTGAGTCAGATAACGAGGGTTATCACATGGATCAGTTAGAGACCAAAGTAACCAAAATTACCGAGCAGTTGCAAGCTTTGACCACCGCTGTGGCCAGTTTGACCATACCCCATATAGCCAATAATAGAAAGTTCTACAACCTGAATAGATAGATCATTAGGGGACCTTCAGGGACCAAGCCCACTCTTTCTAAGGTCGCCCCTATCAGGAACAGGCGATTCTCTAATTTTGGTAGACCTTTGTCAGTGGTGTTTGAATAGCTGAAAAGGCAAGGACTCCTAAGTCCCTTAGAACCTAAACCACTTCCAAAACATTTGCCACGCTACCTTGACCTAAACCTATACTGTTACCTCCACCAGTAAAAAGGCCATGAAACTGACAAATATACTGGCCTTAGGCATGAGATCCAGAACCTCATTGACGCCCACAAAATACCCGACCCAGAAAAAGAACAACCCAACGCACACAGAAACCCTCCACCCACCCACATAATCAACTCCGGCCTACCCGACAACATTTTCCTCCAAACTCACAACCACCAAGCTTCCCCCATGGGGATATGGGACAACAGTAGTAAAGATGAAACAAAGCAGAAATGGGAAAGTAGATGGGAAAAAGAATTACTACAGTTGGAGGATCTGATGTTCGAAGAAAGCAAGAAGACGGAAGAAGACAAAGTTGTAAATTATGGAGATGTTTATTTTCCTGATCTTATTCATTTGTGATCCCGCATCCATTAATCATAAGACATTGATTTTGCCTACTTGTTCGAGCCTTTTCCTTAATAGTTAAGCATCAGTCCAATGATGAAATAATTTGCTTTAGGGTGAAATCTTAGAAACGATAAGTTCTTGATGTGCT
Organism: Zanthoxylum bungeanum; assembly: GCA_019454045.1. Taxonomy (NCBI): domain Eukaryota; kingdom Viridiplantae; phylum Streptophyta; class Magnoliopsida; order Sapindales; family Rutaceae; genus Zanthoxylum; species Zanthoxylum bungeanum. The sequence goes on along the minus strand of SKCR01025361.1, from coordinate 120,852 downwards.
TTTATCTGATACTTTGAGTAATTGACCTATGTTCGACTCGTAAGCACTCATTATGGGTTCTTAGCAGTGAAAACGTGAGTAGTCGGCAAGCTGACTAGTTGAAGAAATTGCAGGTCGATGAATGACCGTTTTCTTAGATGTCTATCCTGATTTGCTTGTGTTATGATTTGTGGTATGGTTGAAAATAAAAGAAAAGTCTCGAAAAAAAAATATTTAACCACCTATAACCGATAAGCGTAACGCTACCCATGGGCGAGTATTAGGACCACCATGAGGAGAAATACTACCTTAAAGAGTAGGTGTGTTGCAAAAAAAAAACGAGACAAATGAAAAAAAAAACTATACCATATTGAGCAAGGAAAAGCAATTGCAGAGCATAATCGAGATATCTAGGTTGGTTTGACCCATCAATTCCAATTTTTTAAACAAAATCATTGAGTTGGCTTAGCTAGGAATCGAGCTGTAAAATAACCTTTGCACACACACTTTGAGTCTGGTTCAGATCATTTATTCAAACACTCGGATTTGAGTTGCATCAAGTGCTTTGAAGGTTCTTTGGTTTCAATACTAGGCATTCTTTGAGGGCAATAATGTGTATAACTATTAGGACTATTTCGTAGCATGTAATATAATATGTTGATATGGAACGTTACATCACGTGATCCACATTGACCTAGTGCAAGCAACGAAGAATGGAAAGCTAAACCGAAGGGAAGAATAAAAAGCTAAACCAAGTCTGGGGACGACCAGTCTACCACCTCGCAAATCAGGGACATGACGAGATATGAAGTCATGGGACCAAAGAAAACTGAGCAATCACCAGAGTAGAATTGACATAAGGAAATTATAAGCAGGCCTAGGGGGCGACCGAAGACATTTGTAGGCAAAGGGCATTAAGGGCACAAGGAAGGTCTAACCCATCGGAATAGGAAATGCTTCCATGCATACATGTATACACCTCATATACATACGATTTGTTTTTGTCTTGTGTTCGCAGATTTTGAAAAAAATTAAAAAGTGATGAACAACCTCGGGAATGAGGATGAGTGTAGGCACTGCATTTTTACACATAAGTCCCTATGATGAGTCTCATTTTGGAGACACTACCTTTTAAGTCACGGAGGTCACGGAAAACGGACATCGGAAGGGGGAATTCAGAATAAACAAGTTCACTGTCTTCGTTGGTGCTGCGTTCGTTACTTCGTTCGAACGTCAGACAGATTGCGGTCGTTCGTGCCACGTTCGAGGAGGCGTTCGAACGGTTTCGGTAATTCTGGTTTTGCTGCTAGCCTCACATCAAGCCCAATTCGCCCAAGCCTTGGCCCACACGCCCAAGCCCACTTAAAACACATATTTAACACATGGTGAAATCAAAACAAATCTAAAAATCACATACCAAATTAAAAAGATATCATACCTAATCTAAACCAATCAAATATAATCATACCAAGTTAAAATCAATCAACCAATATATTATTCCCAAACTTAAAATATTGTATGCCTAATCAACATAAACTAAATATTCAACCTTCCCTATCTAGCCAAGATTTGTCCCCCCTCAATCTTTGACTTCCCTTTATCCAACACCAAATCAAATCCCTTTCCTTGTCAATCCTAACCCTTTGCTTATAAAAAGAACCATTCACCAACCTTCTCAACCCTGGCTAGCTCATACAAATAAGATACACACAACTCACGGCAATAACAAGAAGAAAAACAGAAATAATCCCCTTCATCTCCCCCACTCCACAACCGAAAACAGCAGCCCCTACACCTCCTAAAACAGCCCATACAGCAGCCCTAAACACACACATAAAACAGCCCCCGAACCACACCATAACATCACCGAAAAACACACCCAAAACAGTAGCCAAAACATCCCAAAAATAGTAACTAAAATACAGCAGCAAAACAGTAGCAGCGGCAGTGAATCGGAGTCAAAACAGCAGCAAAAGACGGAGGACGACGACCCAAAACAGTAAGACAACGAACGAGAGCAGTGAACCAGTGAACCGGAAGAGTTGCGGAGCTTTACCCCTTCCGATCTTCGTGAAACGCGAGTCCGAGAGACGACTTAAAAGGTTAGACCTGAGGGCACTTTTTCATTAGTTCATATTCGTTTCTTTTATTATTGAATTTTATTCGCATGAGAGTCGTTTATGGATGCATGTTGTGGCTTGAATGAAATGGAAGAGTGTCGTCTCTTGTGGTATATAGGATGGAAACCCAGACGTAAATTCTGTAGCCGAATCCGAATGGACGATAGTGCGGTCTGTACTTGGGATACAACTCCACGTACCACTTGAGTAAACGGCACCTTCTCTTGTTTTGTGTTGCTTTGGTTTATCTATTTCTTGTTATTTCTGTATGTCGTTTATTTGTGTATGATATAATCGAGTGCATGGGCTCAGTAAGTGCGATGAAAGGTCCCCTAATAAGAAGGGTTAAATCCTTCACCACGATGCTTTGCCGCACCGATTGATGTGTGTTCGGTTGAATGCGAGATACGTTCAATCGGACACATTACGTTTAATATTGTTGCTTATTTATGCATGGTTCAATCGAGCGCATGGGCTTAGTAAGTGGAATGAAAGATCCCCTATGGGGAGGGGTTAAAGCCCTTTACCACGATGCTTTGCCGCGCCGGTTGATGTGTGTTCGGTTGGATGCAAGACACGTTCAATCGGACATACTTAGTTGAATATGATTGTCTTTATGTTTGTATGCATGATGTGATGTGACGCGCATGGGCTTAGTATGTTGGTCTAAAGGTCCTCTCTTTGAGAGATCAAGAGCCCCCAAAAGGCCACCTTTACGGCAGTACTTCACCGCGCCCCTTTATTTTGTTGTTTATGTATTGCGTCCCATTTCATGCATCAGGTCTGTTCCCGTTCGAACGCGTTTATGAACGCAACTCGAACGCGCATGCATTTTGCCTTATCATGCATCAGGTCTCATTTCCGTTCGAACTCGTTCACGAACGCTATACGAACGTGAGCATTCTGTTTCAATTCCGTTCGATGGCGTTATCAAACGCCATACGAACGCGAGCATTCTGTTTCATTTCCGTTCGAACGCGTTATCAAACGCCATACGAACGCGAACCTTCAGTTTACCGTTCAAACGCGTTTATGAACTCTACACGAATGCGCACACACTGAACTGAGTCTGTCTTATCATATTCATGCATAGTTGCCTCTTGGTTGATCTTTCTTGTGTTATATAGCCAACCGTATTATTTGTATTCCTGTATTTATCCATTCTATGTGTTATTGGGATTGTATTCAAGCATGATTAGGCTGTTAGCATGTTATTTGGTTAATAGGTTCATGAGATAGTACTCAAGCATGATTAGGTTGTTCTTAATTTTCCATATCATAGGATTGAAATATGTTCATGAGATTGCCATGTGATGTTGCATGTTGTGATGAACTTGTTGATGTATGCATATGAATTTAGAAGCATGATATTTTTGGAAATAAATGTTATTTAAGCCTGGTTAAATTATTACATAAATCCTTTTATTACAAGTGACATAAGTAAGGGACCATTCCGAACCCAACGGTTTGAGGTTTTCCCTTGCGAGGGGTGAGTGCGGCCTTAAATCTCATTTTCCCGGTTCACACCGGGTGGCGACTCCATTACTCTCCGGTTTAGTCCCCCGTGGCTACTCCATACTCCCAACTAGGCCGCGAGCCTAGGACAGCACGCGTCACCCAGGTAGCTGTGTGTTCCCACAGTTTGGCGACTCCACTGGGGATAGAGTATTGGCCCTGAAATATTGTCTTGTAATGTTTGGATTTATGTTTTAATTGACCGTGTCTATAGTGGATAAAGTGAGGGTTTAATCAAAGGCATTTTAAGGCTAGGTAATGGTTTGGTGTCTTCCTTCACTCACTACCTTTCTAGAAGGAAAAGCTGTGAAGGCACCTAGATAGCCATCTACTCGTAGCCTTTTGTGATGGACTAATTTGGAGGACTCGTTGTTTATTCCTGACACCAAGCGATAAGAGCCTAAGAGGCTTGGGTATTTAAGTGAGCCTCGCTCCACCTTCCCTCTGGGGAATCTACAACGGGAAATTCATTTGACAGTCCGTCACACACCATAGCTCATTGGCACGTACCTTAGTGTATAAAAAAGGGTGCGCTCACTTGGTTGCTCGAACCCTTGAGTGGGGAGACCTAGTTGTGGGCCATCCTTCGCCGGTGAGAGCCTTTGTCTATACTCTTGCTAACCCACCCATAGACTGGGTTGGCTAAAGTAACAATTATTTACTTGAGTATGTGCTTGTGGACCATCCTCATTTGGATGCAGTTGGACTATTGTCAGAAATGCGGGCTTGCTGGGCCATTTAAACTGGGGCAAGTTCGCACCTTATGACTATTAGGCCAAAAGCTTCTGAAATGTTGATAGGCCATTATTGTAGAAATTACTATGTCATGTTTGCATCATCTTTCTTCTATGTTTGTGTTTGGGAACATCGTCGTTTGAACCCATTTGGACCATTTGTCATGGGATATGGGCTTGTTGGGCCATTTAAACTGGGACAAGAACGTATTCCATGACTATTGGGCCAAAGGCTTCTAAGTGATTGATGGGCCACTTTGTAATTGTGTTCGGAACGTTATCATTTGGGTTTAGTCGGACACTTTTTCATGAGATGTGAACTCATTGGGCCATTTAAACTGGGATGGGTTCACTCCTATGACGATTAGCCCGGAAGATTCTAAAATGATAACGGGCCGATTTGTTTGAGAATTTTAGTTGATTTAGTATGTTATATATGATACATGCATCTCATGCACCCAATGCATACATACATCATGTTAACCCTTGTGTTCTGAAAGCCATCATAGATTCCCGTTGGGTTAGAAAAGAGGGAAGACTCACCAAAATACTGAGAACAGACATGAGTGAATCAGATATTGAGGTATCCCGGATAGATCAGTTGGAAAATGGCTTCGCCAAGATTACTGAACAGTTGCAAGCCTTGACTACTGCCATGACAAATATGGCTGTGCCCCGTGCCGGGGGAAATTCTGAGAATGTGAGGCGTGATGAGCCTTCGAATGGGTTGGGGGATGATACCCCCGTTTTTGATGATGATATGGCAGAGTATGCAGCAGGCAGAGTATCTGGGTCTCAGGCAGAGTTACAGAAGCTTCGGGATCAGGTTGAAACAGTTACCCACAAAATGAGGGGTAAGAATGAGGATTTGTTAGATTATGAGGCAATGACGTTCGGAGAACAGCTGCCAGCTCAGTTTAAATTGCCCGACATGGCCAAGTTTAATGGGAATGGAGACCCGAGAGTCCATCTGCAGCAATATGTCTCAGTCATGAGTTCAATGGGCCTATCACAGCGCCAAGTCCAAAAGATGTTTGGGATGTCACTCGAGGGGGCACCTGTGGTTTGGTATCATAGCCTTGAGAAGAAGGTTAAGGAAGATTAGAAGGAACTAGCTGATGCTTTTCTGAAGCAGTATGTTACAGACTTAGAAATTGACTTGTCACTCCGTGATTTGGAGAACACTAAGCAGAAGCCGGAAGAAAGCTTCAAGGAGTATGTAGACCGCTGGAGAAGCCAGCTTCTGAAAATGCAGACTCGGCCCTCTGAGAAGGACCAAATCAAAATGATCATCAAGGGCACCAAGCCCTCTATTTATAGTAAGCTGAGGAGGATGACTTCGATGATTCTGATTTTCGACAGTTGGGGGAAACTGTCATGGATATTGAGGAAGAGGAGGCTGAAAACAGAAAGTCCTATGGCCAGAATAGGCGGACTTTTGGGGGGTATTCTGAGACTAAGCCCGCTACTGCCGAAGTCGCTGCCATCAGGAACCGGCAATTCTCCAACCTTGGTAGGCCTTTGTCGAAGGTATTTGAAAAGTTACAAGGACAAGGAATCTTGAAACCCTTAGAAGGCAAGCCACTTCCGCACCCCCCACCACCACACATAAATGTGAACCTTTATTGTCACTTCCACCAGCTACATGGCCATGACACCGAAAACTGCACCCGCCTCAGGCATGAAATTCAAGATCTCATAGATTCCCATAAAATACCCAACCCATGAAAAGAAACTATCAACCACCAAGCTTCTTACATGGATGGCAGTGAAGAACCATAGGCCGAGGAAGAAGGCAGTGCTGCGGATGATGGAGATGTTCCTCCTAGTCTATTTGATCCAGTTTTTTAAATGACATTGATTTTGTTACTTTTTCGAACTCTTTTCCTCAATAATAATAAAGACGTTCATTTTGCTGAAACTCTCCTGCAATATGAGTATATTTGAGAAAAGTATTCAACCTTGGTACTACGGAATCCAGTGATGAACACGGGGAACCTTCGAAATAAGCAAACAGAAAAGATAAGATAGACATTCAGAAATTGGGAAATAGAGCCAGTAAAAATATCAGACTTGGAAGGGAATTAGTTCGCCGAGCCGATCAACGTAGACAGATTGAAGAAGTAGCTTGTCTGAGGAAGAGAAAGCTAAGCAGTCACCAAGAGAATTGAAGGAAGACCTAGCCCAACGGGATAGGAAACCCAATCATGCATGCATGCATACACGTAACATATTTGCATCCTTTTTGTGTTTGTTCTGTTTTGTAATAATAGGTTTCAAAGGAGAAAAAAAGAAAGCGCCGAATGCAAGCCAACCAGAAGCAGTAACAGTACAATGTCAGCAATCTTCAGGAACGAATCACATGGGCGAGGCCCATATCATCAGTATCAGTTTGGGATGGATCCCGAGGGTCGAGGCCCACATCAGTATCAGTCTGTGGATGAAGCCCATAATCAGTAGCAGTTAGGGCCGAGGCCCACATCAACATCAGTTTAGGGCAAGGCCCACAACAACATCAGCTTGGGGTGAGGCCCGTATTAGCATCAGTATCAGTCTTGCCGGGTATGGCATTCTGGGGGCGAGGCCCACATCACTTCAGTATCAGCATTGCCGGGTATGGCATTCTGGGGGGCGAGGCCCACATTACATCGGATCAGTTCTGCCGAGAATGGCACTCCGAGAATGGAGATATAGTCCGGGAATGAACAGTTCAAGAATGAACAAGCCGAGAATGACACTCCGAGAATGGAGATATAGTCCGGGAATGGACAGTTCAAGAATGAACAAGCCGAGAATGGCAATCCAAGAATGGAAATGCAGTTCAAGAATGAACAAGCCGAGAATGGCAATCCAAGAATGGAGCAGAGTTCAAGAATGAACAAGTCGGAAATGACACTCCGAGAATGGAGATATAATCCGGGAATGGACAGTTCAAGAATGAACAAGCCGAGAATGGCAATCCAAGAATGGAACACAGTTCAAGAATGAACAGGCCGAGAATGGCACTCCAAGAATGGAAGCACGGTTCGGGAATGGACCACCTCACAGTAACGGTTCGGGAATGGACCACCTTACAGTAACAGTTCAGGAATGGACCACCTTACAGTAACGGTTCGGGAATGGACCACCTCATGATAACAGTTCGGGAATGAACACCTCACAGTAACGGTTCGGGAATGGACCAACTCACAGTAACGATTGGGGAATAGACCACCTTACGGCAACGGTTCGGGAATGGACCACATCACAACACGGTTCGGGAATGAACCAGGGGTCGCAGCACCTCACCACCTAAATCAGCTCAACACGTGGAGAGTCAAGTGGCAGTTGGCGAGCCAGGTAAGTGAAAATGCATTGCATAACTTTGATAGGATTGTCACTGTTGCACATTACACAAGTCCCATCAAAGTGGGGGCGACTGTAGGCACTGTATTTTTACACATAAGTCCCTATGATGAGTCTCATTTTGGAGACACTACCTTTTAAGTCACGGAGGTCACGGAAAACGGACATCGGAAGGGGGAATTCAGAATAAACAAGTTCACTGTCTTCGTTAGTGCTGCGTTCGTTACTTCGTTCGAACGTCAGGCAGATTGCGGACGTTCGTGCCACGTTCGAGGAGGCGTTCGAACGGTTTCGGTAATTCTGGTTTTGCTGCTAGCCTCACATCAAGCCCAATTCGCCCAAGCCTTGGCCCACACGCCCAAGCCCACTTAAAACACATATTTAACACATGGTGAAATCAAAACAAATCTAAAAATCACATACCAAATTAAAAAGATATCATACCTAATCTAAATCAATCAACCAATATATTATTCCCAAACTTAAAATATTGTATGCCTAATCAACATAAACTAAATATTCAACCTTCCCTATCTAGCCAAGATTTGTCCCCCCTCAATCTTTGACTTCCCTTATCCAACACCAATCAAATCCCTTTCCTTGTCAAGCCTAACCTTTGCTTATAAAAAGAACCATTCACCAACCTTCTCAACCCTGGCTAGCTCATACAATAAGATACACACAACTCACGGCAATAACAAGAAGAAAAACAGAAATAATCCCCTTCATCTCCCCCACTCCACAACCGAAAACAGCAGCCCCTACACCTCCTAAAACAGCCCATACAGCAGCCCTAAACACACACATAAAACAGCTCCCGAACCACACCATAACATCACCGAAAAACACACCCAAAACAGTAGCCAAAACATCCCAAAAACAGTAACTAAAATACAGCAGCAAAACAGTAGCAGCGGCAGCGAATCAGAGTCAAAACAGCAGCAAAAGACGGAGGACGACGACCCAAAATAGTAAGACAACGAACGAGAGCAGTGAACCAGTGAACCGGAAGAGTTGCGGAGCTTTACCCCTTCCGATCTTCGTGAAACGCGAGTCCGAGAGATGACTTAAAAGGTTAGACCTGAGGGCACTTTTTCATTAGTTCATATTCGTTTCTTTTATTATTGAATTTTATTCGCATGAGAGTCGTTTATGGATGCATGTTGTGGCTTGAATGAAATGGAAGAGTGTCGTCTCTTGTGGTATATAGGATGGAAACCCAGACGTAAATTCCGTAGTCGAATCCGAATGGACGGTAGTGCGGTCTGTACTTGGGATACAACTCCACGTACCACTTGAGTAAACGGCACCTTCTCTTGTTTTGTGTTGCATTGGTTTATCTATTTCTTGTTATTTAAATTCTGTATGTTGTTTATTTGTGTATGATATAATCGAGTGCATGGGCTCAGTAAGTGCGATGAAAGGTCCCCTAATCGGAAGGGTTAAAATCCTTCACCACGATGCTTTGCCGCACCGATTGATGTGTGTTCGGTTGAATGCGAGATACGTTCAATCAGACACATTACGTTTAATATTGTTGCTTATTTATGCATGGTTCAATCGAGCGCATGGGCTTAGTAAGTGGAATGAAAGATCCCCTATGGGGAGGGGTTAAAGCCCTTTACAACGATGCTTTGCCGCGCCGGTTGATGTGTGTTCGGTTGGATGCAAGACACGTTCAATCGGACATACTTAGTTGAATATGATTGTCTTTATGTTTGTATGCATGATGTGATGTGACACGCATGGGCTTAATATGTTTGTCTAAAGGTCATCTCTTTGAGAGATCAAGAGCCCCCAAAAGGCCACCTTTACGGCAGTACTTCGCCGCGCCCCTTTATTTTGTTGTTTATGTATTGCGTCCCATTTCATGCATCAGGTCTGTTCCCGTTCGAATGCATTTACGAACGCAACTCGAACGCGCATGCATTTTGCCTTATCATGCATCAGGTCTCATTTTCGTTCGAACTCGTTCACGAACGCCATACGAACGTGAGCATTCTGTTTCATTTCCGTTCGAACGCGTTATCAAACGCCATACGAACGCGAGCATTCTGTTTCATTTCCATTCGAACGCGTTATCAAACGGCATACGAATGCGAACCTTCAGTTTACCGTTCGAACGCGTTTATGAACGCTACACGAATGTGCACACACTGAACTGAGTCTGTCTTATCATATTCATGCATAATTGCCTCTTGGTTGATATTTCTTGTGTTATATAGCCAACCGTATTATTTGTATTCCTGCATTTATCCATTCTATGTGTTCTTGGGATTGTATTCAAGCATGATTAGGCTGTTAGCATGTTATTTGGTTAATAGGTTCATGAGATAGTACTCAAGCATGATTAGGTTGTTCTTAATTTTCCATATCATAGGATTGAAATATGTTCATGAGATTGCCATGTGATGTTGCATGTTGTGATGAACTTGTTGATGTATGCATATGAATTTAGAAGCATGATATTTTTGGAAATAAATGTTATTTAAGTCTGGTTAAATTATTACATAAATCCTTTTATTACAAGTGACATAAGTAAGGGACCATTCCGAACCCAACGGTTTGAGGTTTTCCCTTGCGAGGGGTGAGTGCGGCCTTAAATCTCATTTTCCCGGTTCACACCGGGTGGCGACTCCATTACTCTCCGGTTTAGTCCCCTGTGGCTACTCCGTACTCCCAACTACGCCGCGAGCCTAGGACAGCACGCGTCGCCCAGGTGGACCACCTCACAGTTACGGTTCGGGAATGGACCACCTCATAGTAATGGTTCGGGAATGGACCACCTCTCACAGTAACGGTTCGGGAATGGACCACCTCACAATAACGGTTCGGGAATGGACCACCTCACAGTAACGGTTCGGGAATAGACCACCGCTCACAGTAACGGTTCAGGAATGGACCACCTCTCATAAAGTAATGGTTCGGGAATGGACCACCTAATACAGTAACAGTTCGGGAATGGACCATCTTACAGTAACTGTTTGGGAATGAACTCGGGGTCGAAGCGCCTCACCACCATCAACTCAGTTTGAAGCATCTCAGAATAACAGGTAAGTTGAGCAATAGCTGGCGAACCAGGTAAGTAAAAATACATGCATGACTTTGATAGGATTGTCACTGTCACACACTGCACAAGTCCCATCAAAGTGGGGACGACTGTAGACACTGTATTTTTTCATAGAATCCCGATGATGAGCCTCGTATGAAGGCACTACCCGATAAGTTGCGGAAGTCGCGGGAAACGGACGTCGGAAGGGAAAATTCAAAAATAAGTACATCATCAAATTTAATTCATTTTTTTGGTCTCGGGTTCACTCAATGGATCTCCATTTTAAATGTTAGCTTCGGCCCAAAATCCCCGCAACCCACACCAAGCCACACGCCCAAGCCTACAAAAATCAAAGGCACACGCCCAAGCCCACAAAATACAAGCCACACGCCCAAGGCCCACTAAATCCAATCCAAAAATATTCAAATCACATTTAGCACATGCCAAAATCCAATTAAATCACCTTCCAAATTAAAAAAATATTTTGAATATATTCCCCACCAAAAATACACAAATATCTTTCCTTAAATATATTAATTAAATACACCCCATATTTTCTTGATTGTTCCCTTTTCAAGCCATGCAACACAAGGAAACCCTAGCATGCACCATTATAAAAGATGACATTTTCCAAACTCACGGCGGTCTCTCCTCTCTTCACTCACTCATACGGCATTCACAAACAAATACACCCTCATCATCTCCTTCATCTCTCTGGCACCACATCTCTGTCTCGGCCACAACCAAAAAATAATAAACCCTAGTCAGCTCACTCTCTCTCTCATGGTCTCCTATCTTCATCAAATAAAACAAAAACCCTAGAGGCTGACCTTCACGGTCTTCGCGCTCTCTCTATCTTCCATCCCTCTCTATAAACAACAAAAACACAACTCACGGCCCTCTCTCCTCTCTCTCACTTTGTTTACAAAACACAAAAACCTAACTCTCTCTCGAACCTCAACACACACGTCCTCTCTCTCATATCTCTCGGCCACAAGCAAGAGAAACCTAAAATAAATAAGCCCTCAACCGACACACCAACCGACAATAAAGCAACAAACAAACTCAAACCCACACGAAAAGGAACCCTAAACTAACAAAGACACAGCCCTCTATCACACACAACTCAAACGAGACGCACAACAATAGCACACTGACACACACCATTCTCACTACACACGGCACACACATGTCAAAAACACTCACAGGCAACAAAGCCACTCACGGCTTCACACAACAATAAACTCACATGGCATAGGCACGAGAGAAAAAACCCTAGACTTACTGCCACCTTATACACGCACCAAGACACTAATTAACCCTTCATGCAGCCCTCCACTGACTGCTCACACAAACAAAAGGAATGAACCCCTTCAATAAAGCCCTGCCATCACCTACCCTTCAACAACAAACAAATCAAAGCCCCCACCTAATAAACAAAATAAACAAATCAGAGCCCCCTAAATTGAAGACCAAACAACCCAGCTCAACGTGAAACAAACTGCCCACTGGCCGAATATAGCAAACTAAACCAGCCCCTCCACTAGACACCGACACTGCCAACAAATACATTCAACACAACCCTTCAAGGACACACAGCACAAATAAAAAAAAACACTTAAGACCGAGACACATACAAATGACAAACCTTAAGCCACAAACTGCCCTCAGCCGAGAACAATAACCAACAAAATACACCCCAAAACAGTGAGCAAAGCACCCCAAAACAGTGTGTAAAACAACCCAAACAGTCACGGAAAATAGTCTCCAAACCAGTCTAAAAAATAGTCCAAACAGCAGCAAAAACAACAGAGAAAACAGCAGCAAAAATAATGACTGAAACGCCAGCAAAAATAGCAAAACAGTAGATAAAATATTGAACCAGTGAACCGGAAAAGTGACGGAACATTAACCCTTCCGACAACGACGTAACGCATTTCCAAGATGCAACTTAAAAGGTAAAACCTGAGGGCACACTTTGTAATTTATTTATCTTTTCAGTTAGTTATTGTTGGTTCATTCGCATGCATCATTATGTTCCACGTCTATTTTCATTCATATTGGGTTGATGATTGCGTGCTATCTCTTGCGGTATATCAGATGGAAACCCAGACGTAAATTCTGTAGCCGAATCCGAATGGACAGTAGTGTGATCTGTACTTGGGATACAACTCCACGTACCGCTTGAGAAACTTTTAAGCACGTGTTTCATTTTTGTTATTTAATTTTGTGTTCATTCATTGTTTGTGTTTTATTCTTTTTGTTTTATTATTTACTTTCTGCATGTTATTACTTTATTTATTTATGCATTGTTAATCTAGTGCGCATTGCTAATCATGTTGGATTAAAGGTCCTCAATTCGAGGGAAATGCCTAAAGGCTACCTTTACCACGACGTTTTGCCACGCCGGACGAAGTATACTTGATTGAATGTGAAATACGTTCAATCGGGCATACGAGGTCCCATATAGATGTCGGCCTAGGTCGCATCTCTTTTATTTTCCGTTATTTACTTTCCGTGTGTTATTGCTTTATTTATTTATGCATTGTTAATCTAGAGCGCATGGGCTAATCACGTTGGATTAAAGGTCCTCAATTCGAGGGAAATGCCTTAAGGCTACCTTTACCACGACGTTTTAGCGCGCCGGATGAAGTATACTCGATTGAATGTGAAATAGGTTCAATCGGGCATACAAGGTCCCATATAGATGTCGGCCTAGGTCGCATCTCTTTTATTTTCCGTTATTTACTTTACGCTTGTTATTGCTTTATTTATTTATGCATTGTTAATCTAGTGCGCATGGGCTAATCATGTTGGATTAAAGGTCCTCTATTCGAGGAAAATGCCTAAAGGCTACCATTTACCACGACGTTTTTCCGCGCCGGATGAAGTATACTCGATTGAATGTGAAATACGTTCAATCAGGCATAAGAGGTCCCATATAGATGTCGACCTAGGTCGCATCTCTTTTATTATTCCGTTATTTACTTTCGCGTGTTATTACTTTATTTATTTATGCATTGTTAATCTAGTGCAAATGGGCTAATCATGTTGGATTAAAGGTCCTCTATTCGAGGGAAATGGATAAAGGCTACATTTACCACGATGTTTTGCCGCGCCGGACGAAGTATACTTGATTGAATGTGAAATACGTTCAATCGGGCATACGATGTCCCATATAGATGTTGGCTTGGTCACATCTCTTTCATTATTTATTTATTTACTTTCGGCATGTTATCGCTTTGTTTATTTATACATTGCTATTTAGTGCGCATGGGCTGATCGCGTTGGATTAAAGGTCCTCCATTTGAGGGAAATGCCTAAAGGCTACCTTTACCATGATGTTTTGCCGCGCCGGACAAAGTATACTTGATTGAATGAGAAGTACGTTCAATCGGGCATACGAAGTCCCATATAAATGTTGGCCTTGGTCGCATCTCTTTTATTATTCTGTCATTTACTTTCTGCATGTTATTCCATCTGTTTACTTTTGCGTCGTCATTTGGTGCGCATGGGCTAATCGCGTTGGATTAAAGGTTTTCCATTTGAGGGAAATGCCTAAAAGCTACCTTTACCATAATGTTTTGCCGCGCCGGGTATACAAGATCCCATATGGACGTTGGCCAAAGCTCTTTGTCACACCCTTCTTCTGTTGATCTTGTTATTCGCCTTTTTTATTGTCATTTTTCATTTCTCACTTCGCATTCACACTAGGTGGCGACTCTATTTATTCTCCGATTTAGTTCCACGCGGGCTACTCCGTACTCCCAATAGGTCGCAAGCCCGGAAAGCGTCACCGTACCTCTGTACCATGTCTATACTAGGTTCACCGATGCAAGTTTCCAAACCGATAATTAAGACTGTAAGTCACAATCAGGGTACATATTTGTTTGAACTACGGAATAGTGACCTGGAAATCTACCAAGTGCTGGACAATTATGACCTATAACATCACTATTTTTACAGATCATAGTGTTGTTATACAAATTAACTATGTGACAAAGGAAATTGCCCTTTTATCATTTGTAATTAGATTACCAAGATGTGTAAATGATAAAAGGTCCATATGATTAGTTCCGGATTGAGATGATATGAGACAGTATCAATCCACGAAGGTTTAATCATTAAATATCCCTAGTCAGAGTATTATCGAGATTTGACATCGATAATGCGTAAAAGACTAGTATTACACTTGTGCACGTTGTGGGAGCTTAACGACATAGTTCTCTATATTTGGGTATAGGATACTCATGCAAGTGTAATAGGAGGTTGTGTTTACCGATGGTACGGGAACAGCTTCGCTCTGGATAGACCCCTCAGAATTCCATTGGTAGTATGACCATGTGTCTATGGAAGTCCGAATCAGGGTAGGTGTATTCGGTATTAACTTGAGACTTGCACCGCTAATATTTGCGACAATCAATATACTTTGGTTTCGATCGTCCAGGGCTTTAACAGGTTCTGTGTACGCCTCTTCTGGGTATATTGAGAATCGTAGTGTATTGGGTGTGATGTCAAGACGGAAGTATCACACCAGTCATAGTAGAGATGATGATCACGTAGGATACGGAACTGGTGCTCTTATGTACTGCAGTCATCGGGATAATATGACTAGGTCATGATTATCCGATTATAGAGACTAGTTACCAGAGCTGTAATTTTCCCAAAAAAAAAAAGACTAGTTACCAGAAATCCGATATGTGCTTCGTACGGGGCAGACACAATTCCAGCCCCAGGCCTTGCACGTGACATCCGATGCTGGATCGTAAAACGCAATACTATGTATACTACGCCTGATATAGATCACATATTCCTATAAGAAAATTTATGGAGAATTGGGTAGGCACGGTGCTTTGCTAGAAGCCAACCATGTCTTGTAAATCGGTAAAAATATAGTACTAGGTACGTACGTGTTCGGATAGTCCGACGACCGGATTTACTGCCAACATATCCGGGGATCTCATGGGTCGCTTCCCGAAGATTCACCGATGACGTATGACTCGCACTTTATTAATCTGGGATTAATTATAAAAGAGAGAAAATCA
This sequence comes from Zanthoxylum bungeanum, assembly GCA_019454045.1. Lineage (NCBI taxonomy): Eukaryota > Viridiplantae > Streptophyta > Magnoliopsida > Sapindales > Rutaceae > Zanthoxylum > Zanthoxylum bungeanum. The sequence continues at coordinate 105,062 of SKCR01025361.1, read as the reverse complement.
ATCTGGGATTAATTACGGAGATATTTTATCTGGGATAAAATATTATTCATAGAGAGAGAACGATTAATTTGGAATTAATCGATAGAATAATATATTCGATATATTATTCGAAATTGGATTTCGACGCGGAATTAAAATTATATTTTAATTCGGGCGAACGAGTTAATTTAGAATTAATTCGCTAGCGACGTGAATATTAATTTTGCTAGGAAAATTATTTAATTGAATTTGATTTAATTACGTCGCAACGGGAATTCGTTAATTCGGAATTAGCGAACCTGAGCCCGAGAGTGTTTGTGGGCGCACTCGCATTTCGAATTCAAGTGCGGCCCACAAGTCACATCACACGTCACATCACTCGTCATTCAAGTGATGGATGTCTTGTCTTTGAGTGATTGACAACCAGTCACTATTCATTGATTGATGGAGGTGGTTGAAGACTTTAAGTCTTGTACCTTTTTTGGATAATTGGTAATTGTTTTTTGGTATTTGATTTTTAAAAAAATTAAAACCATATACACAACACAATTTCTCTCTCTCTCTCAATCACTCACACGGTTTTGGAGCCAAAATTTCCCTTCCCTCCCATTCGGCCTTTGAAGCCATTTTTCTTCTCATTTCTTGCTTGGCCGAGACATAGAAGAAGAACAAGGAAAGATTGTGGCAATTTTTCCAATACTAGCACATGAAGGGTCATCCGAAGGTGATAGGGAAACCAACTTGTGAGCATGGAATCACCATTTGCAAAGCTTGGAGCTTGGAGCATCCATGCAAGTGATGACCGAAAATGGAGGAGGACAAAACAGTCCATTGCCGAGAGCTCAAGGAATGGAGAAACATTTTTGTCGTTCCTCGTAACTTGGAATACTTTAGCTACCAAATCTTTGCAAAGTATTTTCCACCAGCCAGAACTGCAAAGCTAAGGAATGACATCACATCCTTGTGCAACAAGACTCAGAATCCCTATGCGAAGCTTGGGAAAAGTACAAGGATTTACTCAGAAAATGTCCTCACCATGAGATTGCAAAGTGGCTACAAGTCCAAACCTTCCATAATGGACTTTATGGAATAATGAGAACCACAATTGATGCTGCGACTGGAGAAGCTTTAATGGTGCTGGAATTTATGATGTTGGTGCCAACACAATAGTAAACGCCAAGCTGGATCAGATATGCAAATTCATGGAGACTCTCACCATGCAAGGCAATATTGGATCCACAAGTTCACCATATGGAGGAGCACCAGAGACAACCCAACATAAAGAAACAGTGAATTACGTCAACAATTTCAACAGACAAGGGAACAATCCATATTCCAATACCTACAACCCATGGTGGAGGAATCATCCCAATTTCGCATGGAGCAACAATTCAGGACAAAGGAACAATCCACCACCAGGATTCCAACAGCAAATCCAGGAGCATGAAAAAGAACCAGGAATAGCGGAAGTGCTGGCCCAATTAAAAAAATATGATGTTTTGATTCAAAGCCAATCTACGTCTATTAAAGCACTGGAAATCAAATTGGACAACTGGCCAATGCTCAGAGTTACAGACAGCCAGGAAACCTTCCCAGTAACACAGAACTAAATCCAAGGAACATGGGAATGAGCAATGTCATGCCATCATTTTAAAAAGCGGTACAGAAATCAATAAAGATGTTGGAATCAAGGCATCCATTGAAGAAGTTCCAAAAGAAAGCAGCGAAGCAGTTCCACAGATGGAGGAAAAAGAAGCAAAGGAAAAAGATCAAGAAAGAATCACTCTACCTCCACCTTTTCCTCAGCGTCTACAGAAATTAAACTAGACAAGCAGTTTGTGTTGGATAATTATGACCCATATCATCACTATTTGTACAGAACATGGTGTTGTTGTACAAATTAACTATGTGACAAAGGAAATTGCTATTTTATCATTTGTAATTGGATTACCTGGATATATAAATGATAAAAGTCCTTATGATTAGTTCCGGATTAATAAGATATGAGACAATATTAATCCACAAAGGTTTAATCATTAAACATCTATAGTCGTAGTATTATCGAGACTGGACATCGATAATGCGAAATAGGCTAGTATTACACTTGTGCGTGTCATGGAAGCGTAACGACATAGTTCTCATATATTTGGGTATTGGATACTCATGCAAGTGTAATAGGAGGTTCTGTTTACGGATGGTACGGAAACAGCTTCGCTCTAGATAGACCTATCGGAATCCCATTGGTAGTATGACTATGTGTCTATGGGAATCCGAATCAGGGTAGGTGTATTTGGTCTTAACCTGAGACTTGCATCGCTAATGCTTGCGACAATCAATATACTTTGGTTTTGGTCGTCCAGGGCTTTAACAGGTTCTATGTATGCCTCTTCTGGGTATACTGAGAATCGTAGTGTATTGGATGCGATGTCAAGATGGAAATATCACTTCAGTCATATGGAGATGATGATCATGCAGGGATGCAGAACTAGTACTCTAAGTGTTATAGCCATCGGGGAAGTATGACTAGGTCATGACTTTCCAATCATAAAAAGACTAGTTGCTAGTGATCCGATATATGCTTCGTACGGGGCAGACACAACTCCAGCCCCAGGCCTAGCAAGTGTCATCTGATACTGGATCGTAATACACAATACTATGTATACTACGCCTGAAAAAGATCATGTATTCCGTAAAAAAATATTTCTGGAGAATTGGGTAGGTATAGTGCTTTGCTAGAAGCCAACCATGTCTTGTAAATCAGTAAGTACGTGGTACTGGGTACGCACGTGTTCGGATAGTCCGATGACCGAATTTACTGCCAATATATCCAGGGATCTCTTGGGTCGCATCCCAAAGATTCACCGATGATGTTTAACTCGAACAATATTAATCTGGGATTAATTAAGAGAGAGAATATAATCTGGGATTAATAAAAAGAGAAAATTAATCTGGGATTATTACGGCAAGAATTAATCTGGGATTAATTATCAGAGAAATAATTAATCTGTGATTAATTGCGTCGAGAATTTATCTGGGATTAAATTCGTCGAGAGGAGAGAACCCTATTAATTTGGAATTAATCGGTAAAATAAATTTAATAGTTAAATTAGATTTTACCATTTAATTTATTTAATTGGGCTAAAAATAATATATTTGATATATTAATTGAAATCGGATTTTAACGGGAAATTAAATTGGATTTTAACTTTAGCGAACAAATTAATTTGGAATTAATTCGCGAGCGATTTCCGTAATAATTTTATTGGGTATTATTATTTAATTAAATTGGATTTAATTATGCAGCGACGAAAAATTCGTTTAATCGGATTAAAATAATCTGAGCCCGAAGTGTGTTGAGCTCACTTGAATTTTGAATTTTGAATTTAAAGTGAGGCTCACTTCACTTACATCATTAGTCATTTTTGGTGATTGACATAAGTGATGAGTTTTGATGGAAACTTGAAAAACACATTTAATTTTGGAATTAATCTCTCTCTCACCTTGCACATTGGCCGAATAAAAAGGACATTGGTTTTGGAAGTGAACGGTCATTAAATGCTATTGGCCGAATGAAAGTGTTTGGCCTAATGGAAAAGAAATGAACAAATTGCATTTGGCCGACAAGAGAGTAAAGGCCATTTTGTCTTTTCAACTTCAATATGTCTCTGGCTTTTGCTTTTATGACAATTGCCCTTTTGCTTTTTTTTTTTTGAATTCAATATAATGCTCTCTGACTTAAAAGCATTTTTTTTGGCCAAGAAATAAAAAGGCTATTGCTCTCTCTCTTTCAAATGGCCGAATGGCCTGTGTCTTCTCCATTTGGCCGAATGGCCTTTTCTTTTGTAGAAACAAAATACCACTGCACTTTGAGTGCATTTTTTGTCTCGGCCAAATGGCCTCTTCGCCATATGGGCGATTACTTCTCTCTCCATAGGGTAAATTTGTTTCTCTTTGGGAGATCAAATTTGTTCCATTTGTTCTAGCTAGCACTTATGGGAGTCAAATGAAGGTGATAGAGATACTCACCCATGAGTTTGGAAGCTTCAACATCCATGAAAAGTTTTGAACTCAACCGATCAATGTAAGTCCTCCGCAACTTATTTTTATTATTATTCACACACGAATCACACTTAGAGATCATGTGACATGTTTAGGATGCTAACAATGGTATCAGAGCGAGATCTAAGCATGATTTAATTTCTAGGGTTATAGACTTTATTTAGGGATTTTTGCTTGGAGCTTGTAAATGCCTAAATTGGTTGTTTGGACATGGTTGGATGATGATGACTTGGAGTTATGCATGATTGATTTTGTGAAAAATGGATTAGATTATTTTTCCTAAAATCTATATCTTGGCCGAATACCCTAGGAATTGCTCATAGTAATTTTTTGAATTAAACAATTGGATATGTTGATTCACATGAAATTGAATATTTATTGTTGATTTAATTAGATTGAAATCAAAATTGGATGTTAATTTCATGTATTGTCGTGAGATGTGAAGCATGTTATAGAATTGATTTTGCCCCAATTTTGTGTTGGACATGAATGTGGGAATTAGGCATGATTAATTAGATTAAATTAATATTTTGGAAACATTAGGTTAATTAATTAATTATGGTGATTGCACTTTAATTGAATTAATATATAACTTGGAATGTTGTATTAATTTAATTATTGTATTTTGGATAATGGACTTGGTTGGGCCAAATTTTAGTCTTGAATTATATTTGGGCCTAAACCATTTCCATAAAGTCCAAAATATGATTATTGGGCCTTTAATAATTTAATTGGGCCTAATGGGCCAAAATTGATTCTATGGCAAATGATGATTCCTAATGGGCCTAGGCATTATGGGTTAGATCCATTTTGGCCGAAAGCCCAAGCCTAAAGAATTAATTAAAAGCCCATTGGACTTTAATTAAATAGTATTGGATACTAATTGGGCCTGTGAGACCCTTTAAGATTGGATTTGTAATCCAAGTCTTTAAGGCACATAAATAAGTGTAATTATTTAATTTGGAATTAAATATGAATTAGTATTGGATACAATTTAAATTGGATTTAAAATTGTAGTTCGATATAATTCAAGAATACTTACTTTGAGTATTTATTCTTAAACGAGTTTGACTCGAGCAAATCAAATCGTTGTATGAACATTGGTTGGTCATTAATTAAAGATTAATTAATTGGATTAGATTGATTGAATAACATGCTTTGTGTGAATACTTGGATGTATGTATGAATAATGTATATCTGATGGATATTAGAAAGGTGATGGAAATTTGGGAATTTTTGTAATAAATTTAGAATTTATTAATTGGACCTGCGTGTCCAGCCTATTATCTCCTTATCTCATTGTATTTCTCTTCTCACCAATTCCCCTCAATGTAAATGAGGTTTCTTTAGAAGTATTATGTAATTGGGTAGAAGTAAGAATAGTGCTAGCGGGAGAGAGGAAATAGGGAGATTTGTTCTAGAAACAAAGTGTATTATATATCCATCCGCATATCATTATTATTTTATCGCTCCTTATTATGCTATTAGAATGCATGCTTAAGGGTGTATGATGAGACCTAATTAAAGATAATAAATTGGTTGCCAATTTACGCGAAAAACCCTCAACAAATATTAAGCATTTTCCTTCCATTGAGTGATTAATTCTCAAGATCCAAGATTGGCACTGGTTTGTTGGCCAAAGTCAAGACCTTTGTCCAACGCGGATGTGTTTGAATCATGAAGGCTTTGTTCCATATCGCATGTCTTGTCCAAGTTGTGATTTGTTGGCCAAAGTCAAGATCACTTCTTGTCCATCGACATCGATTACGAAGCTTTCCAAAGTCAATGGGTTCCGCTTAACTGGAATCATTAAGCTTGTTGAGCCAAAGCCAATGCTTAGTTGATTCAGAGGAAAAAGTTGGGGTATATATTGGATATATTGGCATATATAGGATATATGTTTCGAATTTGGAGCTCCACCTACTGGATCTAGGAATTAGATGAAATCCAATTGATCTTAGAGATCTACCTAGTTAAGTTTCATACAACTTGTTGGCCAAAGTCAAGATTATGTGTTATTTAACGGGATCCTAGCCCACTAGGAAACTTGGTTTCCCGAGTACTCCACGGAGGGTTAGAGGCTCGCCGAAAAAATAGTGGGAGGCAAGTATTAAATTTGCAATTTCGTTTAGATACTTGCCAATACTCATTTTATTTTTCGTCATTAATTATTAATATATTAGTTGGACTAATATTTAATTGTTGTTTTAATTTAATAGTTGGACTGTATTCAAACTACTTCATTTGTAGTTGGTTATATAATTGGATTATAGTAATCAATACATTTGAATATAACCAATCAATTGTAGTTGATTATATAGTAAGACTATAGTAATTATTACATTTAATTGTACCTGAAATCGTTGATTGGATAGTTGGACTATAGCAATCAAGATGACTGAAAGATTAGTGTCAAATGACATAATCTTGGGGAAAATGTCTTTAACGGCTTTAATTTTCAGATTGTGAGTAGAACCTCTCGAGCATGAGCCCGGAGTTGAGCGAATAGTAGAGCATGAGCTTGGGAAGACTCATTGTGATGATACCTTTAGTGCTCAATCCTTTATGCATAGCTGGAACTTCTTAAAAAGACATGTCCCAAGTTATCTGCCTAAACTGTGGCAAACGGGGTCACTAGAAGTGTGACTGTCGTATGGACAAGGCAGACATGAAGGAAGTGAAGGCGGGACAAGGTTCCGACTTCAAGAATGTTTGTTATAAATATGTTCACTATTGGTTTTAAAATTTGATTTTGATACTGGATGTGGTACATGAATATATGTACTGATGTACAGAATCTGCTGGTAAGCAGGAGACTGGCTTTAGGTGAGATCGACCTACAAGTCGGAAACATGACGAGAGTCGTTGTTTTGGCCGTAGAAACCTAAGTTTTGGAAATGCCCTTGGGCATGTACTTAAACTAGGAGACTGTTATAATGTATCTAGTTTGATTAGGAACATTATCTCTGTATCTAGTTTAACCTGTTGCGGGTATACCTTTATATTTCGAAACACCGGGTGTTTTGTTTTTAAAGATGATATCGAGATATCTACATTAGATGTAAATAATGGTCTTTATATTTTGAATATAAATGAATCTCAAACATATAATATGCAAATAAATAGCTAATATTGAGTAAAACAAATGAGACTTATTTGTGGCATTGTCACCTGGGATGCATTAACAAGACTCGTATATCCACACTTTCGAAGAGTGGATACTAGGACGGATTTGATTCTAATTCAAATGATGTCTACGAATCTAGTTTATTAGGCAAAAAGCCAAAAACACCTTTTACTTGGTAAAAGTGCAAGTGCCACCGATCTGTTAGCCCCTGTTCATAGTGACGTAAGTGGGCCCATGTCTAGCTAGGCTAGAGGTGGATATGAGTACTTCGTAACCTTTACGGATGTGGCATCGCATTACGGTTATGTGTATCTTATGAAACACAAGTCAGAAACTTTTGAGTAATTCATAGAGTTTTGACACGAAGTAAGAAAATAGACCGGTAAAAGTATTAGAACATTGCGGTCAGACCATGATGGACAATACTTAAACAGATGAGTCGCACTGAGCTACCAATTTCCTTTTAGGGATACGCATTAAACTGTGCAATACTTATTTTGAATAAGGTTTCGTAAAATCTATTCGACAGACTTCATATTAGATATGGACATGAAAGAAACTGGGTTTCTCATTCCTGAAGATTTGGGAATGCTGGGCATACGTTTGGATGATACCAAACTAGAACTCAAATCGGATAAGTGCCTATTTGTAGGTTATCCTAAGGAAACCAAAGTATAGTACTTATACAACTCACAAGAGAACAATGTAATTGTTGCTCTCCATGCAGATTTCCTAAGAGGAATTCCTATATGCAGTGGTAAGTGGGAGGAAAGTAAAACTCGATGAAAATCGGAGTAATACTATTCCAGGCACCGACTCCTTTACGGAACATAAACAGTTCACCAGGGATGAAACTGTACCAATAATCTTCGAATACACAAGAACTGCGTAGGTCAGAGAGAGTCAGAAAATAACTTGGGAGGTATGGGTTTCTGATCTCACCTCATGTAGACCTCAATCTTATTGAGGAAGACAAACCAGCTACGTATGAGGAAGTGATACAAGGTATCGACTCCTTTTATGGCAAAGTGCCATTAAGTCCGAAATGGATTCCATGTATACCAACCAAGTTTGGACATTGGTTGATGTACCAGAAGGCATCGTGCCTATTGGTACTGTATGAGTCTTCAAAGAAGATATACATGGATGGCAACAAAAAAATATACACAGCTAGGCTTGTGCAGAAAGGGTATCGTCAAAGACACAGTGTCGACTACGACGAAACCTTTTCACATGTTGCCATGATTAAATCCATACGGATAATGCTTGCTATAACTGTATATTTCATTTAGGAAATATGACAGTTGGACTCCAAAATCGCTTTCCTTAACGGAAATCTTTTAGAGGATGTTTATAAACATCCTGACGGTTTTGTCGGGCTAAAACATGTAAACAAGGTTTGCAAGTTAAATCAATCCATTTATGGATTGAAGCAAGCATAACGTTCTTGGAACCAACGTTTTGATGAGATCATAATGGTATATAATTTAATTCAAAACGAAGATGATTCTTGTGTATATAAGAAGGTTAATGGAAGCGCACTGACAATGAATGTCCTATAAGTTGATGATATATTGCTTCTTAACAATAACATTCCCATACTAAAATCGGTGAAAGCTTGGCTTTCATGAAAAATTCTCCATGGAATACCTGGGAGAAGCAGGCTTTATTCTAGGAATAAAGATCTAATGTGATAGATCTAGAAAGCTGCTAACAACTTTCTCAGAGTTCGTACGTTTTGAAATGTACGTGACCTTATGTCTCATATGCTTTGAGCATATATAGACGCAATTAGGCCAATCCAGGTGATGGTCACTGGATTGAAGTAAAGAACATCCTTGAGTATCTGGGATGAACCAAAGATGCTTTATGAGAATATGGGGAAAGGAGAACTTGGGGTGACTGGGTTCACCGCTGCAAGTTTCCAAACCGATAAGGACGACTTTAAGTCGCAATACGGGTACATATTTAGTTTGAATAATGGAACAGTGAGCTGGAAATATTCAAAGCAAGATACTATTACCGAATAAATAACAAGAGCGGAATATTGCTGCAGCTGAGGCAGCAAAGGAAGCATTTTGGATCTAAATAATCCTAATTAAATTAGGAGTAATTCTATTAGCAGCTGGGCTAGGCTACCGTACAGGCTAAAGAATCACGGTCTCATCAATGATCCAAGTATGTACTTCGACTAATTTCATCTGATTCGTTAGATCATACATCGTGGCGATGTGATGATTGAATTGTTGGACAATTATGACCCATAGCGTCACTATTTGTACAGATCATGGTGTTGTTGTACAAATTAACTATGTGACAAAGAAGATTGCACTCTTATCATTTGTGATTAGATCACATAGATATATAAATGATAGGAGGTCCCTATGATTTTTTCCTGGATTGAGAATGATATGAGACAATATCAGTCCATGAAGGATAAATCATTAAATATCCCTAGTCAGAGTATTATCGAGATTGGACATCGATAAATACGTAAAAGACTAGTATTACACTTGTGCGCGTTGTGAGGGCACAATGACATAGTTCTCATATGTTTGGGTATAGGATACTGATGCAAGTGTAATAGGAGGTTGTATTTTACCGATGGTACGGGAAACAGCTTCGCTCTGGATAGACCCCCTCAGAATTCCATTGGTAGTATGACTATGTGTCTATGGAAGTCCGAAATCAGGGTAGGTGTATTTGGTCTTAACCTGAGACTTGCACCGCTAATACTTGCGACAATCAATATACTTTAGTTGCAGTCGTTCAGGGCTTTAACAGGTTCTGTGTACGCCTATGCTGGGTATATTGAGAATCGTAGTGTGTTGGGTGTGATGTCAAGACAGAAGTGTCACTCCAGTCATCTGGAGATGATGGTCACGTAGGATACGGTACTAGTACTCTTAAGTACTGCAGTCAACGGGATAAAATGACAAGGTCATGTTTATCTGATTATAGAGACTAGTTACCAGACATCCGACATGTGTTCGTACGGGGCAGACACAATTCCAGCCCCAGGCCTAGCACGTGATCATCCGATACTGGATCGACATACGCAATACTACGTATACTACGCCTGATATAGATCCTTTATTTCTGTAAGGATATTTCTGGAGAATTGGGTAAGCATGACGCTTTTCTAGAAGCCAACCTTGTCTTGTAAATCGGTAAAATGTAGTACTAGGTACTTACGTGTTCGGATAGTCCGACGACCGAATTTACTGCCAACATATCTGGGGATCTCATGGGTCGCTTCCCGAAGACTAACCGATGACGTATGACTCGCACTCTAAATTAATCTGGGATTAATTAGAAGAGAGAGAAAATTAATCTGGGATTAATTGCGGAGATATTTTATATGTGATAAAATATCATTAAAGAGAGATAACGATTAATTTGGAATTAATCGATTAATTTGGAATTAATCGATTAATTAATATATTTGATATATTAAACGAAATTGGATTTCGACGCGGAATTAAAATTAGATTTTAATTCGGGCAAACGAATTAATTTAGAATTAATTCGTTAGCAACGTGAATAGTGATTTCGCTAGGCATAATCATTTAATTACGTCGCAACGAAAAATTCATTAATTTGGAATTAACGAAACCGAGCCCGAGATTATTTGCGAGTGCATTCGCATTTTGAATTCGAGTGCGGCACGCAAGTCAAATCAAGCGTCAAATCACTAGTCGCATCTAGCGTCACATCATTCGTCAATCAAGTGATAGATGTCTTTCACTTTGAGTGATTGACGCCAGTCACTATTCATTGATTGATGGATTGATGGAGTGATGTGTGTGGTTGGTAAGCATTTATGGCTTGATTTTTTGAAAATCAAAAGTGGTATATGTTAATTGATTCTTGGATATCAATTGGTTAACACACAACCAACTCTCTCCTCTCTTTCTTCTTCCTCTCACACGCCCAAGGGACTGAAAAACCTTCTGGTTTTCTGTCAAAAGCCGAGAGAAAGGGAAGCACAAGAGTCGCGATTTTGTGGCAAAATCGGGAGTGCTAGCACACTACGAAGTCATGCGAAGGTGATAGGGAAGTCTACCCATGAGCCGGGAATTATTTGACGAAGCTTGGAGCTTGATGAAGATGATCCAAAGCCGAATCCTTGGAGGCCAAAACTGCAGTTTGCCGTGAGCAGTAAGGAGGGCAGTGAAGATTTTTGTTACCTCGCGCGTCGCTCAACCGATCTATGTGAGTATTTCGCAACTCCCTTGATTTGTATTCGCACTTGTTTCATGCTTGTTTAATGATCTTGGGATGTTTAGAAACTCAAACAATGGTATCATGAGCAAGGAAAAGCATGAAATTTGATTAGGGTTAAAATTTGGGTAAAAATGTGTTTGAGCATGATTTATGAAATTGGATGAATGAATATGTTTAAATGTGTTTTAATTGAGGATTGATTGGATCAATTTGTTGAAAAATTGTTTGGAACATTTTCCCCCAATTCTCTTGGCTTGGCCGAATGTAGAAGAGCCCTAAAAGTCTTGGAATTTTGATTTTTTGATTCATTGGATGAGTTAGAAATCAATTGGGAATGTTGATTTAATGTTTAATTTGATTCAATTGGATTGGATTTGAAATCAGATATAAAATCCCCACAAAGCCGAGATTTAGAGAGCATGTTTGGGTTGATTTTTTGTTAAATTGTGTTGGACACTATTTGATGTACATGAGCATGATTAATTGTACAATTTTTTTGTTTTGGAAATATTGATTTGGGTAATTAATAATGCTATACACTTTATGTAATTAAATTGGGAATTTGGAATTTTTGTAATTTAATTATGTTGGGCCTATTTTGTGAAATTGGGCCTAAGTGTTGTAATTGGGCTTATTGGGCTTGGTTGTACCAAGTTAGGTTTAGGCTAAATTGGTTGGATCCAATTGGGCCCAAAACCGTATCCATAAAGCCCAAATGCAACTAATGGACCTTTAAAATTTAATTGGGCCTAATGGGCCTAAATTGATTTCTAGGCTTATGGGGTAACTCCCGGATTGGACTTTGGTTATTGGGTTACCCGAGTTGACCAAAAGTCCACGCCTTAAGAAATTAATTAAAAGCCCATTGGACTTTAATTAAATTAACGTTAGACGTTAATCGGGATTTGAGACCCATAACGATTGAATTTGGAATTTAAGTCGTAAAAGGTTTATTATTAAAGTGTAATATTTAATTTGGAATTAGATAAATGAATTAGTATTAAATACAAATTGAATTGGATTTAATTTTGTAGTTTAATTTAATTCGAGAATTCGTACTTCGAGTACTTATTCGCAAAACGAGTTTGACTCGAACAAAATCAAATCGTTGTTTGAACATTTGATGATCACTAATTATCAGATTAATTAATTTGATTAGATTGATTGATAACATGCTTGTGTGAATACATGGTTGCGATGCATGAATAATGTATATCGGATGGATATTAGATGGGTGAGGCAATTTTAGAAATTTTTGTAATAAATTTGATTTATTAAATTGGACCTGCGTGTCCAGCCTTATTACCTCCTTATTCTTTGTATTCTCTTCTCACCTATTCCCCTCAATGTAAACGAGGTTTCTTTAGATGTGTAGTGTAACGGGTAGAAGCAAATACATGTGCTAGCGGGAGAGAGAAATGAAGAGATTTGATCTAGGATCAATGTGTAAAGTATCAATCCGCATATCATTATTACTTTATTATACGCGCTTTATTATGTGTTTAGAATGCATGTTTAAGGGTGTATGATGATGAGACCTTAACAAAGATAATAAATTGGTTGCCAATTTGCACGCGAAAAACCCTCACAAATATTAAGCGTTTTTCCTTCCATTGAGTGATTCTTACTCAAGATCCGAGACTGGCATTGGCTTGTTGGCCAAAGTCAAGGCCTTTGTCCGTCGAGGATGTGTTTGAATCACGAGAGCTTTGTTCCATATTGGTGTCTTGTCTAAGTTGTGGTCTTTGGCCAAAGTCAAGACCACTTCTTGTCCATCGATATTGATTACGAAGCTTTCCATGGTCAATGGGTCGCGCTTAACTGGGATCACTAAGTTTGTTGTGCCAAGGCCAAGGCCAAGGCTTAGTTGATTCAGAGGAAAAAGGTTAGGCAATATATTGGATATATTGGCATATATAAGATATATGTTTCGGACTTGGATGTCCCCCTACCGGATCTAGGAATTGGATTGGATCCAATCGATCTTAGAGATCTACCTAGTTAATTATCATACAATTTGTTGGCCAAAGTCAAGATTGTGTGATATTTAACGGGATCCTAGCCCACTAGGAAACACGGTTTCCCGAGTACTCGACAGAGGGTTAGAGGCTCGCCGAAAAATAGTGGGAGGCAAGAATTGAATTTGCAATATTCGTTTAATTACTTTCCATACGCGCTCAATCAAATATCATTCGTCAATTAAATTAATTATTAGTTGGACTAATATTTAATTGTTGTTTTAATAAATAGTTGGACTGTATTCAAACTATTCACTTATATTAGATTATATAATTGGATTATAATAATCAATATATTTGATTTAATTAATTATAGTTGATTAAATAGTTGGACTATAGTAATCATTATAATAAATAGTACCGATATCATTGATTAAATAGTTGGACTATTAGAATCAAGATAAAAATGAAAGATTGACATTTAAAACATAATCCTATGGAAAATGTATTTAAATGGTTTAATTTTCAAATTGAGAATAAAATTTCAGGATGGTCCTGGAAAAATAAATAAGTTACTTTATTTGATAAAATAACATATTATGCCTAAGTCCGAAGTTAAACAAATAGTAGAGCATAATCTTTGGAAGATTTATGTAATGATAACTTTAGTGCTTAATCCATTAAGCTTGTCGCAGTAGACTCATTAATTTCTTTGTCAGAACTAAGGGTTAGATCCTTAAAGTATGATAAAGAAATTGAAGGATCTTCATAAATCTATACTTAGATTTTAGAAGTACTAAATTGCAATACATAACTCTTGGAGAGTTAATGACTATTCTCAAGGAGACAAAGTCAAAGTTTGCAATAAGGCAAGTAGCGCAAGGCGCACCTTACTTCGATATTCTAGAAACCCGAGGCTTGGCCAAAGGCTACTGGAATGTGAAAAGGGCAAAGGCAAAATCATTATAATCTTCTGGGAAGATAAATGACATATCCCAAAATGTCCGCCAAAATTGTGGCAAACGAGATCGCGGAAGCGTGACTACCGTTTGGACAAAGCAGACATAAAGGAATTGAAGACGAGCAAGGCTCCGACTTCAAATATATTTGTCAACATTATATTCACTACTAGTATTAGAATTAGATTTTAAATACTTAATGTGGAACATAAAATATATATGTATTGATGTTCAGAATCTGTTTTGAACAGGATACTGACTTCAATAGAGATTAATCTGTGAATTGGAAATGGGACGAAAGTCGCTGTTTTAACCGTAGATACCTAATTTTAAGGAACTACCCTCGGGTGTGTACCTAAATTTAGAAACTGTTATAATGTAACTAGTTTGACTAGATACATTATCTCTATATCAGTGTTTAACATGCTGTGGGTGAACCTTTATATTCTAGAACACTAAAGTGTTTTATTATATAAAGATGATATTGAGATAAACACATTAGATGTGAATAACAGAATTTATATTTTGAATATAAATAAATCTCGAATATATAATATGACAAACAAATAGCTCAAACTGATTTGATCAGAAGAAACATATTATGGCATTGTTGTCTAGGACACGATTAAACAAGACTCGTATATCCGCACTTTTGAAGAGTGGGTACAAGGACTAATTTGATTCTATTCAAATAATGTCTACGAATCTAGTTTATTAGGCAAAGTGCCTATAACACCTTTACTTGGTAAAAGTGTAAATGCCACTGATCTGTTAGCCCTAGTTCATAGTGAAGCAAGTGGGCCCATGTCTAGCTAGGCTAGATGTGGATATGAATATTTCGTGACCTGTACGGATGTGGCATCGCGTTATGGTTATGTGTTTCTTTGAAACACAAATCGGAAACTTTTATAGTTTTCGACACGAAATAGACAAACAGATCGGCTAAAGTATTATACCGTCATGGTGAGACCGTAATGGAAAATACTTAAGCAATAAGTTTCTCATATACTTGAAAGAGTATAGTATTCTTTCAATGAGGACTCCTCCCGGAACACGTCAATTTGACGGTGTGTCCGAACTGACTAACCGAATTTTATTGGACATGATAAGGTTAATCATGAGTCGCTCTGAGCTACCATTTCCTTCAACGGATAAGCTTTAAACAGTGCAGAACTTATTTTGAATAAGGTTCCATTAAAATCTGTTAGACATATTTCATATTAGATATGAATGGGAAAGAAACTGGGTTTCTCATTCCTGATGATTTGGGAATGCTAGGCATATGTTTGGATGATACCAAACTAGAACCCAAATTGAATAAGTGCCAATTGTAGGTTATCCTAGGGATACCAAAGTATAGTACTTATACATCTCACCAGAGAACAATGTAATTGTTGCTCACCATGCGGTTTTCCTAAGAGGAATACCGATATGCAGTGGTAAGTGGGAGGATAGTAAAACTCGATGAAAATCGGAGTAATACTGTTCAAGGCACCGAATCTTAATGGAACATAAATAGTTCATCAATGATGAAACTATTCCAATAATCTTCGAATACACAAGAACCACGTATGTCGGAGAGAGTCAGAAAACAACCTAAGGTATGGGTTTCTGATCTCACCTCATAAAGATGTCTATCTTAATGAGGAATACCAACTGACTACGTATGAGGAAGTGATACAAGGTATCGACTCCATATTATGGCAAAGTGCCATGATATCCGAAATGGATCCCATGTATATCAACTATGTTTGGATACTAGTTGATGTACCGCAAGACATTGTGCCTATTAGTACTATATAAGTCTTCAAGGAAGACATACATGGAAGGCAACATATCAACGTATAAAGCTAGGCTTTTAGCGGAAAGGTATCGTTATCAACATTGTGTCGATTACGATTCAACCTTTTACTTGTTGCCACGGTAAATCCATTTGGATAATGCTTGCTGACGCTGCATGTTTCATTTATGAAATATGACAGCAGAACGGGAAAATCGCTTTCATGAAAAGGAAACCTTTTGGAGGATGTTTACAATATCCTGTCGGTTGTTTCGTACCAAAACTAGCAAACAAGGTTTGCAGGTTATTCGATCCATGTTTGGATTGAAGCAAGCATTAGGTTCTTGGAATTATCGTTTTGATGTAATCATAATGGTTTTTGATTTAATTCAAAACGAAATGATTCTTGTGTATATAAGAAGGTTAGTGGGAGCGCACTGACAGTGGCTGTCCTATACAATAATGATAAATTACATCATTTCTTGGAAATGATATTCCCATAATAATAATCGGTGAAAGCTTGGCTTTCGAGAAAACTCTCCGAGAAATCGTACATTGAAAAATGTACGTGACCTGGTGTCTCATACGCTTTGAACATATGGATTCACAAACAGGCCAATCCAAGTGATGGTCACTGGATTGATGTTAAGAATATCCGTTAGTATCTTAGAGAACTAAAGATGCTGTCTTAGTCTATGGAGATGGAGAAATTGAAGTGACTGGGATCACTGTAGCAAGTTTCCTAACCTATAAAACGACTATAAGTCGTAAACGGTACTATATAGTTTGAATAACGGAACAATGAGCTGGAAATCATCCAAGCAAGATATTGTTACCGAATAAACAACAAATGCGGAATATTGCTGCAGCTGAGGCAGCAATATAAGCCTTCTGGGTCGATAATAAATCTAATTAGATTAGATATAGTTCTGTTAGCAGCTGAGCTAGGCTTGAGCACAGGCTAAAGAATTAATGGTCTCATCAACGATCCAGATACATACTTCGATATTCATCGAATAAATCGCATCAGATGATAATCATGCAAATTCGCTGAGGAAAGCCTTTCCTCAGCAATTTGAGCGAACCGTACATAGTTCGGGTGGTAGACACTCGAGTGACAGGCTATAGGCTAAGTGGGAGATTGTTGGACAATTATGACCCATAGCGTCACTATTTGTACAGATCATGATATTGTTGTACAAATTAACTATGTGAAAAAGGAGATTGCACTCTTATCATTTGTGATTAGATCACATAGATATATAAATGATAGGAGGTCCCTATGATTTGTTCCTGGATTGAGAATGATATGAGACAGTATCAGTCCACAAAGGATAAATCATTAAATATCCATAGTCAGAGTATTATCGAGATTGGACATCGATAAATACGTAAAAGACTAGTATTACACTTGTGCGCGTTGTGAGGGCACAATGGCATAGTTCTCATATGTTTGGGTATAGGATACTGATGCAAGTGTAATAGGAGGTTGTATTTTACCGATGGTACGGGAAACAGCTTCGCTCTGGATAGACCCCCTCGGAATTCCATTGGTAGTATGACTATGTGTCTATGGAAGTCCGAAATCAGGGTAGGTGTATTTGGTCTTAACCTGAGACTTGCACCGCTAATACTTGCGACAATCAATATACTTTGGTTGCAGTCGTTCAGGGCTTTAACAGGTTCTGTGTACGCCTATGGTAGGTATATTGAGAATCGTAGTGTGTTGGGTGTGATGTCAAGACGGAAGTGTCACTCCAGTCATATGGTTATATTGAGAATCGTAGTCTTAAGTACTGCAGTCAACGGGATAAAATGACAAGGTCATGTTTATCTGATTATAGAGACTAGTTACCAGACATCCGACATGTGCTTCGTACGAGGCAGACACAATTCCAGCCCCAGGCCTAGCACGTGATCATCCGATACTGGATCGACATATGCAATACTACGTATACTACGCCTGATATAGATCTTTTATTCCTGTAAGGATATATCTGGAGAATTGGGTAGACATGACGCTTTTCTAGAAGCCAACCTTGTCTTGTAAATCGGTAAAATGTAGTACTAGGTACTTACGTGTTCGGATAGTCTAACGACCGAATTTACTGCCAACATATCTGTGGATCTCATGGGTCGCTTCCCGAAGACTAACCGATGACGTATGACTCGCACTCTAAATTAATCTGGGATTAATTAGAAGAGAGAGAAAATTAATCTGGGATTAATTGCGGAGATATTTTATATGGGATAAAATATCATTAAAGAGAGATAACGATTAATTTGGAATTAATCGATTAATTAATATATTTGATATATTAAACGAAATTGGATTTCGACGCGGAATTAAAATTAGATTTTAATTCGGGCAAACGAATTAATTTAGAATTAATTCATTAGCAATGTGAATAGTGATTTCGCTAGGCATAATCATTTAATTACGTCGCAACGAAAAATTCATTAATTTGGAATTAGCAAACCCGAGCCCGAGATTATTTGCGAGTGCATTCGCATTTCGAATTCGAGTGCGACACGCAAGTCAAATCAAGCGTCAAATCATTAGTCGCATCTAGCGTCACATCATTCGTCAATCAAGTGATAGATGTCTTTCACTTTGAGTGATTGACGCCAGTCACTATTCATTGATTGATGGATTGATGGAGTGATGTGTGTGGTTGGCAAGCATTTATGGCTTGATTTTTTGAAAATCAAAAGTGGTATATGTTAATTGATTCTTGGAAATCAATTGGTTAACACACAACCAACTCTCTCATCTCTTTCTTCTTCCTCTCACACGCCCAAGGGACTGAAAAACCTTCTGGTTTTCTGTCAAAAACCGAGAGAAAGGGAAGCACAAGTGTCGCGATTTTGTGGCAAAATCGGGAGTGCTAGCACACTACGAAGTCATGCGAAGGTGATAGGGAAGTCTACCCATGAGCCGGGAATTATTTGACGAAGCTTGGAGCTTGATGAAGATGATCCAAAGCCGAATCCTTGGAGGCCAAAACTGCAGTTTGCCGTGAGCAGTAAGGAGGGCAGTGAAGATTTTTGTTGCCTCGAGCGTCGCTCAACCGATCGATGTGATTATTCTGTAACTCCTTTGATTTGTATTCGCATTTGTTTCATGCTTGTTTAATGATCTTGGGATGTTTAGAAACTCCAACACGATTAAATTGCATCAGATGATAATCTTGGAAATCCGCTGACGAAAGCTGTTTCTCAGCAGAAGTTTGAGCGACCTGTACATAGTTCAGGTGTAGGACACCTGAGTGATTGGCTATAGGCCAAGTGGGAGAATGTTGGATAATTATGACCCATAGCATCACTATTTGTATAGAACATAGTGTTGTTGTACAAATTAACTATGTGACAAATGAAATTGTTATTTTATCATTTGTAATTGGATTACCTGGATATATAAATGATAAAAGTCCTTATGATTAGTTCCGAAAATTAATAAGATATGAGACATTATTAATCCACAAAGGTTTAATCATTAAACATCCCTAGTCGTAGTATTATCGAGACTGGACATCGATAATGCGGAATAGGCTAGTATTACACTTGTTCATGTTATGGAAGCGTAACGGCATAGTTCTTATATATTTGGGTATTGGATACTCATGCAAGTGTAATAGGAGGTTCTTTTTACCGATGGTACGGAAACAGCTTTACTTTGGATAGACCCCTCAGAATACTATGTGTCTATGGGAATCCGAATCAGGGTAGGTGTATTTGGTCTTAACCTGAGACTTGCATCGCTAATGCTTGCGACAATCAATATACTTTGGTTTTGGTCGTCCAGGGCTTTAACATGTTCTGTGTACGCCTCTTCTGGGTATACTGAGAATCGTAGTGTATTGGATGTGATGTCAAGATGGAAGTATCACTTCAATCATATGGAGATGATGATCACGCAGGGATACATAACTGGTACTCTAAGTGCTATAGCCATCGGGGAAGTATGACTGGGTCATGACTTTCCGATCATAAAGAGACTAGTTGCTAGTGATCCGATATATGCTTCGTACGGGGCAGACACAACTCCAGCCCCATGCCTAGCATGTGACATCTGATACTAGATCGTAATACACAATACAACGTATACTACGCCTGAAAAAGATCATGTATTCCGTAGAAGAATATTTCTGGAGAATTGGGTTGGCACGGTGCTTTGCTAGAAGGCAACCATGTCTTGTAAATCGGTAAGTACGTGGTACTGGGTACGCACGTGTTCGGATAGTCCGATGACCGAATTTACTGCTAGCATATCCAGGGATCTCTTGGGTCGCATCCCAAAGATTCACCAATGATATTTGACTCGGACAATATTAATTTGGAATTAATTAAGAGAGAGAATATTAATCTGGGATTAATTACGGCAAGAATTAATCTGGAATTAATTATCAGAGAAAAATTAATCTGGGATTATTTGTGTCGAGATTTTATCTGGGATTAAATTCGTCGAGAGGAGAGAACGCGATTAATTTGGAATTAATCGGTAAAATAAATTTAATAGTTAAATTAGATTTTACTATTTAATTTATTTAATTGGGCTAAAAATAATATATTAGATATATTAATTGAAATCGGATTTCAGCGGGAAATTAAATTGGATTTTAATTTTAGCGAACAAATTAATTTGGAATTAATTCCCGAGCGATTTCCGTAATAATTTTACTGGGTATTATTATTTAATTAAATTGGATTTAATTATGTCGTGACGGAAAATTCGTTTAATCGGATTAAACGAATCCGAGCCCGAAGTGTGTTGAGCAAGCTCACTTGAATTTTGAATTTAAAGTGAGACCCACTTCACTTACATCATTAGTCATTTTTTATGATTAACATGAGTGATGGATTTTGATGGAAACTTGAAAAACCTCAACACATTTAATTTTGGAAATTAATTTCTCTCTCTCACCTTGCACATTGGCCGAATAAAAAGGACATTGGCCGAAAGCCATGTTGTTCCTTTGCTTTGGAAGTGAAGGGTCATTAAATGCTATTGGCCGAATGGAAAAGAAATGAACAAAATTGCATTTGGCCGACAAGAGAGTAAAGGCCATTTTGACTTTTCAACTTTAATATGTCTCTGGCTTTTGCTTTTATGACAATTTTCCTTTTGATTTTTTTTTGAATTCAATATAATCCTCTCTGACTTAAAAGCATTTTTTTTGGCCAAGAAATAAAAAGGCTATTGCTCTCTCTTTCAAATGGCCGAATGGCCTGTGTCTTCTCCATTTGGCTGAATGGCCTTTTCTTTTGAAGAAACAAAATACCACTGCACTTTGAGTGCATTTTTTGTCTCGGCCAAATGGCCTCTTCGCCATTATGGGTGATTACTTCTCTCCATAGGGCAAATTTGTTTTTCCTTGGGAGATCAAATTTGTTCCATTTGTTCTAGCTAGCACTTATGAGAGTCAAATGAAGGTGATAGGGATACTCACCCATGAGCTTGGAAGCTTCAACATCCATGAAAAGTTTTGAACTCAACCGATCAATGTAAGTCCTCCGCAACTTATTTTTGATTATTATTCATACACGAATCACGCTTAGAGATCCCGTGACATGTCTAGGACACTAACAGTTTGCTCGATTCTTGGAGGTCTTCAAAAAGCTGCATATCAACATTTCATTTGCAGAAGCGTTGGAAGAAATACCCAGTGTTGGGAAGCGGCCGCGAGTGCGCAGCGGAAAATTTAATAAATCAAATTATGATGCCGCTATCCCTTTACCCAAGACCCATTTGTTTTGATTATTCTATAAGCCTAGGCATGTTACTATATATTCTAAGCATAAAAACTCATAAAACATGCAGAGAACATAAACCTAAACAGGCTCACTATCATAAGAACTCTAATTAAATAAAGAAAGAAAAAGACTTACTTGAACCGATGACTCCTCCAGTCCTCCCTCCAATCTACAAGCTTTTCTCGAACTCAGCAAGCTCTTCCACATTCCAAAGAGCCACCTAAGTGTGTGGCCTCCAAAGATGCACACACCAAAGCCAAAACTCAACGATAAGACTACGCCTTGAGTGCACAAGTATTTTTCCATTGGTGCTAGCCTAGGCAAATACCTCAAAACTTTTAACTCGAGTTCCTCTAGTCAATTAGACTTATGGATCCTCAAAATCAGTGGCTTACTCTTAAACTTTAGAGTTGCTCACTTATATAAACCCAATATATGAAAGGTTAGGTGCAAAAAATTTGTAAAGAATTCTTTGGGTTTATATAGGTGCTCCAAAGACAACAAAATTAATTAGGAATCCGATGTGGGATAAAAGCTAATTTAATCTTAACCATTGGATCTTAATTTAGTGGTTTAATGAGATTATAAAACCCTAATAAGAGTTTGGGCCGAATTGGAATTCAAAACAAATAACAAATAAAAAAATTACTATTCATATATTATTCATGTTACTATTCACATTACTATTCACATTTTATTTATTTATTTATTTATTCCAATTCCTAAAGTGCCCCTATTGTCATTCACCAATCCCTAAGCCAATATGGAACCACATAAATGATCTGTTCAATAATTAAACACATTGAACCATTTATGAACAATTCCTACAGCAATCATATATGCTGTTAAATTTGTATTGTGCACTGTTAACCATTGATTTCGACTTTGTTGTGTGTGACCTTTTGGGTTTCCCTCAAGTTGGACATGAAATGAATCGTGATAATTTAATCGAACATAAATTATCCTCCGATCAGATGGTCTTTCGATTTCAATGGCCAAGGTTGACATCTAGCAACATGCCAAGGCCCCCAAATGAGAAGGAAAGATATATACCCATTCTGTATGCGATTTACATATGATACAGTCTCTCGCCTCACTGTATCCCCACCTATTGACCTAGGGTACGGAAAGTGTCTACCCATATGGTCAAAGGTATGATGTTGATAGTGTCATGAATCGTGCTAACCCAAGATTCTCACATGATTCTTCCGCTGCGACCACAGTCTCAAGCATTGATCATACATATCAACCCGCGAACTGGAATACTACTCTTATAAGAAAATATTATATGAGAGAGTGGCGATTCTCTGTTGTATCTTTACAAACTTCATGTGTTTCAATAAATGACCCAATCATACCCTTATGACCGGATCTTTTGAACCGGGGAAGGAGAATGTCAAAGTTATTTGATCCACACCTAAGATTGTAAAGACCTCAAGTCTAAGGACTAGTCATATAATCGATACATGAAAGTTCTCACAGAAATATGGGATAAACACTCCATATGAAAACTTTCGGCGGTCAGTTCAATGGACACGAGCAACTCATGCATCCATGCGATACACCAAGCGGACGGATCTCCGCTAGTAGCCTATGAGATCGGCTACCCCACTTAGAGGTGGATCATATCATCATGCTAGTCTCTCTGCTTTGTGAATGCCCAGATTATTCACAAAACTATGACTAAGAACGTTTGAGAGTAATGATTCTCATAAGGCGTGGAAGCCATCATCTTATTACTCCAAGGGCTTTATTACAATGTTTGATGATTCATATAATTTATGTAAGACACGTATAATAAAGATTGCCATTTTATTAATTAATGAAAATATTACAAATATAAGTACATATAGCCCATCCACAAGTTGGGTATAGGGCATATCCCTAATAATCTCCCACTTGCACTATAGCCAACTAGTATGAATCTGGACACCATACTCTCGGGTGTGCCTATCATGCTTTTGTTGAGTCAGCCCTTTAGTCAGAGAATCTGCAAAATTATCTTCTGTGGGTATTTTCTCTATAATAACTTATTTTCTCTCAATAATCTCCCTGATGAGATGAAATCGCATGAGTACATGCTTGGATTTCTGGTGGGACCTTGGTTCCTTTGATTGAGCAATGGCGGTCGTGTTGTCACAATACATCGTGACGCCATTCTTTATCGCGGGAAGCACTTCTAGCTCCGTGATGAACTTCTTTATCTAGACTGCTTTTTTAGCTGCCTCAGATGCTGTAATATACTCGGCTTCAATGGTGGAGTCCACTGTAGTTGACTGCTTTGAGCTTTTCCAACTGACAACACCGTCATTCAAAGTAAACAGATATCATGTTTGCGATCTGCTGTCATCCATATCGGTCTGAAAGCTCGCATCACAGTTGTTGGGATTTATGTCATAGAGCTTCATGTATTGTAAATGGAATTGATTATTGTAATAATAATAAATGCATTATTCTTTTTTATCAAAGTTGTATGATTTATATCGCATATTGTCCAATTGTCTTGTTTACCTTGATTACTATTGTACCTTCAGACTTAGTGTATGTTTGATGCACAAGAGGATTTAAGTCTAAAGTTAGTAATCTAAATAGTCCATAGAGAGCGAACAAGGAGAGTACTTTGTTTGTGGTATATCTATAGCTGCGGTCCATTCTATACTTGTATGACGACCTTGATCCGGGATCGTTCATGTAGTGACATGGGAATGGAGGCACCTTGTATGATAAAATCATATAGGACTGGACTCAGATAAATACGAATTTCTTTTAATATCCGTTAATCGAAGAAATTCATTTTATCTAATAGATGGTCATATATGGATTCGATCTTAATCTTGAGTGTACTACGAACTCCTACATGACAGGTTATGTCCTTTGATTTACGATGGTGAGGTTGGTGTTGCATTCCCAGCCAATAACTACGTATTTTGGGGATATGATTTGGTATGTAGCTGGGAACGTTTTACATAGATATGGAATTCACTCCTTCTTCCGAGAAGCAGATGAATATCTCTTTTAAGAGTTGATTCGGGACTTGAACAATTTGAGCGCTCAACTTTTCTATTACGAATAGAAAATATTTTATATTCATAATTATTATGAATTAATTGTTCATTATAGAATTAATGGTGCTTAAGAGACAAAATATTTAGAGGGGTTTTAACGGACTTATGACCCGACTCTATTTATGAGATACTCGTTAAGGGCTAATCCATATGTAATGACTATATCAATGGACACCGAAAATGTTCGATTTATTTAATCCATCTACGATAACGAGAGTTCAACTTCGAGTTTTTAGTGGAATAACGCGGAGTTAATAATTCGTAATATTTGATTAAAGAGTATAATTAATATTTCGGAATTATTGGAGCTCGGAACTGTAGGTCCATTTGGTCCCCGTGCTAGCTCGATTAACTGTAGCAAACCTAATATAACTAGATTGTCTAGTTATATGCTCACATTATATTTATTTATATATTATTAATAAGATTAATAATATTTATTGTCACAAATGAAAACTATGTTAAATTAGTTTAACTTAATGTTTTCTAGAATTCTTTGATTATGAGATAATCAAGTTAGTAATAATTATGAGATAATTACTACAATATAATTGAAGGTAAATAAATCATTATTAATATATTGATTTTTATTTACCATTGGAGACAAAGCCATATGGCTTACCATGTCATCCAAGCAATTATGTCTATTAGGTGGCTTGGATACACCTAATAGATTTGTCATTAGCTAATGCATTTTATGTTTTGGTATGGCCTCCACATTTATGTGTTTTCCATTGAAAGAAAGCATTGAATGCTTAATGACAAAGCCATTGTCTTTAGCTTAACATTTCTTATGCTTTGGTATGGCATTCATATTTTTGTGTTGGCCATTGCAAGAAAGCATTAGATGCTTAATGACAAGGTTAGTTGGCTTGTGTAAGAGAATATAATCTCTACCATTTCTCTCACTTCCTAAGGTTAACACTTTGCATTCATTCACAAAATTGTTGTGAGAAAAATTTGAGAGAAAAGAGAGAAGAACTTCAAATATTCATAAGTGTTGTGAGAGTATTTGAAATTCCAAAAGGCCAAACACCATTGTGACATCATAAATCTCTAAATAGTTTAGAGGTTTAATCTTTGTGAGTGAAGCCCACACTTCGGTTTGTTGGTTTCGAGTCATAGTTCGGAAGATCGAGTGGTTGATCTAAGTGTTGGACACTAAAGGATTGATCTTGGCTAATACAACCAAGGGAGAAGGCAAAGAAAATTTTGAAGATCCATACCGGACCCGGTGCCACCACAAGCAACTTCCGCCGTGCTAAGGAAAGTCGTTTCCTACAAATGGCATCGAGAGCTTAAGGTTGAAAAGTTTTCTTAACCCTTTCTCTTTTTAAGTTTAAGTTTTAATAATTTATATTAGATATAAATTATTAATATGCATGTTGTGATGAGTAGGCACAATTAGATTCATGAGATGAATGGTTTTTTTAATGTTCATGTGATGAATGTTTACTTTGATTCATGTGATGAATGTATTGCGTTGATCGTTAATTTTTCCGTATTTTATTTTTAGTATTGGAAATGTAAGACCATAAGGTCATATTCTTTCAAGTGTTGTAAGTTCATTTATTTTGTAATAAGTCCATTTTGGAACTCAATTTGTAACTTGAAGGAGCCGATGCCACAAAGGACTCATTACGAACCTATTCCGCGAAGAACTCAACAACATACCATGGAGCAAGATTTGAAGACCAAGGGATGCCTTGGATTTATTGTACTAATTAGATTAGTATTTTTTTAAAAAAAATAAGAGCCCGGTTAACGCAATTTTTGTATGTATGTGAAACTTCATTCCGTTACGAGTCCGTAGAAAAAAACGGGGACCAAAACGGACTCCGGAAGCTCCCGAACGGAGTAAATGAAGTTTTAGTGTTTTAACACCAGACCGATTCGTTCGAACGCCAGTCAAACGAAACTCAAACGTTTTGCTACTGCCTGGAAAACGTTCGAACTCCCAGAGAACGCTACGCGAACGTTTTCAGCCCAGACCTGGGCATATATATATGTTTTAAATTGTTTATTAACATGCCATATAGCCTAGGGTGCCTACTCTTGCATTTTCACATGCCATAACATGTAGACATGCATGATATTCAAGTTATAAAATATGATTTTATGTAAATTTAAAAGTTAAATTAGAATATAAGATGCATGTAAATGAATTAATAAGATTAATTAGTTTAAAGGTTTGAAAATTACGAATTCAAGTTTAAGAACAAATGGACATTATGAGTACATTATTTTCCTTGGTATATTGGATGGAAATCCGGATATAAATTCCATAGCCGCTTCCGAATGGACGGTAATTTGTTTTGCACTCGGGATACAATTCCACGTACCTTTAGAGTAAATAACGTACTTTTATCTATTAAATGGTTTAATGACATATAGTCCATTAGTTGAATTCTAAAATTTTAAAACCTATAAGTGAACTAATTTTTTTTTAATTGTTAAAATTAATTAGATCACTTAAGAAACTTGATTAAATTAGTTTAACTAAGTTAATGATTAGTAGAGACTAATAAGTATTAGTGAATAAAATTTTAAGTGTTAAAATTAGTTAGATCACTAATAATCCACTAGTATTAATAAAGATATGTTTTAGCCGAGCATAATCTTAATACATTAGAAACTAGTGAGATGAAACCTTAAACTTCAAAATAGTGAGTGAGAGAGGGATATACCACAATATATCCCGCGATCTCCATTGTTATCCAGAAACGTGAGATTCAATAGGCACCTCGAGACGGCTTTGCTTTCGTCCCCCTACAGATGGTGTTCTTATTGGGTCAATATCAAGTTTGGATTCCGAAAGGATAGGGACTCTAGATGTATTTGGTGATTTGACCTACCCTACGGCGGCACTTCACTAGTTAAGTCCAAGGGTTCCGAAATAATGGGTCAGACTCACAAAAGAATGGTTAAGTTGTTAATCAAAGCTTCCTTGATCAAAATAATGGTAGTTGATTAATATAGGAATAAGAGTTATTTCAGATATATTATTCAATTGAGAATGTCTCAAACTATCATGCGAATACTTGACCTACCCTATGGCGGCACTTATTTATGGGATGATAGATAATCGTGGCATAGTAATTCTTTTAGGTTTCTAATTCATTATACATTGATCATGCATCATGTTTAATTTTATGCCTAAAAGTTTGACAATTTTAATATGCGACCAATGAATATTGAATGTGCGTTTATTATTTTTCCAGCCATGGCATCTGCAATAATCTCCATTATCAAACAACAAGAAAAATTGACCAGTAAATGGAAAAGTGACATGAATGCTATCTTGGTCTGTGAAGACCTTAAATTTGTCCTAATGGAGGAATGTCCTCCTGAGCCAGCACCTAATGCTGGTAGAGCTGCACGTAATGCCTATAATAATTGGATTAAAGCTAATGAGAAAGCCCATAGCTATTTGATAGCATCCATGTCTGAGGTTCTTGCTGCACAGCATGAGCCTATGGCGACATCATCAATGATTATGCAGTCATTACAGAACATGTTTGGGCAACCTTCAGACCGGCAACAACATGAGGCAATTGCCTCTGTATTGACCGCTAGAATGAAGGAAGGCACATCAGTCCGAGACCATGTGTTAAGGATGATGGCTCATCTTAATATGGCTGAAACCCATGGTGCACGTATTAATGTACAAAGCCAGGTGACAATGATTATGGAAATCCTTCCGAAGAGTTTCCTGCAGTTTAAGAGCAACTGTTCTATGAACAAGTTGACTTTCACATTGACTGAACTGCTGAATGAACTCACCAATTATGAGTCCGTTATGAATGGTCCTCGTAGGCCCAATGTCGAGGCAAATGTTGCCGAATCTTCTAAATCTGCAAAGAAGAAGAAGAAAGGCAATTGGAAGTCAAAGGCAAAAACAATGAAAAAGAAGAACAATAAAAGCTATAAAAGAACCAATGCCAAAGGAAAATGTTTCCATTGTGAACAACAAGGGCATTGGAAAAGGAATTGTCCTAAATACCTTGCAGAGCTTAAAGAGAAGAAGAATACAGGTAAATATGATTTACTTGTCATTGAGACTCTTTTGGTGGAGGATGATAAATCCATATGGATTGTTGATTCTGGTGCCACTAACCATGTTTGTTGTTCTTTGCAGCTACTTGACTCATGGGGGACCTTACTGAAGGTAGCTTACCATGAGAGTTGGGACAGGGGATGCTATTTCAGCAAGAGCAGTGGGAGTTTCAAATTTGAATTTTAATAAAAGTTATTTATGTTTGAATGGTGTGCTATATATTCCTGGTTTTCGCAGGAATTTGATTTCTGTAACAAAACTTATGGAATGTGGTTTTTCTGTTTCATTTAATAATAAGTCAGTTATTATTAGTAGAATGGATTTATTAAATATATGCAGGGAAAACTGAAAATAATCTATATGTATTAAGGCCGTTAATGCATGAATCACTGCTTAATACTGAAATGTTTAAGATTGAAAGATCTAAAACTAAACGGCAAAAGATTTCTCATGATGATACCTATTTATGGCACCTTAGACTTGGTCATATTAACCTTGACCGGATAGATAAACTAATTAAGAACGGAGTTTTAAATCAGTTAAAACTTGGTACTTTACATGTCTACGAATCCTATCTAGAAGGCAAAATGACCAAGAGACCTTTTACTGGAAAAGGGATAAGAGCCAAAGAAACTCTTGAGCTAACACATTCGGATGTTTGCGGACCGATGAATGTAAAAGCCCGAGGTAGTTTTGAATACTTCGTCACTTTCATTGACGATTATTCCAGATATGGGTATGTTTACCTAATGCAGCACAAGTCAGATACATTTGAAAAGTTCAAAGAGTATCGTGCTGAGGTTGAGAACCAATTAGGTAAAAGCATCAAAATTCTACGATCAGATCGTGGAGGAGAATACCTTGATAGAGATTTTGAGGAATTCTTAGTCGAGCATGGAATTGTTTCACAGCTCACAGCACCTGGAACACCACAACAAAATGGTGTTGCAAGAAAGAGAAAGAGAATCGAACCCTACTAGACATGATAAGATCAATGTTTAGTTATAGCAATATACCTAGTTCATTCTGGGGGTATGCATTGCAAACTGTGCAATGTATATCCTGAATGTAGTTCCTTCTAAGTCTGTTTCTAAGACTCCCTTAGAGTTATGGAATAGTCGTAAAGCTAGTTTGCGACATTTCCACATATGGGGGTGTCAAGCACATGTGATAAAGAACAAGACTACTAAGTTGGAACCACGTTCACAGTTGTGCCTATTTGTAGGCTATCCTAAGGAAACTAGGGGTGGATTCTTTTATAGTCCAGAAGATAATAAAGTATTTGTGTCGACAAATGCTATATTTCTTGAGGAGGACTATATGAGAGAGTTCAAACCTCGAAGTAAAGTGTTACTTGAGGAGTTACTTGCTGGTACGACTAGTACATCATTATCAAATGTTGACAAAGACATAACATTTTCTACATCTGAAAGTCAGATGCAAGTTTATCAGGATACCATACCACCTAGGCATAGTGGGAGGGTTGTAAGACAACCTGAACGCTATCTAGGAAATGGTGAGGTACAAGTTGTTGCATCTTGTGATGGTATAGATGATCCATTGACCTATCGTAGTGCAATGGATGATACTGATAAAGAAGAATGGATCAAAGCAATGAACCTTGAGATGGAGTCCATGTATTCTAACTCGGTCTGGGAACTTGTAGACCAGCCTAATGGAGTAAAACCCATAGGTTGTAAATGGATCTACAAGAGAAAAAAAGGAATAGATGGGAAAGTACAGACTTTCAAGGCTAGGCTAGTGGCAAAGGGTTATACCCAAAAAGAGGGAGTTGACTATGAAGAAACTTTCTCGCCAGTAGCCATGCTTAAATCCATCAGGATTCTTCTTTCCATTGCCGCATATTATGACTATGAGATTTGGCAAATGGATGTCAAGACTGCATTCTTGAATGGTAATCTTGATGAGAGTATCTATATGGTACAACCAGAAGGGTTCATTACCCAAGGTCAAGAGAAAAAAGTTTGCAAGTTGCAAAGGTCCATTTATGGACTTAAGCAAGCATCTAGATCTTGGAACATAAGGTTTGATACTACGATCAAGTCTTATAACTTTGAGTAGAACATTGATGAGCCTTGTGTCTACCAGCGCATCATTGATGGGAAGGTGGTTTTCCTTGTGTTATATGTTGATGATATTTTACTCATTGGGAATGATGTCAAGATATTATCGGACGTGAAAATCTGGCTATCTAACCAATTCCAAATGAAAGATTTGGGATAGGCAAGTTATGTACTTGGGATTCAGATCATTCGGGATCGCAAGAAACGACTGTTAGCAATGTCTCAAGCAACCTATATCGACAAGATTCTTGTGCGATTTTGTATGCAGAATTCCAAGAAAGGTAATTTACCTTCAGACATGGGATTCATTTGTCAAAGGAATAGTCTCCTAAGACACCTCAAGGAATTGAGGAGATGAGACATACACCATATGCTTCTGCAGTTGGAAGTCTTATGTATGCTATGTTATGCACGAGACCAGACATCTTTTTTGTAGTGGGAGTAGTCAGTAGGTTTCAATCCAACCCAGGATTAGATCATTGGGTAGCGGTGAAACATATTCTCAAGTATCTTCGGAGAACGAGAAATTATATGCTAGTATATACAAGTCAGTATATGATTCTGAGAGGATATACTGACTCTGATTTTCAGAAGGATGTCGATTCTAGGAAAATCATGGAGATCAGTGTTCACCCTAGGTGGTGGGGCTATAGTATGGAGGAGCATTAAGCAATCTTGTATTGCTGACTCCACCATGGAGGCTGAATATGTAGCAGCTTGTGAAGCAGCTAAGGAAGCAGTTCGGCTCCGTAAGTTCTTGGCAGATCTGGAAGTTGTTCCAGATATGGATAAACCACTCACACTTTATTGCGATAATAGTGGCGCAGTGGCGAACTCCAAAGAACCAAGAAGCCACAAGAGGGGTAAGCATATTGAGAGGAAATATCACCTCATCAGGGAGATAGTGCAGAGAGAAGATGTCGCTGTCATGCAGATTCCATCCGCAGACACCCGGCTGATCCGTTTACAAAGACCTTATCGGCTAAAGTATTTGAAGGTCACCTAAAAAGTTTAGGATTACATGACATGTCCCATTTGCTCTAGTCCAAGTGGGAGATTGTTGGGATTTATGTC
Organism: Zanthoxylum bungeanum; assembly: GCA_019454045.1. Classification (NCBI taxonomy): domain Eukaryota; kingdom Viridiplantae; phylum Streptophyta; class Magnoliopsida; order Sapindales; family Rutaceae; genus Zanthoxylum; species Zanthoxylum bungeanum. The sequence goes on along the minus strand of SKCR01025361.1, from coordinate 72,939 downwards.
CTAGAGCTTCATGTATTGTAAATGGAATTGATTATTGTAATAATAATAAATGCATTTTTTTTTTATCAAAGTTGTTTGATTTATATCGCATATTGTCCAATTGTCTTGTTTACCTTGATTACTATTGTACCTTCAGACTTAGTGTATGTTTGATGCACAAGAGGATTTAAGTCTAAAGTTAGTAATCTAAATAGTCCATAGAGAGCGAACAAGGAGGGTACTTTGTTTGTGGTATATCTATAGCTGCGGTCCATTCTATACTTGTATGACGACCTTGATCCGGGATCGTTCATGTAGTGACATGGGAATGGAGGCACCTTGTATGATAAAATCATATAGGACTGGACTCAGATAAATACGAATTTCTTTTAATATCCGTTAATCGAAGAAATTCATTTTATCTAATAGATGGTCATATATGGATTCGATCTTAATTGAGTGTACTACGAACTCCTGCATGACAGGTTATGTCCTTTGATTTACTATGGTGAGGTTGGTGTTGCATTCCCAGCCAATAACTACGTATTTTGGGGATATGATTTGGTATGTAGCTGGGAACGTTTTACATAGATATGGAATTCACTCCTTCTTACGAGAAGCAGATGAATATCTCTTTTAAGAGTTGATTCGAGACTTGAACAATTTGAGCGCTCAACTTTTCTATTACGAAAAGAAAATATTTTATATTCATAATTATTATGAATTAATTGTTCATTATAGAATTAATGGTGCTTAAGAGACAAAATATTTAGAGGGGTTATAACGGACTTATGACCCGGCTCTATTTATGAGATATTCGTGAAGGGCTAATCCATATGTAATGACTATATCGATGGACACCGAAAATGTTCGATTTATTTAATCTATCTACGGTAACGAGAGTTCAACTTCGAGTTTTTAGTGGAATAATGCGAAGTTAATAATTCGTAATATTTGATTAAAGAGTTTAATTAATATTTCGGAATTATTGGAGCTCGGAATTGTAGGTCCATTTGGTCCCCGTGCTAGCTCGATTAACTGTAGCAATCCTAATATAACTAGATTGTCTAGTTATATGCTCACATTATATTTATTTATATATTATTAATAAGATTAATAATATTTATTGTCACAAATGAAAACTATGTTAAATTAGTTTAACTTAATGTTTTCTAGAATTCTTTGATTATGAGATAATCAAGTTAGTATAATTATGATGAGAATTTACTACAATATAATTGAAGGTAAATAAATCATTATTAATATTGATTTTTATTTACCATTGGAGACAAAGCCATATGGCTTACCATGTCATCCAAGCAATTATGTCTATTAGGTGGCTTGGATACACCTAATAGATTTGTCATTAGCTAATGCATTTTATGTTTTGGTATGGCCTCCACATTTATGTTGTTTGCCATTGAAAGAAAGCATTGAATGCTTAATGACAAAGCCATTGTCTTTAGCTTAACATTTCTTATGCTTTGGTATGGCATTCACATTTTTGTGTTGGCAATTGCAAGAAAGCATTAGATGCTTAATGACAAGGTTAGTTGGCTTGTGTAAGAGAATATAATCTCTACCATTTCTCTCACTTCCTAAGGTTAACACTTTGCATTCATTCACAAAATTGTTGTGAGAAAAATTTGAGAGAAAAGAGAGAAGAACTTCAAATATTCACAAGTGTTGTGAGAGTATTTGCAATTCCAAAAGGCCAAACACTATTGTGACATCCTAAATCTCTAAATAGTTTAGAGGTTTAATCTTTGTGAGTGAAGCCCACACTTCGGTTTGTTGGTTTCGAGTCATAGTTCGGAAGATCGAGTGGTTGGTCTAAGTGTTGGACACTAAAGGATTGATCTTGGCTAATACAACAAAGGGAGAAGGCAAAGAAAATTTTGAAGATCCATACCGGACCTGGTGCCACCACAAGCAACTTCCGCCGCGCTAAGGAAAGTCATTTCCTACAACAGTAACCAATGACTTTCATCTCAGAACAATCTCTGAATGTCAAGAACACATCCTTAGTTCTTCTCAGATACTTGAGGATTATTTTGACAGCTACCCAGTGTTGTTCATAGCATGTCATACATGATCGATTCTATTACTGAAGCATAAGGGATCATACTCATACGCTCTCTATCTGAAGGAGTATGTGGACATTGCTCCTTAGATAATTTGATTCCATGACAAGTAGGTAAATTACGTCTTTTGGAATCTTCCATTTTGAATCTTTTCAAAACTTTATCTATGTACGTAGATTGAGAAAGTCCTAACAACCTCTTAGATCTATTACGGTAGATATTAATGCCGGGATGTAGGATGCTTCTCCCAATCATTTATGGAGAAATTCTGAGATAACCATGGTTGGTGGCTTGCATCATGGGAATATCATTCCCGATGATTAATATGTCATCGATATATAATACAAGAAACACAACAACACTCCCACTACTTTTCCTGTAAACCCAAGGCTCGTCTACATTTTTGATGAAGTCAAATTCTTTGATTGTCTCATCAAATCGTATATTCCAACTTCTGAGGCTTGCTTGAGTCCATAATGGATCATTTAAGCTTGCATACTTTATTATGATCATCCTTAGATGCAAACCCCTCAGGTTATGTCATATAGACTTCCTCTACGAGTTCCCATTAAGGAAAGATGTTTTGACATACATCTGCCAAATCTCATAATCAAAGTGTGCAGCTAGTGCCAGTAAAATTCAAATGGACTTTATCATTGTAACAGGCGAGAAGGTTTCGTCATAGTCAATTCCTTAGATTTGTCTATAACCTTTCACCACCAATCTAGCCTTATAGGTTTGGATGTTGCCTTCTGCATCAGTTTTACGCTTGTAAATCCACTTGCAGCCTATGAGTTTTATCCTTTCAGGTGCATCCACCAAGTCTCAGACTTGATTCTGATACATAGAGTCCATTTCAGATTTCATGGCCTCAAGCCACTTGACTGAATCAATGTCACGCATTGCTTCGTCATAACTGGTGGGATTGTCATTATTAATGACCTGATCATATTCCTCATCAATATGGAAACCATATCTTTCAGGCTCATATCTTTCCCTACCAGACCTTCTAAGTTCATAACCTCATGGTTGTTCTGTCGCTGCCCTTTTGAGGGGCTTGGGGTTTAGTTCTATTTTAGTTTGTTCTTTTCGTTCCTCATCGAGGTCAAGTCTACTCCCACTATATTTCTTGAGAAGGAATTCATTCTCTAGAAATTTAGCATTTCGTGAGACAAATGTTCTTTGTTCATTTGGGACGTAGAACACGTATGCTTTTGAGTTCAAGGTATATCCTACAAACTTACATTTAATTACCCTATCATCCAATTTGTTACTTTGTGTGAGCTTAAAATATGCGTCACATCCCTAAACTCTTAGATAACTAAGACTAGGACGTTTCCCAGACCATAACTCAAATGGTGTTTGACTAACAGTCTTGGAAGGAACTTGGTTTAGTAGTAGTGTTGCAGTTTCTAAAGCAAAACCCCAAAATGAAAGAGGTAGATCCGTGCATGGCATCATTGATCAGACTATATCTAATAATGTCTGATTTCTCCTTTCGGAGACACCCTATTATGCTGTGGAGTTCCCGGAGGAGTCCACTGGGAAACAATGAGATTTTCTCTTAAGTAATCTTGAAATTCGTTGCTTAAGTATTCACCACCTCGGTCAGACCTTAGTGACTTAATACTTTTATTAAGCTAGTTTTCTACTTTAGCTTTGAAGTCTCTCAAATTTCTCAAAGGCTTCAGATTTGTACCGCATAAAGTACACATACCCATATCGTGAGTGATAATCGATAAAGGTAATGAAGTAGGAGAATCCACCTCTAGCGGTAACTGACATTGGTCCACATACATCAGAGTGTATGAGTTCTAATGTCTCCGTTGCATGTTGTCTTTTACCTTTGACTGGTAATTTGGTCATTTTACCAAGTAAACAAGACTCACAAGTTCCATAAGGTTCATATTTGAAGGGTTTGAAATACCCATCATTATGTAGCTTAGTTAATCTTGTTTCATTGATATGACCTAAGCGACTGTGCCATTAAAGTGATTCATTGAGATTATTCGAGTTAAGGTTGTATATATTAGAGGTTGAAAATTCTTTGTTAGTTTGTAAGACATATATACAATTATTCAAAATACCATCTCCATATTTTATTTCATTGAAATAAATAGAACATTCATTACAACTTATTAGGCATGAAAAGCCTTTATTACATAAAGAAGAAATTGAAATGATATTCTTTACTAGAGAAGATACATAAACATAATCTTCTAAGTCTAAAACTAAACCATTCGGCAAAACTAATGAATAAGTCCCCATGCACAATGCAACCAGTTTTGCTCCATTACCCATGAGTAAGTCAACCTCCCTATGACGGAGTCTCCTAGTGTTTCTCAGGCCCTGCACATTGTTACACAAGTGAGTCCCACAACCGGTGTCAATCACCCAAGTATAAGGTTAAGAGTTTTGAGAATATAGTTCAATCATATACAACATACCTGAATCATTGGGCTTCTTGGCCTCTTGGGCTTCCCTAGCTTCCTTGGCTTTCAAGGATCTGCAGTCTTTCTTCCAATGACCTTTCTTTCCACAAAAGAAACATTTCCCCTTTCCTTTTTTCTTCTCCACCTTACCATTGGGCTTTAGGTGATCTGGAGCATTGGCCTTGCCCTTATTTTTCTTTGGGCCTCGTGGCTTCAGTTCCGTACCTGTAAGCATGATAGAGGTTTTAAGCTCCGGTTTCAAGTCCTTCTCTGCTTGCTTTATCAGATTGTGCAATTCTGCTAAAGTAGCTTCTTTATTAGACATATGAAACTGCATAATAAAGTTAGAGAAGTCTTTTGGTAAGGACTGAAGAATTAGATCGTGACCTATCTCATGATCCATGATGAACCCGAGGTTGGCCAATTTTACAATGTGACCAATCATCTTAAGCACATGTCCACTAACAGATCCTTCATTAGACCTTGTTTGGAATAACGCATATGACACTTGGAATCTCACGGTATGAACGGAAGTTGCATATAACTCCCGCAAGTGAAAGATGATGGTTTGAGCATCCATATCTTCGTCAGCTTTATGAAGTTCATCCGACATAGAGCCAAGCATTATACAAACTGCTTGCTCATCATCATCGACGTGTTTCTTCCAAGCATCAAATGTATTTTGGTTAGCATCTTCTGCGGGTTCAGGGGGAAATGGTCTTTCAAGAACATAGAAAATCTTTTCTTGTCGTAAGATAATTTTAAGGTTTCTAAACCAATCATTGTAACCCACCTATTAAGAGAGAATGTTAAAATTAGAAATATGTTTTCATTAATGTTTCATAATAACATGGGCTTTTAATATTATGAAGTTGCTCCCACTCAATTATTTTAAAATGTTAAGCAAATCGCATCAACCCCAATATGATGGATTTCTTGTGGGCAAAGATCCAATTATCATCATTTCATAACTCCGACTAGGGCTGGTCGTTATAAAATACGATAATTAGGTAGGTTCCCAACCAATTTATGATATAAATCACAATTCCTTAATCATTGGGTTGGGCAATCAAACATGTCATATCTTATGATAGTCCTCGTGGACACCCATTCTTTGCCACTAAGTTATAAGACCACGCCTAAGGGTCGCTGCGGCTTATGACTTAGAAAAGTCAAACCATTGTCAATAGTACGATTTAGGGACAAATTGGTATTGGTCAGTCTGGTAAAGCCTAGTCCTGCCAATACGGTTTAAGCCCTTTGGGTCTATACTTTACAATGGGAGGCAAATTTTAGACTTAAATTATTATTGAGGATTTTAGCAAGTTTAAGTGAATAAATGTCAAATGGATTCCTCCATTGAAAATTCCCCAGAGGGAGAGTGGATCGAACTCTCTTAAATACCCTTACCTCTTAGGCTCTTATTGCCTTGGTGACAGGAATAAACAATAGATCCTCCAAATTAGTCCAACACTTTAAATATGCTTTAAGGTAAGCTTTGAGTAAATGATTATCTAGATGTCTTCACAGTTTTCCTTTTGGCTATAAAAAGGTAGTGAGTGAAGGAAGACACCAAATCATTATCTAACTCTAGTAAAACCTTTGGTTAAATTAACTTTAGTTTAGAAAGTTTTATTAACGCCTTGGTCCCACCCCACTTGTATCTTTTATAATGTCTTTTATTATAAACAAGTGATTTATATTTATTAGCCTTAAAGGTAATAAATCTCTAAGTTCATCACGGAATAATTACTTAGCTAAGGGATAAGCAATAAACTCTCTATTTCCTTAGAAAGTCTCTAGATGTTTGCACCCTAAAATAATCATGCCAATTGTAATCATACATAGAATCATCAAGCATATGAGTTTTAATATGTTGGAATTATTTTAGGCATTAAATAACTTTGATTAATATTTAATTATGATATTGCATTTTATTTTAATCAAATAAATTTACTATTCAATTTTTGTACAGATGCGTGCACTTTAAATGCAATTTCACAATTCAAATCTTAACCAAGGTGTTAGCTTTCCAACGAGCTTTTACACACCAAATTTCGAGTTCAAATGAGAGAGAACTAATCAAAATAAAAATGGCGCTCTGATACCACTGTTGGGAAGCGGCTGCGAGTGCGCAGCGGAAAATTTAATAAATCAAATTATCATGCCACTATCCCTTTTCCCAAGACCCATTTGTTTTGATTATTCTACAAGCCTAGGCATGTTACTATATATTCTAATCATAAAAACTCTAAAAACATGCAGAGAACATAAACCTAAACATGCTAACTATCATAAGAACTCTAATTAAAATAAAGAAAGAAAAAGACTTACTTGAACCGAAGACTCCTCCAGTCCTCCCTCCAATCTACAAGCTTTTCTCGAACTCAACAAGCTCTTCCACGTTCCAAAGAGCCACCCAAGTGTGTGACCTCCAAAGATGCACACACCAAATCTAAAACTCAACGGCAAGACTACGCCTTGAGTGCACATATATTTTGCCCTTGGTGCTAGCCTAGACAAATACCTCAAAACTTTTAACTCGAGGTTCCTCTAGTCAATTAGACATAAGGATCCTTAAAATCAGTGGCTTACTCTTAAAATTTATAGTTGCTCACTTATATAAACCCAAGATATGAAAGGTTTGGTGCAAACAATTTGTAAAGAATTCTTTGGGTTTATATAGGTGCTCCAAAGACAACAAAATTAATTAAGAATCCGATGTGGGATAAAAGCTTATTTAATCTTAGCCATTGGATCTTAATTTAGTGGTTTAATGAGATTATAAAACCCTAATAAGAGTTTGAGCCGAATTGGAATTCAAAACAAATAACAAATAAAAAAAATTACGATTCACATTACTATTCATGTTACTATTCACATTTTTTTTTTAATTCCAATTCCCAAAGTGCCCCTATCGTCATTCACCAATCTCTAAGCCACTATGGAACCTCATAAATGATATGTTCAATAATTAAACACATTGAACCATTTATGAACAATTCCTACAGCAATTATATATGCTGTTAAATTTGTATTGTGCACTGTTAACCATTGATTTCGACTTTGTTGTGTGTGACCTTTTGGGTTCCCCTCAAGTTGGACATGAAATGAATCGTGATAATTTAATCGAACATAAATTATCCTCCGATCAGATGGTCGTTCGATTTCAATGACCAAGGTTGACATCTAGCAACATGCCAATGCCCCCAAATGAGAAGGAAAGATATATACCCATTCTGTATGCGATTTACATATGATACGGTCCCTCGCCTCACTGTATCCCCACCTATTGACCTATGATACGGAAAGTGTCTACCCATATGGTCAAAGATATGATGTTGATAGTGTCATGAATCGTGCTAACCTAAAAATCTCACATGATTCTTCCGATGCGGCCACAGTCTCAAGCACTGATCATACATATCAACCCGCGAACTGGAATACTACTCTTATAAGAAAATATTATCCGAGAGAGTGGCGATTCTCTGTTGTATCTTTATAAACTTCATGTGTTTCAACAAATGACCCAATCATACCCTTATGACCGGATCTTTTGAACCGAGGAAGGAGAATGTCAAAGTTATTTTGATCCACACATATGTCAAAGTTACAAAGGAGATTGTAAAGACCTCAAGTCTAAGGACTAGTCATATAATTGATACATGAAATTTCTCACAGACACATGGGATAAACACTCTATATGAAAACTTTCGACGATTAGTTCGATGGACACGGGCAACTCATGCATCCATATGATACACCAAGCGGACGGATCTCCGCTAGTAGCCTATGAGATCGGCTACCCCACTTAAGGGCGGATCATATCATCATGCTAGTCTATCCACTTTGTGAACGCCCAGATTATTCACAAAACTATGACTATGAACATTTGAGAGTAATGATTCTCATAAGGCGTGGAAGCCATCATCTTATTACTCCAAGGGCTTGATTACAGTGTTTGATGATTCATATAATTTATGTAAGACACGTATAATAAAGATTGTCATTTTATTATTTAATGAAAATATTACAAATACATGTACATATAGCCCATCCACAAGTTAGGTAGATGGCATATCCCTAACACCCAGTTAAGTCAAATTCATGAAAGACATTCTTTCACGAAAGCGGAGATTGGTAGATTACGAGATAATATCATTAACAGAAGAATACAGTGCTATTATCCAGAGGAAGCTTCCCCCAAAGTTGAAGGATCCTGGCAGTTTTACCATTCCTTGTATCATAGGAGAGCATAACTTCGGTATGGCTTTGTGTGATCTAGGTGCAAGTGTTAACTTGATGCCTTTTTCTATTTTCAGAAAATTGCAGATTGGAGAAACAATGCCCACCTCAGTCTCTTTGTAACTTGTTGATAGAACTCTCGTATTTCTGAGAGGTGTAGTTGAGGATGTGCTGGTCAAGGTTGACAAATTTATTTTCCCAGCATATTTTATTGTCCTTGATATGGAGGAAGACGAAGACGTGCCGATCATCCTCGGGAGACCATTCTTGGCTACAGGTCAAACCATTATTGATGTACAAAAAAGATAACTAACCATGAGGGTACATGACCAAAAAGTAACACTCAATGTTTTCAAAGCCATGAATTTCCCAGATGACGAAAAGAATGAGGAATGTTTCAGACTTGATGTGATACATAGTACCATCCAGAACTCCAATGCAATGCAAAGTTCTACTGACAAACTCAAAGTATGTCAAATTTCTGTGGAGTCTGAAGATAAAGTGTACTGCGGCAAGCCTATTCAACACACCAATAAACAAGGAGAGACAGATAAACACACCAATCAAGAAGGAGATTTAACGTGGTTCGGTGGATTTTGGATCCGACCTACGTCCACGGACGAGAACTGGATGGTACTTTTTATTACTTCAATACGCTTCTCAGGTCCTTCTTTGTTTTTACAAATCAGAGCTTGATGATTCTGATCACTAATTTTTTGATGATGCCTTCAACTTGTCCTTCTACACTCACTCTACCCTCCTATTTATAATGGTGAAGAAATCAGGTTCCTATTTGTACAAGAATTCCCAATTTGGAGATGGTCTCCTTTTCCTATCAGGATTCCTAGTCAAAACTATTCTCTTTTCCCATAAGGATTCCTAATCAAAACTACATTTACTTCCTTTATCCTATTAGGATATTAACTTATTACTTTACCCCATTAAAGTAGGACAACTTATCCCTTTTCCGCAAGAATAGGATGCTTTATCTTCCTGAGCACGCCTCGTCATGTGCTCGGTCTTCATGAGGTCGGTCATGATAGCCATTTGAACTGAGAATGTTGTTGTCGATCTGATAATGCCCGGTCATCCGATCTCAAGTGGTCAGTCAACTATCATTAAATGCTCGGTCTCTTACTGTATAGTGGCCGAGTCGGCTTTAATGATCTCGCCCAAGAAGGTAATTACCCTTTTTACCCCTGCTGTACTCCTTAAATAACATAGGTCCTGAAAACACCATCAACATCTGTCCCCTAGTTCTCGGTAACAACGAGTTTGTGAGTTGATGCCGAGAACTATAAAAAAGATGGTGTGCTGATCGCCTAGCTGGTGGTCGTTCCAGAAATCACAGAGAAATTGTCTTCTCCATCAACTAAGTCTTCTGTTTCTATCTTCATATCCTCGGTTAGAATGATTCTCCACCTCAAAGCAAATTGCTTACTTGGGTCGTTCCATCAGGAGATGAAGTTCCTCTTGTTGTCCAAACTAAAAATGACTCATCTCTTGTAATATCTGTACCAGAGATTTAGAGGTCCTGACCCCTGACTGATCCAATCTCGATTGTGAGGAGAAAATTTTGCCTCTGAGCTAACGATGATGTGCTCGGTGGCATGTGATCGTGTCTCGAGCTGTGAGAGATGCTCAGACCTGGGGGAATGTTACCTCCCCAGTCCGAAGGACTGACTCGGTGGGACGCAACCCGACCCCGAGCTGAGAACGACACTTGGACCTGAGGGAATGTTACGTCCCCAGTCCAAAGGGCTGACTCGGTGGGACGTACCCCGACCCCGAGCTGAGAAATGCACTTGGACCTGGGGGAATGTTACGTCCCCAGTCCGAAGGGCTGACTCGGTGGGACGTACCCCGACCCCGAGCTGAGAAAGGCACTTGGACCTGGGGGAATGTTACGTCCCCAGTCCGAAGGGCTGACTCGGTGGGACGTACCCCGACCCCGAGCTGAGAAAGGCCCATTAGTATTATGACTATGTGTCTATGGGAGGCCGAATTCAAGGTAGGTGTGTATAGTCTTAACCTGAGACTTACATCGCTAATACTTACGATAATCGATAGACTTTGGGCTTGGTGGTACAGAGCTTTAACCGGTTCTGCGTACACCACTTCTGGGTTTATCAGAGAGTCGTAGTGTATTGGGTGTGATGTCAAGACGGAAGTATCACTTCAGTCATAGTGGAGATGATGTCACGCAGGATACGGTACTAGTGCTCTTGAGTGATGCGCATCCAATCGGGATATTGTGACCAGGTCATGAATATCCGATTATAGAGACTATGTTACCAGACATCCGATATGTGTTTCGGACGGGGCAGACACTTATCCAGCCCCAGCCCTAGCACGTGACTATCTGATACTGGGCCGATATGCACAATACAATGGTATACTACGCTTGATACAGATCTTAATATTCTTAAATGGATATGTCCGGAGAATTGGGTAGACTTGGTGCTTTGCTAGGAGTCGACCTTGTCTCGTAAATCGGTAGAACGTAGTACTTGGTACGTACGTGATTCGGATACTCCGACGACCGTATTTACTACCAACATATCCGGGGATCTCATGGGTCGCTTCCCGATAATCCACCGATGACGCATAACTCGCACTCTTAAATAATCTGGGATTATATAGTAGAGAGAGAAAATTAATCTAGGATTAATTACGGAGATATTTTATCTAGGATAAAATATCGTCTAGAGAGAGATAATGATTAATTTGGAATTAATCGGTAAATTAATATATTCGATATATTAAACGAAATTAGATTTCGACGCGGAATTAAAATTAGATTTTAATTCGGGCGAACGAATTAATTTAGAATTAATTCGTTAGCGACGTGAATAGTGAATTCGCTAGGCGTAATCATTTAATTACGACGCGATGGAAAAATCGTTAATTTGGAATTAACGAACTCGAGCCCGAGTGTGATTGCGAGCGCATTCGTATTTCGAATTCGAGTGTGGCGACGCAAGTCACATCAAGCGTCAAATCATTAGTCGCATCAAGCGTCAAATCACTTGTCACTTTGAGTGATGTGAAATGACAACATGTCACTTTATTAAAGTAGATGTGACTTGATGGACTTGTGATGGACTTTTGACTTTAGAGTGTGGAACACTCAAAGTCATTACAATTGATTTAATTTGTTTTTTGAAAGAAAATTAAATGGTAAAAACATTTATTATTTTTGGAAAATATATAAACAAATGTTATACCACTTTTGTAATAACTTAACAACATTTTTCTCTCTCATTCTCTCCTTCAAGCTCACGCCCAAGGGGCATTTTTCACTGGTTTTTGAAGCCAAAAACGTGAGCAAAGGGAAGCCAAGAGTTGGGTTTTTGTGGCAAAAACCGCAAGTGCTAGCACACTACGAGACTTGCGAAGGTGGTAGGGAGGTTCACCCATGAGGCGGGACTCATCCGACGAAGTTTGGAGCTTCGAAATGAGACCCGAAACTGCCCAAACCAGTGAAGTGAACTGCTACAGTGGCGCCACCAAAACAGTGAGCTTTGTGGCTTCAATCGTCTTCAAATCGACTCAACCGACCGATGTAAGTATTCTGCTATCTTCGTTGGTGTATTCACTCATTAATTTCATGTCTTGTTTGATCTTGGGACCTAGATAATAACCAACACCAAGGAACATGGGGAAGGGGCAATGTCATGGCATCATTTTAAAAAGTGGTACAGAAATCAACAAAGATGTTGGAATCAATGCATCCATTAAAGAAGTTTCAAAAGAAAGTAGCGAAGCATTTCCACAGATGGAGGAAAAAGAAGCAAAGGAAAAAGATCAAGAATGAATCACTCTACCTCCACCTTTTCCACAACTTCTCCAAAAATTAAACTGGACAAGCAGTTTGCTCGATTCCTGAAGGTCTTCAAAAATATGCATATCAACATTCCATTTACAGAAGCGTTGGAAGAAATGCCCAGTTATGTCAAATTCATGAAAGACATTCTTTCACGAAAGTGGAGATTGGGAGATTACGAGACATTAGCATTAACAGAAGAATACAGTGCTATTATCTAGAGGAAGCTTCCCCCAAAGTTGAAGGATCCTGACAGTTTCACCATTCCTTGCATCATAGGAGAGCATAACTTCGGTAGGGCTTTGTGTGATCTAGTTGCAAGTGTTAACTTGATGCATTTTTCTATTTTTAGGAAATTAAATATTGGAGAAACAAGGCCCACCTCGGTCTCTCTGCAACTTGCTGATAGAACGCTCGTATTTCCGAGAGGTGTAGTTGAGGATGTGCTGGTCAAGGTTGACAAATTTATTTTACCAGCAGATTTTATTGTCCTTGATATGGAGGAAGACGAAGATGTGCCGATCATCCTCGGGAGACCATTCTTGGCTACAGTTCGAACCATTATTGATGTACAAAAAGGATAACTAACCATGAGGGTACATGACCAAGAAGTAACATTCAATGCTTTCAAAGCCATGAATTTCCCGGATGACGAAAAGAATGAGGAATGTTTTAGACTTGATGTGATACATAGTACCATCCAGAACTCCAATGCAATGCAAAGTTCTACTGACAATCTTAAAGCATGTCAACTGTCTGTGGAGCCTGAAGATAAAATGTACTGCGCACTGAAAAAACCTATTCTTGCACTACAAGCAACAAAAGAGAAACAGTTCCACCAGTTCAATAAATTGGAGGAATTTCACATACAGCCTTTTGAGAATGCCAAACTATACAAAGAAAAGGCCAAGAAGAGACATGATGAGAAATTAATGCGCATATAACTAGAACCGGGGCAGAGGGTACTGTTAAAAAAAGTAAGTTTGAAACTCTTCCCATGGAAGCCAAAATCATGGTGGTCAGGTCCATTCTTAATCACCAAAGTTTTACCAGATAAATCCGTTGAGTTACATGATCCCAACTCCAACAAAATATTCAAGGTTAAAAACAAGCGTGTCAAGCACTACTTGTTGGACAATTATGACCCGTATCATCACTATTTGTAAAAGACATTGTGGTTTTTGTACAAATTAACTATGTGACAAAGGAAATTGCTATTTTATCATTTTGTAATTGGATTACTTTAATATATATAAATGATAAAAGTCCTTATGATTAGTTCCGGATTAATAAGATATGAGACAGTATCAATCCACGTAAGGTTTAATCATTAAATATCCCTAGTCATAGTATTATCGAGACTGGACATCGATAAAGCGGAATAGACTAGTATTGCACTCGTGCGCGTCATGGAAGCATAACGACATAGTTCTCTTATATTTGGGTATTGGATACTCATACAAGTGTAATATGAGGTTTTTTTTACCGATGGTACGGGAACAGCTTCGCTCTGGATAGACCCCTCGGAATCCCATTGGATGTATGACTATGTGTCTATGGGAATCCGAATCAGGGTAGGTGTATTTGGTCTTAACCTAAGACTTGCATCGCTAATACTTGCGACAATCAGTACGCTTTGGTTTTGATCATCCGAGACTTTAACAAGTTCTTTGTACGCCTCTTCTGGGTTTATTGAGAATCGTAGTGTATTGGGTGTGATGTCAAGATTGAAGTGTCACTTCAGTCATATGGAGATGATGATCACACAGAGATACATAAATGGTACTCTAATATGTTACAACTATCTGGATAATATGACAAGGTCGTGATTATCCGATTAAATGGACTAGTTGCTAATGATCCGATATATGCTTCGTACGGGGCAGACACAATTCCAGCCCCAGGCCTAGCATGTGACATCCGATACTGGATCGTAATACACAATACTAAGTATACTACGCTTGATAAAGATTATATATTCTTTGTTGAATATTTCTGGAGAATTGGGTAGGCACGGTGTTTTGCTAGAAGCCAACCATGTCTTGTAAATCGGTAAGAACGTGGTATGGGGTACGCACGTATTCGGATAGTCCGACGACCGAATTTACTGCCAACATATCGAGGGATCTCTTGGGACACTTCCCAAAGATTCACCGATGATACTTGACTCGAACAGAATTGATCTAAGATTAATTATAAGAGAGAGAAAATTAATTTGGGATTAATTGCGGCCAGAATTTATCTGGGATAAAATTTAATTAGAAGAGAGAGCGCGATTAATTTGGAATTAATCGATTAAATAATATATTGGATATATTAATTGAAATTAGATTTCAAAGCGGAATTAAATTTGGATTTTAATTTGGGCGAACGAATTAATTTAGAATTAATTCACGAGCGACTTTCGTAATATTTTATGAGGCACTATTATTTAATTAAATTGGATTTAATTACGTCGCGACAGAAAAATCGTTTAATTGGATTAAGGGAACCTGAGTCCGAAGTGTGTTGAGTAAGCCACTTGAATTTTGAATTAAAGTGGGTCCCACCAACTTACATCACTTGTCCATCAAGTGTCAACTTGAGTGATGGAAGTGGTTGGAGGCATTAATTGCCATTTTTCCCTCCAACACCTTTTGCCTTTTGCTTTTGGTAAAGCATATACACAAATTGAATTAGTTGACTTTGCAATTTTTGTTTTTTAGAAACAAAATACAAAGAAAACACTTCATCTCTCCACTTCTCTCCCTCATGGCCGAACATACCCTCTCTTGTTCTTGAGATTTTGTTGCAAAATTTTAACATTACTAGCACACAAGGAGTTAAAGAAGGTGATAGGGAAACTCATCCTTGGAATTAAAGATTCAACACAAAGCTTGGAGCTTCCGAAACGAAAAGATTTTTTGAAATCCTACATCTGCTCATTGTAAGTATTTTTCCGCAACTTCTTTGATTATTCACACATGAAATCATGACATATAGATCCTTGGCATGTTCTAGGAATACCTACACTACTGGGGAGAATCATTTGAGCGACAAAAAGAAAGTGTCATACTTTCTGATCCAGCCTAACGTTTAGGCAGTCATGTCTAGCTGATGATTTTAAACTTAGCGCTAGCAGGGAGGCAACCCATGCAATTTGTGTATATATTGTGATATGGTATGTTTTATTTTTGTGTGTTTAATTTTTGCAGGTAAAGTCATTTCATGATGGAAGACCTTCTCGCAAATCTTCACAAATAGTTTCATTCTCCCCCTCAAAACTCTCTAATGAAAGTCTACAAAGCTCACTTGGAACGAATGAGATTACTGATGATCAAAGGTATTCCTAATGACATTTGTTGGATTATTGAAGCACGGGTCCGATTGGTAGGTGAGTCGTCTGACTCTTTTGTTTCGTATCTGCCTGGTTTAGGAAGAAGCACCTATGCTAAAATGAGAAGAGCTAAAAGAATGGGTGTCTGCTATAAATGTGCTCGTATGACATGTAATACTTGTTGTCGTTCTTTAGGATTGGTGTCAGATAACCGTTAAGATAAAATTAAATTCATTAGGGATGGCTTGAGTAAGGAGTCTTTGGATGACATATCTAAGACACTTGAGACGCATTCCAGTGGATATGTGCAAAATGTTATTCACATGTTATATACACAATCCGAAAAGAAATACAACAATACAGTCTCGGGAATCGGACTTTAAAAGACCCTATTTGCCAATTTATAATAAAATTAGATGGGAAGCTTGTCTCTGACGTATAGACGTCATTCAAGCCGTTACTTCCTGTAAATATTATTATCTCTTTGTCTTTAGCTAATAATTGTGATTTGTTTTGTTAATTTCTTTTATTTTCTCCGACATGATCCAGACTTTTTGACTTTCACGATATATTTTACTGTTTAACTAATAATTGTCATTTGGCAGTTACTAGTGCTATTATTACTCACCATTTTTAGGGTGTTATAAATTCAACTCATCATTGCACTCTTGAAGGCATCCAGATTTGACATAGAAACATAAATTAAACTTTATTTGGGGTTTTTATGTTTTAAGCATGATTTCTTCAAATTAGTTATTTGGTTGAGCTTTAATGATGTTAAATTAGATTTGTGCATCTTTAGAATTGAGAAAATTGATTAGATTAATTTTCCCTAAAAAATCTAGCTTGGCCGAATCTACCATAATGGTGTTCATGGTGATTTGTTTGTTGATTAGGCCATTGGATGAGTTTATGGCATGATATGTATATTGATTGATTGGTTTAATTGGATTGAAATCAAAAATTGATTGTTATTATGCCCAAATGCCGTGAACCATAAGCATGGAATGAGTTGTTTTGCTTCAAATTATGTTGGACATAAATTGGATATTTAAAGCATGATTAATTAGTTTAATTGATGTTTTGGAAACATTGGATTAATTAATTAATTATGGTAATTACACTTTAATTAAAATAATTGTGATATTTGGAATATTGTAATTAAATAAATTAGTCTTTAATTTTGAATTGGGCTAATATTGTTGTATTTGAGCTTAATGGGCTTGGTTGGGCCAAGCTTGGTTTAGGATAATTGGATTGGATCTAAATTGGGCCTAAAACCATTCCATAAAGTCCAAATAGAATAATTGGGCCTTTAAATAATTTAATTGGGCCTAATGGGCCTAAATTGATTATTGGCTAAATAGGTGATTCCTTATTGGGCATTGGTTGCCAAAGCCCATGCCTTAAGAATTAATTAAAAGCCCGTTGGACTTTAATTAAATTGACATTGGATGTTAATTGGGCCTTTAAGACCCATTAAGATTGGATTTAGAATCTAAGTATAAAAGGCACATAAATTAGTGTAATTATTTAATTTGGAATTAAATTAGAATTAGTATTGAATACAAATTAAATTGGATTTAAAATTGTAGTTCGATATAATTCAAGAATACGTACTTTGAGTATTTATTCTTAAACGAGTTGGACTCGCACAAATCAAATCGTTGTTTGAACATTGGATGGTCATTAATTCTAAGATTAATTAATTGGATTAGATTGATTAAATAACATGTTTTGTGTGAATACATGGATGTATTGTATGAATAATGTATATCGGATGGATATTAGAAGGGTGAGGGCCATTTTGGAAATTGTTGTAATAAATTTAGAATTTATTAAATTGGACCTACGCGTCCAGCTTATTATCTCTTTTCTCATTGTATTTCTCTTCTCACCAATTCCCCTCAATGTAAATGAGGTTTCTTTATTGTATTATGTAATTGGGTAGAAGTTAGAATAGTTCTAGCGGGAGAGAAGAAATGGAGAGATTTGTTCAAGGAAAAATTTGTTAAATATCCATCCGCATATCATTATTATTTATTTCGCGCCTTAATATGCTTTTAGAATGCATGCTTAAGGGTATATGATGAGACCTGATCAAAGATAATAAATTGGTTTCCAATTTACGCGAAAAACCCTCAATACAATATTAAGCGTTTTCCTTCCATTGAGTGGTTCTCTCTCAAGATCCAAGATTGGCATTGGTTTGTTGGCCAAAGTCAAGATCAATGTCCATCGAGGATGTGTTTGAACCATGAAAGCTTTGTTCTATATCGCATGTCTTGGGCGGTTGTGACTTGTTGGCCAAAGTCAAGGTCACTTCTAGTTCATCGATGTGGATTACGAAGCTTTCCCACTGTCAATGGGTCCCGCTTAACTGGAATCATTAAGCTTGTTGAGCCAAAGCCAAGGCTTAGTTGATTCAGAGGAAAAGGTTAGGAAATATATTGGATATATTGGGATATATATTGTATATTTGTTTCGGACTTGGAGGTCCACCTACCGGATCTAGGAATTGGATGAGATCCAATTGATCTTAGAGATCTACCTAGTTAAGTTTCATACAGCTTGTTGGCCAAAGTCAAGGTTGTGTGTTATTGAACGGGATCCTAGCCCACTAGGAAACTAGGTTTCCCGAGTATTCAACAGAGGGTTAGAGGCTCGCCGAAAATTAGTGGGAGACCAGTATTGAATTTGCAATTTCGTTCAAATACTTTTCAAATACGCGCTTTCAAATTATTTTCGTCATTTTATATATTTATATTAGTTGGACTTATATTTTATTATTTTCTTGTAACAGTTGGACTGTACCCAAAATCGTTAATTGAATAGTTAGACTATTGCAATTAAGATGGCTGGAAAAGGTCAATGTTAGGGACATTACCATGGGCGAAAATGTCTTTAATAGTGCGAACTTTCCTGACTGGGATATGAACCTCAGGATTGTCCTGGGGCTGAGAGATTGCTCTATACGATAGAGACACCTCTTGGGCCTAAGCTCAGAATTGAGCAGCTTCTTGAGCTTGAGCTTTGGAAGACTCACAGTGATGACAACTCAACTGCTCAATCCGTCATGCTTGCTGCAATGACCCCATATTTTTGTCGTCAAAATAAGGGATTGGATCCCTACGAAATGATGTTGAAATTGAGGGACCTTCACTGATCTAACCTTAGATCGCAGAGGTACAAATTGGAGAAGAAGCTCTTTCGCTCTCGCATGTCAGAGGGTACATCTGTTGAGCACCATGTATCATAGATGATTACTGACATCGAATAGCTGGGATAGCTAGGCATAGTCTTCGAGACTGAGACTTCCATAGATTTGATCTTACAGTCTCTTCCTGATAGCTGGAGCGGGTTCATCATGAACTATAAAATGATGAACCAAGAAAATACTCTTGGAGAGTTGATGATAATGCTGAAAGAGGCAGAAAAATAGCTTTTAAAGGCAAAAAATGTGAGGCACACTTCGCTTCGACATCTCAGAATGCCAAGGCTTGGCCGAAGGCTTATAGAGGAGTAAAGAAGAAGAAGAGAAATGGAAAGCCAAATCATCAAAGTCTTTTGGGAAGGTAAAGGAAAAATCCCAAGATATCTGCCTACAGTGTGGCAAACGGGGTCACTGGAAGCGTGACTGCCGTGAGTACAAGGCGCACATGAAGGAAGCGAAAGGGGCAAGGCACCGGCTTCAGGTATGTTTGTTATTGAAATAAACATGTCTACTTCTAGTTTTAAAAATTGTATTTTTGATTCTGGTTGTGGTACTCATATATGTACTGATGTGCAGGATCTGCAGATTAGCAGGAGAGTGGCTTCAGGGAGATCGACCTCCGAGTTGGAAATGGGACTAGAGTCGTCGTTTTGGTTGTTGGGACCTATATTTTGGAACTGCCCTCGGGGCATGTACTTAATTTATCAGACTGCTATTATGTACCTAGTTTGACTAGAAACATTATATCTGTATCTTGTTTAACCCAATCTGGGTATACTTTTGTATTCAGAAACACCAGGTGTTTTGTTTATAAAAATGATTTTGAGATATGTAGTGTTGATGTTAATAATGGTCTTTATATTTTGAATATAAATCAATCTCAAACATATAAGATGACAAACAAAAGGCTTAAATTAAGTAACAAAGATGAAACTTATATGTGGCATTGTCGTCTAGGACACATTAACAAGACTCGTATATCCATACTTTCGAAAAATGGGTACTTGGACGGATTTGATCAAAATTCATATGACGTCTGCGAATCTTGTTTATTAGGAAAAATGCCTAAAACACCTTTTAGTGGTAAAGGTGCACGTGCCACCGAACTGTTAGACCTCGTTCATAGTGACGTATGTGGGCCCATGTCTAGCCAGGCTAGAGGTGGATTTGAATACTTCGTAACCTTTACGGATGATGCATCGCGTTATGGTTATGTGTATCTTATGAGACACAAGTCAGAAACTTTTGAGAAATTCAAAGAGTTTCGACACGAAGTAGAAAAATAGACCGGTAAAAGTATTAAAAAATTACGGTCGGACCGTGGTGGAGAATACTTGAGCAATGAGTTTCTGGATTACTTGAAAGAGTATGGTATTCTTTCACAGTGGACTCCTCCCGGAACACCTCAATTAAACAGTGTGTCCGAACGGAGAAACCGAACTTTGTTGGACATTGTAAGGTCTATGATGAGTCGCACTGAGCTACCAATTTCCTTATGGGGATATGCATTGAACTGTGCAATACTTATTTTGAATAAGGTTCCATCAAAGTCTGTTCAACAGACTCCATATGAAATATGGACAGGAAAGAAACCGGGTTTCTCATTCCTGAAGATTTGGGGATGCTGGGCATACGTTAAACGTTTGAATGGTACTAAACTAGAACCCAAATCGGATAAGTGCCTATTTGTAGGTTATCCTAGAGAAACCAAAGGATATTACTTCTACTATCCACAAAAGAACAATGTATTTGTTGCTCTACATGCGGTTTTCCTCGAAAAGGAATTCCTAAATGCAGTGGTAAGTGGGAGGAAAGTAGAACTCCATAAAAATCATAGTGATACTGTTCCTGGCACCGATTCCTTACCGCGTAGGTCGGAGAGAGTCAGAAAACAATTTGAGAGGTATGGGTTTCTGATCTCACCTCACGTAGATATTAATCTTATTGAGGATAATGAGCCGGCTACGTATGAGGAAGCGATACAAGATATCGACTCCGTTTTATGGCAAGAAGCCAGGAAGTCTGAAATGGATTCCATGTATACCAACCAAGTTTGGACACTGGTTGATGCACCAGAAGGCGTAAAGCCTATTGGTTATAAATGAGTCTTCAAGAAGAAGACTGACATGGATGGCAACATACAAACGTACAAAGCTAGGCTTGTAGCGAAATGGTATCGTCAATGACATGGCATCGATTAAGACGAAACCTTTTCACCTGTTTCCATGATTAAATCCATTCGGATTATGCTTGCTATTGCTGCATATTTCGATTATGAAATATGGCAAATGGACGTCAAAATCACTTTCCTTAACGGAAACCTTTTGGAGGATGTTTATATGCAACACCCTGACGGTTTTGTCGTACCAAAATATGCAAACAAGGTTTGCAAGTTAAATCGATCCATTTATGGATTGAAGCAAGCATCATGTTCTTGGAACCAACGTTTTGATGAGATCATAAAAGAATATGATTTTGTTCAAAATAAAGATGATCCTTGTGTATATAAGAAGGTTAGTGGGAGCACACTGACATTCATTGTCCTTTACGTAGGTGATGTATTGCTTCTTGGCAATGACATTCCCATGCTACAATCGGTGAAAGCTTGGCTTTCATTAAAATTCTCCATGAACGATCTGGGAGAAGCAGCTTTTATTCTGGGAATAAGGATCAACCGGGATAGATCTAGAAAGATGCTTGGACTCTCCCAGAGCTCGTATATCGACAAAGTGTTAAAGAGATTCAACATGGATTAGTCTAAGAGGGGACTGTTGCCAATGTCACATGGCATCTCTCTATCTAAGGACATGTGTCCTAAAACTCAAGATGAAATAGACAACATGAGTCGGATCCCATTCGCTTTAGCAGTCGGATCGATCATGTATGCCATGATATGTACAAGACCTGATGTCTCGTATGCTTTGAGCATGTGTAGTCGCTATCAGGCCGATCCAGGTGATGGTCACTAGGTTGCGGTTAAGAACATCCTTAAGTATCTTAGACGAACTAAGGATGCTTTCTTAATCTATGGAGATGGAGAACTTGAGGTAACTGGGTTTACCGATGTAAGTTTCCAAACCGATAAAGACGACTGTAAGTCGCAATCTGGGTACATATTTTGTTTGAACAATGGAGCAGTGAGCTAGAAATCTTCCAAGCAAGAGACTGTTGCCGATTCAACAACAGAAGTGGAATATATCGCTGCAGCTGAGGCAGCAAAAGAGGCAGTTTGGATCCGTAAATTCCTAATTGGATTAGGAGTAGTTCCGTTAGCAACTGAGCCAATTCCTTTATATTGTGACAATAACGGGGCTATAGCGTAGGCTAAGAAACCGCGGTCTCATCAACGATCCAAGCATGTACTTCGATGTTTCCATCTGATTCGTGAGATCATACATCATGGTGATGTGAAGATCGAGAAGGTCGCATCAGATGACAACATAGCAGATCCGCTGACGAAAGTTATTTCTCAGCACAAGTTTGAGCGACATGTACATAGTTTAGGTGTTAGATACTTGAGTGATTGGCTATATGCCAAGTGGGAGATTATTGGAAAATTATGACCCATAGCATCACTATTTGTAAAAGACATTGTGGTTTTTGTACAAATTAACTATGTGACAAAGGAAATTGCTATTTTATCATTTTTTAATTGGATTACTTTAATATATATAAATGATAAAAGTCCTTATGACTAGTTCTGCAATAATAAGAAATAAGACAATATCAATCCACGTAAGGTTTAATCATTAAATATCCTTAGTCGTAGTATTATCGAGACTGGACATCGATAATGCGGAATAGACTAGTATTGCACTTGTGCACGTTATGGAAGCTTAACGACATAGTTCTCATATATTTGGGTATTGGATACTCATGCAAGTGTAATAAGAGGTTCTGTTTACCGATGGTACGGGAACAGCTTCGCTCTAGACTCGGAATCCCATTGGTAGTATGACTATGTGTCTATGGGAATCCGAATCAGGGTAGGTGTGTTTGGTCTTAACCTGAGACTTGCATCGTTAATACTTGCGACAATCAGTACGCTTTGGTTTTGGTCGTCTGGGACTTTAACATGTTTTGTGTATGCCTCTTCTGGGTTTATTGAGAATCGTAGTGTATTGGGTGTGATGTCAAGATGGAAGTGTCACTTCAGTCATATGGAGATGATGATCACACATGGATACAGAACTGGTACTCTAATATGTTGCAACTATCGGGATAATATGACAAGGTCATGATTATCCAATTAAAGAGACTAGTTGCTAGTGATCCGATATATGCTTCATACGGGGCAGACACAATTCCAGCCCCAGGCCTAGCATGTGACATCCGATACTGGATCGTAATACGCAATACTAAGTATACTACGCTTGATAAAGATTATATATTCTTTGTTGAATATTTTTGGAGAATTGGGTAGGCACGTTGCTTTGCTAGAAGCCAACCATGTCTTGTAAATCGGTAAGAATGTGGTACGGGGTACGCACGTGTTCGGATAGTCTGACGACCGGATTTACTGCCAACATATCCAGGGATCTCTTAGGTCGCTTCCCAAAGTTTCACCGATGATACTTGACTCGAACAAAATTAATCTAGGATTAATTATAAGAGAGAGAAAATTAATCTGGGATTAATTGCGGCAATAATTTATCTGGGATAAAATTCAATTAGAAGAGAGAGCGCGATTAATTTGGAATTAATCGATTAATATTATATTGGATATATTAATTGAAATTAGATTTCAAAGCGGAATTAAAATTGGATTTTAATTCAGGCGAACGAATTAATTTAGAATTAATTCGCGAGTGACTTTCGTAATAATTTTACGAGGCACTATTTTTTAATTAAATTGGATTTAATTACGCCGCGACAGAAAATTCGTTTAATTGGATTAAGCGAACCCGAGCCCGAATGTGTTGAGCAAGCCGCTTGAATTTTGAATTAAAATGGGTCTCACCAACTTACATCACTTGTCCATCAAGTGTCAACTTGAGTGATGGAAGTGGTTGGAGGCATTAATTGCCATTTTTCCCTCCAACACCTTTTGCTTTTTGCTTTTGGTAAAACATATACACAAATTGAATTAGATGACTTTGCAATTTTTGTTTTAGAAACAAAATACAAAGAAAACACTTCATCTCTCCTCTTCTCTCCCTCATGGCCGAACATACCCTCTCATGTTCTTGAGATTTTGTTGCAAAATTTCAACATTGCTAACACACAAGGAGTTAAAAAAGGTGATAGGGAAACTCATCCTTGGAATTAAATATTCAACACAAAGCTTGGAGCTTCTGAAACGAAAAGATTTTTTGAAATCCTACATCCGCTCATTGTAAGTATTTTTCCGCAACTTCTTTGATTATTCACACAAGAAATCATGACTTATAGATCCTTGGAATGTTCTAGGAACACCTACACTACTAGGGAGAATCATTTGAGCGACAAAAAGAAAGTGTCACACTTTTTGATCCAGCCTAACGTTCGGGCAGTCATGTCTAGCTGACCACTTTAAACTTAGCACTATCAGGGAGGAAACCCATGCAATTTGTGTATATATTGTGATATGATGTGTTTTATTTTTGTGTGTTTAATTTTTACAAGTAAAGTCATTTCACGATGGAAGACGTTCTCGCAAATCTTCACAAACAATTTCCTTCTCTCCCTCAAAACTTTATGATGAAAGTCTACAAAGCTGGCTTGGAACGGATGAGATTACTAATGATCAAAGGTATTCCTAATGACATTCGTTGGATTATTAAAGCACGGGTCCGATTGACAGGTGAGTCCTCTGACACTTTTGTTTTTTATCTGCCTGGTTTAGGAAGAAGCACCTATGCTAAAAAGATAAGAGCTAAAAGAATGGGTGTTTGCTATAAATGTGCTCGTATGACATGTAATAGTCGATGTCGTTCTTTAGGATTGGTGTCATATAACCGTGCAGATAAAATTAAATTCATTAGAGATAGCTTGAGTAAGGAGTCTTTGGATGACATATCTAAGACTCTTGAGACGCATTCCAGTGGATATGTGCATCATGCTATTCACATGTTATATACACAATTCCGAAAAGAAAGACAACAATACAGTCATTGGAATCTGACTTTAAAAGACAATATTTTCAAATTTATAAGAAAATTGGATGGGAAGCTTGTCCCTGACGCATAGACGTCATTCAAGCCGTTACTTCCTGTAAATCTTATTATCTCTTTGTCTTTAGTTAATAATTGTGATTTGTTTTATTATTTTCTTTTATTTTCTCCGACAGGATCCAGACTTTTTGACTTTCACGATATATTTTACTGTTTAACTAATAATTGTCATTTGGCAGATACTAGTGCTATTATTACTGACCTTTTTTCAGGTATTATAAATTCAACTCATCATTGCACACTTGAAGGCATCCAAATTTGACATAGAAACATAAAAAAATGGATGCTACTTCAAGAAGACGAGTTGTAAACATCTGTGTATTTTGTGGTACTAGTGTTGGTTCTAAACCAGAATTCATAGCAGCAGCACAGGAATTGGGTCAAGTCATAGCTGAAAGGAATATGCACTTAGTATATGGCGGTGGCAATTTTGGATTAATAGGGATTGTTTCAAGAGCAGTACAGGAAGGAGGCAGTCAAGTTCTGGGAATCATCCCAATACTTTTGGCGGAGGTGAATCTTATAGGACCATAAAATGGAGAGGAATTGGTCGTGCCAGGTATGTCTGAATGACCGGTGGAAATGATTAACCATGCTGACGCTTTTATTGCTTTGTCAGGTGACTTGGGCACGATGGAGGAAATTTTTACAGTACTATCTTGGGCGAACTTGAACATACACCAGAAACCGATTAGACAATTTAACGCTGATGGATTTTATGATTTTCTTTGTGTGTTTCTTGATGATGCCCAGAGAAATGGATTCGTGTCAAAACCTGTAAAAGAACTCCTCTTCACTGCCAGAACTGCCCAGGATTTAATTGACCAAATCTTAGCCTTTGAACCACAAATTGACTCTTTCTTTTCCAAGATAAATTGGTCCGATAATGATCGTTGTAAAAAACGTCGGATAAATCTGGATCTTAACCTGTAAATTTCATTTTAGATGTAGAATTTCAGCTAACCAGGTACTATATTCTAAACTCTTCTTCTACTTTTTAAGACATTGGCGACAATGTCTCATTTAGGTTTAGGGGAGGGAATAGTTGACTAATATCTTATTTTTATTGTGTTATTTTTATTAGATTTTTAGTCAAAAATTTCAAAAATTTCAAAAAAAATTTACAAAAATTAAAAAAATATTTTGTGTTTTTGTGTTTTTAACTTGATTAATCAAGTGAAATTGGTATGAGATAGCTGTGGAAGGAATTTCCACTCCTAAGATGTATCTCAATCTATTTCGTAACAAGTTAATTTTTGTTTATTTCCTTTTGAATTATTTAATTTGTGAATTCTCCATAATACTGATTAAAATGAATCTTCATATGCTCAGTTGACATGTATTATCAACTTGCATGGTAACATACGGACATTAGCTGAAATTGAAAAGTTTGTAATATTCAGTGTTCTAGTTTAAATGGAAGAAGCATCTAAAAAAGCGATGGTTTAAAAAAAACAAACACGTATGATATCCGAGTTACTTACGAACTCCTGCATGGCAGGCTATGTCCTTTGATTTACAAAGGTGAGGTTGATGTAGTAGTCCCGACCAATAGCTACATACTTTGGGGGCATGGTCTGTTGTGTAGTTGGGAACGTCTTACATAGATATGGAGTGCACTCCTTCTTGCGAGAAGTAGAGGAGTATCTTTCTTAAGGGTTGATTCAGTACTTGAACGGTTAGAGCGCTCAAGTCTTTCAATTACGAATAGAAAGATTAAAATTCATAATGGTTATGAATAAATCGTTCATTAGAGAATCAATGGTACTTAGATTAAAAATAATTAGAGAGGTATAATGGACATTATGACCCGGCTCTAATTACGAGATACTCGTGAAGGGTCAATTCGTATGTAGTGACTATATCGATGGACACGGACTTGGTTCGGCTTAATATATCATTTGCGATAATGCAACTTCGGGTTTTTAGTGGAATAACTCGGAGTTAATAATTTGGAATATTTAATTAAGAGCTTAATTAATATTTCCAGATTATTGGAGCTCGGAACCGTAGGTCCATTTGGTCCATGTGCTAGCTCGATTTACTATAGCGGACTTAGTATAATTGGATAGTCCGATTATATACTCACAAAGGTATAAATATTAATAATATTATTAATAATATTATTTTTTCACACTTGGAACTATATATTAAAAGTTAATATATAGTTTTAATAATTGTATGATAATTATTCAATAAATAAAATTAAATTATATTTGATATAATTTAATAAGGCTAAAGTTGGAATTTCTAATTTTTGGGTTTTGGAAACCCTTGGCATTATTTTGGAAGTTAAACCTTTTAATAATGTATTAACATTTTATTTTTGTATCATATATTGACTTTATGAAAGTAAATACAATTGTTACAAAATTAAATTAAAAATCCCATGCTTGGCCGATTTTTGGGATGGAAAAAAGGAAAGGTTTTGTTTGTTTTGGAAACAAATAACCCTAGGTATAAAAAGAAGATTTATTTTTCTTTTTGCCTAAGCCTCTCATTCTAACCCTAGCCTCCATCTTCTTTTTCTCCAAATCCTCTCAAGTTGTTGAGAAAACAAAAAGAATAACAAAAAGATAAATAAAATTTAAAATAACAAAAGTTGTTAAGTGACTTGATCTCTAAATAGTTTAGGGATTGTTTTTGAGAGTCTTGCCCAAACAAGTTTCCGTTGGTAACGAGATATAGTTCGGAATACTTTTTGGTGTCGAACAAAATATCTTCTTCACCTCTTTCTTGTTGCTCACGGCAGTGAGGGTTTATTTTACTCATTGACGCCCATTTCTTGATGAAACGGAACTCCATTTGGTTTCGTTTTAATCCAGAATTTTGGGGAATATTTTATGATGTTATGGGGCTGTGGTGGGGCTATTTTCAAGTGAAAAATCAGAACCAAACCACAGCCACTGTCCACGCATTTCAGGGGCTGTTTCTACAGTGCGTTGGGCGTGAATCGAGTCCAAAACAGTCCAGTTTTTGTCCGGCTGGTCGGGGCTGTTTCAGGGCTAGAATTTTGTCTAAAACTGAAGTAAAATTCCAGTGGTGATAGCAGTAGCTTTCGGAATTCAAAGGAGAAGGGCGGAAAATTTTTTCAAGTCTGATCCATGTGCTTATACCGTTTCCGATGTGCGAGGAAAGCGTTTCCTACAATTGGCATCGAGAGCAAGGTTGAAAAGTGTTCTTAACCCTTCTCTTTTTCATTTAAAGTTACTATTTTTAATATGTTTATATGAGTTATAAATATTGATTTGCATGTTTAGATGAGTAGGCACAAAATAATATTCATATGATGAATGATTATTATTTTTTCATGTGATGAATGGATTTTCCATTGGTCGTAAATTTTTCCAGCTCTTATTTATTTGTTGGTTTTGATTTTGGGATGTAAGGCCATAAGGATAATTTTTTACAATTGTTGTAATTTGATTTTCCAATGTAAATTTTCAATTGTTGTAATTTGGAGCACCGAAGCCGCAAAATGAGCCAACACCACCTTGAAGCGTGATTTTAAGACCAATGGATGCCTTGGGTATTTTTGTACTAATTAGATAGTACAGAATAAATAAGAGACCGGTTAATGCAAAATATTTTTTTTATGTTATATGTTTGTTTAATTCGAATTGTTTGAATAACATGTCATATAGCTTATGGTGCCTACTCTTGCATTTTACATGCCATAACATGCTTTAGATGAATTATCATTATAGACATGAAATATGATTTTATGTGATTTAAAATGTTTAAATTATAATATGATATGCATGGAAAAATAATTTATTTGATTAATTGGTTTCAAGGTTTAAAATTTGAAATCTAATATATTGGGCTTAATAAGTGCATAATAAATTCCTTTGGTATATAGGATGGAAACTTGGATATAAATTCCATAGCATAATCTAAATGGACGGTAATATGGTCTGCACTCGGGATACAATTCCACGTACCATTGGATTTTATAACGCACTAAAATTAATTAAATAGTTTAATACAAATCTTGACCATTTTAGGATTCTAAAATTTTAAACCTATTAGTGTTCTAGTATTTTAAAAGGTTAAAATATAATAGGTCACTAATACCACTCTAATTAAATTAGTTTAATTGAGTAAAAGAATTAGTATAGAGTAATGGAGATTAGTCATACAAATTTTAAGAGTTAAAATTAGTTAGGTCACTAATAGTGTACTCGTGTTAATAAGAGTTATGATTTAGCCGCCATAAATTTATTCACACTAGTTAAATTAAAATATTAGATATTTTATTAATAGAAACCTTAAACTTAAAATAGTGAGTGGGAGAGGGATATACCACAGTATATACTGCGATCTCTATTGTTAGTCCAAAAACATGAGATTCAAAAGGCGCCTCGAGACGGCTTTGTTTTCGTCCCCTACGTATGGTGTCCATTTTGGGTCAATGTCAGGTTTGGATTCCGAAAGGATAGGGATTCTAGATGTATCTTGTGAACTGACCTAACCTACGGTGGCACTTCACTCGTTAAGTCTAAGAATCCCGAAATGGCGGGTCACACTCACGGCAGTGAGGGTTTATTTTACTCATTGTCCCCCTTTCTTGGTGAAACAGAACTCTGTTTGGTTTCATTTTAATCCAGAATTTTGGGGAATATTTTATTATGTTTTGGGGCTGTGTTGGGCCTGTTTTCAATTGAAAAATCAGAAGCAAACCACAATCACTGTCCACGCATTTCATGGGCTGTTTCTGCAGTGCGTTGGGCGTGAATCGAGTCCAAAACAGTCCAGTTTTTGTCCGGCTGTTCGGGGCTGTTCGGGGACTGTTCTGGGGCTATTTCGGGGCCGGAATTTTATCTAAAACTGAAGCAAAATTTTAGTGGTGATAATAGTAGTAGCTTTCGGCATTCAAATGAGAAGGGCAGAAAAATTTTTCAAGTCCGATCCGTGTGCCTATACCATTTCCGCTGCGCGAAGAAAACGTTTCCTATATTTTTGACTTCCACGATTTATTTTATTTTTTAGCTAATAATTATCATTTGGCAGATACTAGTGCTATTATTGCTCACCCTTTTTCAGAATCTATAAATTCAGCTCGTTATTGCACTTTTGAAAACATCCAGATTTAATAAAGAAATACAAAAAAAAAAAATTGAAGCAACTTCAATAAGACGAGTTGTAAACATCTATGTGTTTTGCGGTACTAGTGTTGGTTCTAAACCAGAATTCGTTGCGGCAGCACAAGAATTGGGTAGAGTCATAACTGAAATGAAATGCACTTAGTATATGGCGGTGGCAATCTTGGACTAATGGGATACGTTTCAAGGGCCGTACAAGAAGGATGAAGTCAAGTTTTGGGAATCATCCCAAAACCTTTGGCAGAGGCAAATCTTATAGGACCATCAAACGAAGATGAATGCATTGTGCCAGGTATGTCTGAACGACTTGTTGAAATGATTAACTGTGTTGATGCTTTTATTGCTTTGTTAGGTGGCTTGGGCATGATGGAGGAAAATTTTATAGTACTATCTTGGGCGAACTTGAACATACACCAGAAACCAATTGGACTGTTTAACGTTGATGGATTTTATTACTTTCTTTGTGTGTTTCTTGATGACGCCTGAAGAAATGAGTTCGTGTCAAAACCTGTAAAAGATATCCTCTTCACTACCAGAACTGCCTAAGATTTAATTGACCAACTTTTAGCCTTTGAACCACAAATTGACCATATCATTTCCAAGATAAACTGGTCTGATAATGATCGTGGTAAGAAGCGTCGGATAAATTTGGATCTTAACCTTTAATTTTCTTTTTAGATGTAGAATTTCAGCTAACTAGGTACTGTTTTCTAAACTCTTCTTCTACTTTTTTAGACATTGGGGACAATGTCTCAATTAGGTTTGGGGGAGGGGAATAGTTGTCTAGTATCTTGTTTTTATTTTTCATTGTGTTATTTTTATTTGATTTTAGTCATAAATTTTCAAAAAATCAAAAAAATTAAAAAAATTATTTTATTTTTGTGTTGTTAACTTGACTAATCAGGTGAAATTGGTGTGAGATAGCTGAGTAAGGAAATTCCACTCCTGAGACGTATCTCAACTTATTTCGTAACAAGTTATTTTTTTTATTTCCTTTTGAATTATTTAATTTGTGAATTCTCCATAATACTGACTATATGGATCTTCATATGCTCAGTTGACAAGTATTATCAACATGCATGGTAACATACGACCATGAGTTGTAAGTGAAAAGTTTGTAATATTCAGTGCTCTAGTTTAATTGGAGGAAACATCTAAAAACACGATGGAATAATAATAATAATAATAATAATAATAATAATAATAATAATAATAATAATAATAAAATATCTGAGATCCGAGTAATTAAGTCTGTATGGGTGTTTTAACACCTAGTGCCCTAGGGCAAACTGGTTTGGGAGTCACTGACCTAAAGCTCGCTACATGGATTGAGGATGTTATATATAAAAAAAGAGAAAGATATCTGAAATCCGAGTAATTAAGTCTGTAATGGTGTCTTAACACCTAGTGCCCTAAAGCCAATTGGCTTGGGAGTCACTGGCCCAAAGCTCGCTACATGGATTGAAGATATTGTAAATAATAAAAAAATCCATTACTGAAAAGGTGTGAATTCTGATATAACTTTAGGAAAAAAATATTACTCGCTTTTCAACCACACTTATGAATATTGTGGGCACAATGATTTGATTAATACCTTGTTGGTTGTGTATATGGAGAATGGTAAAAATAATCGGAGAATTTACTTATTTGGTAATTTAGAAAGAAAGAAAACAGCTATTAACTTGGATAAGAAGTTTCACTTGCTTAGTCACTAACTTGTTTGATCTTTTTACTTTTGTGTGCATTTGACGTTTGTGGGTATCGTCGTTGTAAGCCCTCACGAGACTACAACTCGTTCACTAGGGACACCTAAGGGTTTAAAGGCTTGTTGCATACGCTAAATGCAAATGTGATCCCTACGAAAGTGGCTTAGTTTAATTTTATTTTAAAGTTATTTATTGTATTTTATTTTGTTTTGCTCGAGGACTAGCAAAATATTAGGTTTGAGGGTGTGATAAGCGGTAAATATATCAATATTTATCGTCCATTTTACTTAATATTTTGTATAGATTCTTGAGTTTTGTGAATATTTTGATGTGTTTTGTGTATTTTGTAGATAAATAAGGTTTCAGGATTCACTGGAATCAAATCGGGGCCAAAACAGCGAAAAACTGACAAAAATGGCAAAATCGTTATTTGGGCGTTGAGACGTGGTGAAGGTGTGCAAATGGGAAGTTTCTCTAGAAGAGGCCTTCCGTGACTTATATGAAGACTCCAAGGATGGCCAAGATCTTGATGTCGGTTAAGATCCCGAGCCTTTTTCCACTATGCTGCCCAAAAGAGTAGCTGACCATTTCTTCCTTGTTACACTGAACAAAGAAGCCCCTGATCCATCCTCTAATGTTGTTGATCCTGAAATACCAGTCTCTGCTCCTGCGCTTGTTCCCGAGCCCGATCTATCCACTGCTGAACCCCTCGAGCCTGTCGCTGAACCTGACCAGCTTGTCGCTGAACCCAAGCAGCTTGCTTCTGAACCTTAATCTTTTGTTCTAGTTTGTACTTTTTATATGGGTGATCCCGATGGGGCCCTTTGCAATAGACAATTAATGAACTCGTGAATGGATTTTACTTTGCACTTTTCTTTATTCTTCTATTTATTGCGCGTATGAAAAATCCCCGAGGGTCGACTAATTTTCTTCGATACTTAGCCAATTTATTAGAAATTCAACTCATTCATTGCCCTAAGGGATCATACCACGTGCAAACTCTGACACCCGAGCTTCACGAGAGTTCTTTTCAGGGACACTTAACAGATTTCGTATTCCTCTAAAACTTATGGGCCTTCAATATTCGACTGTGCAAACAATCATAACAAGGCATCGGTGGGACATAACCCAACCCGATCCAATAAAAAACACTTGGCCATGAGGGAAGGCTCCCTCCTTATGCCATCAAACATGATGAGGCCTCGGTGGGACGTAACCTAACCCCGATCCACAATAATGAACATTTGGCCACAGACAATGTTCCCTCATTATGCCATCAAACATGATGAGGCCTCGATGAGATGTAACTCGACTCCGATACTCAATAATGAACATTTGGCTACAAGAGAATGTTCTATCCTTGTTCCATCAAACACTTTGCCATAGGGGAGAAACTCCAACCTCATGCCAACAAACATGATGAGACCTCGGTGGGACATAACCTGACCCCGAGCCTCAATAATGAACATTTTTCCATAAGGGAATGTTCCCTCATTGTGCCAAAAATACATGGCCTCGACGGAACGAATACAGCTCCAAGCAGTCAAAATATATCGAGAATTAACCGCGATGGAAGATTTTCAACCTACGGCTCTCTATGGAGGCTAGTGAACGACGTCTCACACCGAGCCCTCCATTAAAACTAAAAAAAATATAAAGACAAGAAAAATACCAAGGATGTGACTTAGCACATACCCCGTACAGACGCAAAAGAATTAACAAGGGAGCCCGAGGAGGCGTCCGGCCCCATGCTACCCAAAATAATAATTTGGAACCTCACAGTTCAACGTCCCGAAGAATCGAGCTATGAATCGAGGGGAGGCCAACGCCATGATATCTTTCCAATGCTAGGCAGACCCTAAGTCTACAAAAACCGCGGAGACCTTCAAGCCTTCCCGAGCTATGCTCCTACAGATCTGAAATGGGATGACCAGTGTCACGAGGGCATTCCCCTTCCTCGTATTCGGCATACCAGAGGTTACACAATGGGATAGCCAGGGCTATGAGGGCATTCTCCCTCCCCGTTATTGGTATACCCGAGGTTACATAATGGGATAACCAGAACTTCATGGGAATTCTCCCTCCCTATTATCGGCATACCCCTTGGTGTATCCCGACCACGAACGTCCCACAAAAATATTAAACATGTTTTTCCCATCCAAATAAGTAACAAGAAATGTGAACAAGTTTTTTATTTAAAAAAGGAAAATCTTATTCATATTCAAAGGATCTACCGCCCTTCTTACAACTCTTTGAAGGTCATTCTAAGAGAGGCTCTATTGGAAGTTCATTCGTCACGTCTCTAGGTTATCCTTAGCAATGCCTTTCTGAGTCGAGCTCTTCCTGAACAATTCTTGATAAGATCCTTCTGATTTTGATCGGAGGCTTCTGGCTTGTATATTATAATGACCTCAATATCTTCGGGTGTATGTGAATATGCATCGGCTCCGTGGGAGAATGGAAGAAGTTGTCCTCTTGACTGAGTTTGGACTTCCAACTTTACAGCTGATTACTTCTCATAATCCCACTTGTGGGTCCACCCTCAGATGTTTCACCCTATACGCAATAACAAGCCCAGAAAACCACCATATATGTATAATAAGAATGAGGCATTATAGAAACTGATGGAGCACATTTGCATCATAGGCCTCCTACTGCTCCACGATGATCGTCGCCATCGAGAACCAGAAAACTGGCAGGTCAAACGACAACCACCATTACTCTATGAGGAGTTTGTTCATCCTTCGGAGGAGCTTGTTCATTCCTTAATTAATAAAATCCAACTCCTTATATTACATTTCATTCAACAGCTCAATCCTAGATGGAGACTTCTGATAACCTTTTTTTATTTCATTCAACAACTCAATGGGAAGCTATTGGAAGTATTTTCTCAACATTTCTGCATTTCATGGCTTCTTAAGTTAGGTATTATCCAGCTGTTCCAATAGGTAGGCACCCCACCTGATGACCTCGACCACTATATACGGCCCCTCCCATTTGGCTCCCAATTAACCTTCATCGAGCCTCCTTGTATTCAACGTAACTCTCCTCAGGACCAAATCTTCGAATGAATGATCGCACTGAACCCTCTTATTGTAGAACCGGGCCATCCTCTGTCGATACACGACCATTTTGATCACCGACCTCTCCCTCTTTTCTTCTATCAAGTCAAGATGGTGCCTCACTAGCTCTTCATTCTGCCCTTCCTCCAAATGTCAAACCCGGTGAATCGGTACCCCGATCTCAGCTGGGATAACCGCTCCGCACCCATAGGAAAAAAGAGAAGGGTGTTTCGCATATGGAGTCATTGTAGGTCGTCCGATGTACCCATAAAATCGCTGGTAGTTTCTCGACCCACAAACTCTTGCAGGACTCGAGCCTCGCCTTCAAGTTATTCTTTATATTTTTATTCATCGCTTCCACTTGCCCATTTTACTTTAGATGAGCAGGAGAGGCGAATCTTAACGTAATCTGGAGGTCCTCAAAAAGCTTCGTGAAGCCCTTACTATCAAACTGGTTCCCGTTGTCCGTAATGATAGCCCAGGGGATCCTGAACCAGTATACAATGTTATTCCTGAAACAATTTGTTGCCTTCTTCTTTGTAATTGTATACAACGGTTCAGCTTCCACCTACTTGGTGAAGTAATATATGGCAACAATGGCAAACTTGGCTTGACCCCGTCCCGTGGGCATCGGCCTTATGATGTCTATCCCTCATTTGGGCAAATGGCCAAGGACTTGCAAATGAGGTTAGCTGCTTCGGGGGCTGATGAGGTATATTGTCGTTCCTCTAACATCTGTCACATGCTCGTGCTACCCTGGCCCCATCCTGGTGCATCGTGGGCCAGAAAAAACCTTTGGCTTAGTGTTTTGTGAGTGATTAATCGGCCCCCCCATGACTTCCATATATTCCTTCATGAATCTCTCTAAGCACATAATCTGCTTCTTCAGATCCAATACACCTTAAGTATGGTGTCGTATACCTCCTCTGATATAATTCCCCCTCTATCAGGCAAAATTTTACACTTCTGTATTTCAGCTTCCTCGCCTCTTTCTTATCCTCAGGCACATTTCCCAATGGAATGGTCTGGGAGTCTTTGATCTAATGGACGATGCAAACTGGGCCAACAAGTTCGCCTGCTGGTTGCTCTCTCGTCCGATCTACTCGAATAATAAATTTCGTATCCCCTCAGCTAACTTCTTTACCTCAGCCTGATAGGCAATCATGTTTGGTTCTCTCACCTGGAATTTTCCATTCAGTTGTTAGACGACTAATTGGGAATCGCTTTTAACCACCACATTCCTGACTCTGACTGCCATGCAGAGTCTCAAGCCTGCCAGAATGGCCTCATATTCCACCTCGTTATTTATAGTTTTGAAGGCAAACCTTAGGGCGTAGCTCAACTCTTTCCATTCGCTACTTTGGAGGATCATCTCGGCTCAATACCCTTGAGTGCTGACTGACCCATCTATAAATAGTTCTTATCTTGCCTCCTTCATCGCCATAACCTGAGACCCTGTGAACTTCGCAACAAAATCTTCCAAGCCTTGCCCCTTGATCGATACCCTGGGAAGATAGGATATATCATACTTGCTAAGTTCGACAGACTATTTCACCAGACGACCCGATACTTCTAGCTTGTGTAGTATCTATCTCAACTATTGGTCGATATAAACCCCAATGGGGTGAGCTTGAAAATGGGGGCATTTCTTCCTTGCCGTAGCGACCAAGGACAAAGCCACCATCTCATGCGCTGGGTATCGAGTTTTGGCGTCCAATAAGGCCTTACTAGTATAATACAATGGCCTTTGGATTTTTTCCACTCCATGCACTAATACTGAACCCACAAAATACTTCGAAACAGCTAAGTACATGAATAAAGTCTCACATGGGATCGACTTTGCCAGTAGCGGGGGTTGGGCTAAATATTCTTCAGTTGCTGGAACGCGTCCTCGCATTCAGTTGACTAGCTGACTTCTTTTTTAGCTTTCTTGATCAATTTGAAGAAGATGTGGCACTTTTCAGTGGCCTTAGAATTAAACCGGTTTAATGCTGCCACCCGACCTATTAATCTTTGTACCTCTTTGACTGTCCTCGGGGGCCTCAAGTCCATCATTTCCGTGATCTTCTACGGGTTTGCCTCGATCCCTCGGGCACTGACCATGTACCCTAAAAACTTTCCAAAAGATACCCCGAAAGCACATTTATCCGGATTCAGCCTCATATTTTGCTTTCTCAACAACTCAAACGTCTCCCTAAGGTCGTCCAGATGATCATCGGGCTTTTCTGTCATCGTAAGCATGTCGTCAACATAGACCTGCATTGTCTTACCTATGAGTGGCTTGTAGACCTTGTTCACTAGCCTCTGATATGTGGCCCTGTCATTTTTCAATCCGAATGACATCACCCTATAATAGTACAACCCTTGGTCAGAAATGAAGGTTGTATTTTCCTCATCCTCGGTGTGCATTTTTACCTGGTTATACCCCGAGAAGGCAACCATAAACTGAGCAGTCTGTGACAGGCCGTGGAGTCCACTAGCTGATCTATCTTGGGAAGTGGAAAGATGTCATTAGGGCAAGCTTTGTTCAAATCAGAGAAATCCACGCACATCCTCCATTTTCCACTGGCATTATTCACCAAGACCACATTGGATACCCACTCCGGGTACTTGACCTCTCTAATTAACCCAGCCTTCAGTAACTTTTTGACCTCTGCTCGGATTGCCCTTACCGTTCCTGATTGAAAATCCTCTTCGTTTGTTTTATTGACTTGTGAGCTCAATCCACCGTCAAACGGTGACTCAGAAACTTGGGTTCAATTCAAGGCATATCTTCATGTCCCCATGCAAAGACATCCGTATATTCCTTTAGGAAGGCCAACAACCGATACCTTAAATTAGGCTCCAATCTTGCCCCGACCTTTATTGCATTCCCAAGGCCGAAGAGCTCTACCAGCTCCAGCTCTTCCTCTGCCCCCATTTTCGTGGGATCCCTAGGTCGGGGATCGACTGACTCCACCTCCGCCGCTTATTCTTCCCTCTCTTTTCTCTTCATTCTCACCTCCTCAACACAAGGTGTTTCCTTAGAAATAGTAGCAAAACAACTTCTCACCATCTTTTGGCTTCCATAAACTATCCCAATCCCTTCCCGGGTTGGGAATTTCATCTTTAAGTAGAAGCATGAGATAGCTGCCCTGGATTTTATCATGAATGGCCTTCCCACGATCACATGGTAGCTACTTATGTAATATACCAATCACCGAGTATGAGGTACTATCCCGATAGCCATTGTCAGCTGGATCCGACTTAACGGGACAACAGTGGCTCCACCAAATCCGTACAATGGTGTCACATCTTGGACCAAATTGGTGTACTCCACGCCCAAACCATCTAAGTCTCCATTGGAAATAATATCAACTGCACTTCCAAGATCCACTAGTAGCCTATCTACCCCAGTCCCACCAATAACGGCCTTGATTATCAATGTATCATCATGGGGATAGCTCACACCCCTTGCATCCTCCTCGGTGAACATGATGAGAATAGGTCGCACCTTCTGGATCCTCGAGTCCCTTTCTGTCGTCAGCACCTCCGGGCCTCTCATCTGATAGTAGTTCTTCCTGGCTTGGTTTGAATCCCCAGCCAATATCTTTCCCCCAGTTATTGTTCTACTTGGCCATCACGGCTCATTGATCTATGCATTCATTCAAATACCCGTTCTTTACCAAGTTTTGAACGTGTTCCCGCAGGTTTCTATATTGTTCTGTGTTATGTCCCCTTGAACTATGGTGCGTATAATAAGCTCTATTGCTTCTCTTCTCATTTGGGAACTTCCTCGGGTCGGGCTCAGTCAATAGACCTTTATCCTGGATTTCCTGAACTATTTGGGTCATGGATCTGTTCATGGGGTGTACACTATCCCCCCTGCAACGTGGTTTACCTGAGTATGCGGCCTTCTCTCTTGTACTTGATTATTCTGAGGCATCGGCCTGAACTCCTTTTATCTCGGGGTTGCCCCCTCTAATCCCTATTCATATCACGCCGGTTTTCCGTCCTGACTACTCTTGCCGCCCGAACTTCTCCTCTTCGAGCTATCGTTTCTTCTTCCTCCACCAACACAAACGTCCTTGCATATTCTAGGGCTATGGAGTAATCCGATATTTCTCGGATCCTCATATGAGACCAAAATTTTCCAACCTTGATAGCTCATTTAAAACTTTCCAATGCCTCTGGGGACTTATATGCCCCGACCTCCAACACCAGACTGTGATATCTGTCAACAAAGCTACTCAGAGGCTCATCATCCCTATGCTTCATCATTCTCAGCGATCCCACCATATTCCTAGGTACGCATGCTCCTTTAAAATGGCGTACAAAAGATTTCCTCCACTGGGCGAAACTGCCGATTCTCCCCAGCGTCAAGTTCCTGGACCACAGGCTAGCAGGCCCGCCCAAGGTCAAAGGGAACACCTTGTAGATGGCCTCTCCAGCCATCCTTTGGATTTCCATCAATAAAATAAACTTCTCAACATGAGATTTGGGGTCTGTGTTACCTTTGTAGACATCCATATAAGGTATTTTGAACCTCATTGGAAACTTCATTGTCATGACCTCCTTCGTGAAAGGGGACGCTATCTCCATGTCTTGGCCACCCCCGTCCCCACTTTCATATTTTCTTCTCATTTCCTTATCTCTTTCCGAAACCAACCTTTCATCTGGTTCTCGAAACTATCTTGCTCTTACCCACGGGCTTCCCCGCTTCTTCCACTACGGGCAAGATACCTTCCATAACAGGGGACTTCATGCGTTTCAGTCGCGTATCGTCCTAAGTCACTCTCCGTGAAATATGGATTGTTGCTGGAAGACTCATGTGTCAGTCTGTCTTCCTTTTCTTCCCATAGCTCCCCTACCGACATGTTGGACAATTATGACCCATAGCGTCACTATTTGTACAGATCATGGTGTTGTTGTACAAATTAACTATGTGACAAAGGAGATTGCACTCTTATCATTTGTGATTAGATCACCTAGATGTATAAATGATCGGAGGTCCCTATGATTTGTTCCTGGACGGAGAATGATATGAGACAGTATCAGTCCACGTAGGATAAATCATTAAATATCCCTAGTCATAGTATTATCGAGATTGGACATCGATAAATACGTAAAAGACTAGTATTACACTTGTGCGCGTTGTGAGGGCACAACGACATAGTTCTCATATATTTGGGTATAGGATACTCATGCAAGTGTAATAGGAGGTTGTGTTTTACCGATGGTACGGGAAACAGCTTCGCTCTGGATAAGACCCCCTCGGAATTCCATTGGTAGTATGACTATGTGTCTATGGAAGTCCGAAATCAGGGTAGGTGTATTTGGTCTTAACCTAAGACTTGCACCGCTAATACTTGCGACAATCAATATATTTTGGTTGAGGTCGTACAGGGCTTTAACAGGTTCTGTGTACGCCAATACTGGGTATATTGAGAATCGTAGTGTATTGGGTGTGATGTCAAGATGGAAGTGTCACTGCAGTCATATGGAGATGATGGTCACGTAGGATACGGGACTGGTTCTCTTAAATGCTGCAGCTATCGGGATAAAATGACAAGGTCAAGTTTATCCGATTATAGAGACTATTCACCAGACATCCGACATGTGCTTCCTACGGGGCAGACACAATTCCATCCCAAGGCCTAGCACGTGATCATTCGATACTGGATAGGCATGGCGTTTTGCTAGAGGCCAACCTTGTCTTGTAAATCGGTATAAACGTAGTACGAGGTACTTACGTGTTCGGATAGTCCGACGACCGAATTTACTGCCAACATATCCGGGGATCTCATGGGTCGCTTCCCAAAGATTCACCGATGACGTATGACTCGCACTCTAAATTAATCTGGGATTAATTAGAAGAGAGAGAAAATTAATCTGGGATTAATTGCGGATATATTTTATCTGGGATAAAATATTATTAAAAGAGAGATAACGATTAATTTGGAATTAATCGAGAAATTAATATATTTGATATATTAAACGAAATTGGATTTCGACGCGGAATTAAAATTAGATTTTAATTCGGTCGAACGAATTAATTTAGAATTAATTCGTTAGCGACGTGAATAGTGATTTTGCTAGGCGTAATCATTTAATTACGACGCAAGAGAAAATTCGTTAATTTGGAATTAGCGAACCCGAGCCCGAGATTATTTGCGAGCGCATTCGCATTTCGAATTCGAGTGCGGCACGCAAGTCAAATCAAGTGTCAAATCATTAGTCGCATCAAGCGTCAAATCACTTGTCACTTTGAGTGATATGACTTGACAACTTGATGGATAGATGTGACTTGATGGAGGTGGTTGGAGCCATTTATGGCTTGACTTTTGAAAGGGAAAAAATGGTATATGTTTATTTTGTTTTTTGAAAACTAAAACTAATACACTTTTTCTCTCCTCTCTCTCCATATTCTGCTCTCTCTCTCGGCAGTTCACTGTCTATTCTTCACTGGTTCAGTTTTGGCGTGAAGAAGGGAAGCTTGAGTGGTGAGATTTGTGGCAAATTTCTAAAGAGCTAGCACTCCGAGAGACATGCGAAGGTGATAGGGAAGTCCACCCATGAGCCGAGAACCATTCGACGAAGCTTGGAGCTTGACGAAGGACCAAATGGAGGCCAAACCAGTGAGTTGTTTCTGCTCACTGCCGAACCAGTTCAAGGGCAGAAAAATCAGATTTTTTTGCCTCTGCGTCGCTCAACCGATCGATGTAAGTATTCCGCAACTTCTTCGATATGTATTCGCCATTGATTCATGCTTATTATTGATCTTGGGACCTTAATAGAAACCAACAATGGCATCTAGAGCAAGGTTTGAGCATGAAATGTTTAGGGCTTAAAATTTGGGTAAAAATGATTTGAGCATATTTGGATGAAATTGGATGTTTGAGTATGCTTAATTGATGATAACATGGTGTTATGCATTGTCAATTTGATGAATTTTGAATTAGACAAATTTTCCCCAATTGACTTAGCTTGGCCGAAAGTCACCCTTACCCTATAGTCTTGGATTTTTTTATTTTTGATTCATTGGATGAGTTAGAATCAATTAGGATGTTGATTTAATGTCGATTGTGGGATTAATTGGATTGAAACCAAATCGGATATAAAATCCCCTCTTTGGCCGAGACTTTGAGCATGTAAAATGGGTTTGATTTTAATCAAAATGTGTTGGACATGTGATGATGAAAATGAGCATGATTAATTGTGTATATTGATGTTTTAGAAATGTTAATTTGGGTAATTAATCATTTTATACACTTTGGTAATTAAATTGGGAAAATTGGATTTTTGGAATTTAATCATTTGGGCCTTAAAATTGGATTTGGGCTTTAAGTGTTGTAATTGGGCTTGTTGGGCTTTGTTGTACAAAGTTGGGTTTAGGCAAAATTGGTTGGATCCAATTGGGCCCAAAACCGCATACATAAAGCCCAAATGCGACTTAATGGACCTTTAAAGTTTAATTGGGCCTAACGGGCCAAGATTGATTTCTCGGCTTATGGGGTAACTCCCGGATTGGATTTTGGTTATTCGGTTTGACCCGAGTTGACCAAAAGTCCACGCCTTAAGAAATTAATTAAAAGCCCATTGGACTTTAATTAAATTGATGTTGGACGTTAATCGGGCTTTGAGACCCGTTGCAATTAAATTTGGAATTTAAGTCGTAAAAGTTCATTAATAAAGTGTAGTATTTAATTTGGAATTAAATAGCGAATTAGAATTGAATGCATATTAAATTGGATTTAATGATGTAGTTTAATTTAATTCGAGAATTCGTATTTTGAGTACTTATTCGCAAAACGAGTTTGACTCGAGCAAAATCAAATCGTTGTTTCAACATTGGATGGTCACTAATTATCAGATTAATTAATTTGATTAGATTGATTGATAACATGCTTGTGTGAATACATGGTTGCGATGCATGAATAATGTATATCGGATGGATATTAGATGGGTGGGGCAATTTTGGAAATTATAATAAATTTGATTTATTAATTGGACCTGCGTGTCCAGCCTTATTACCTCTCATTTCTTTGTATTCTCTTCTCACAAATTCCCCTCAATTTAAATGAGGTTTCTTTAGAAGTGTAGTGTAACGAGTAGAAGTAATACATGTGCTAGCGGGAGAGAGAAATGGAGAGATTTGATCTAGGATCAATGTGTAAAATATTCATCCGCATATC
This sequence comes from Zanthoxylum bungeanum, assembly GCA_019454045.1. NCBI lineage: Eukaryota > Viridiplantae > Streptophyta > Magnoliopsida > Sapindales > Rutaceae > Zanthoxylum > Zanthoxylum bungeanum. Next base: position 29,644 of record SKCR01025361.1, on the reverse strand, counting down.
ATTATTATTTTTCATATGCGTTTTATTATGTGTTTAGAATGCATATTTAAGGGTGTATGATGATGAGACCTTAACAAAGATAATAAATTGGTTGCCAATTTGCACTCGAAAAACCCTCGCAAAATATTAAGCGTTTTTCCTTCCATTGAGTGATTCTCACTCAAGATCCGAGACTGGCATTGGCTTGTTGGCCAAAGTCAAGGCCTTTGTCCGTCGAGGATGTGTTTGAATCACGAAGGCTTTGTTCCATATCGGTGTCTTGTCCAAGTTGTGGTTTGTTGGCCAAAGTCAAGACCTCTTCTTGTCCATCGACATTGATTACGACGCTTTCCATGGTCAATGGGTCGTGCTTAACTGGGATCACTAAGTTTGTTGTGCCAAAGCCAAGGCTTAGTTGATTCAGAGGAAAAAGGTTAGGTAATACATTGGATGTATTGGCATATATAAGATATATGTTTCGGACTTGGATGTCCCCCTACCGGATCTAGGAATTGGATTGGATCCAATCGATCTTAGAGATCTACCTAGTTAATTATCATACAATTTGTTGGCCAAAGTCAAGATTGTGTGATATTTAACGGGATCCTAGCCCACTAGGAAACGCGGTTTCCCGAGTACTCGACAGAGGGTTAGAGGCTCGCCGAAAAATAGTGGGAGGCAAGAATTGAATTTGCAATATTCGTTCAATAACTTGCCATACGCGATCAAAACAAACATCATTCGTCGAAGAGATTAAATGTTAGTTGGACTAATATTTAAATTATTGTTTTAATAAATAGTTGGACTATATTCAAACTATTCATTTATAGTTGATTTTATAATTGGATTATAGTAATCAATATAATTGATTTTAATCTATTAAATTATAGTTGATTAAATAGTTGGACTATTGTAATCATTATAATAAATAGTACCAAAATCGTTGATTAAATAGTTGGACTATTAAAATCAAGATAAAATTGAAAGATTGAATTTTAATACATAGTCCTATGGAAAATGTATTTAAATGGTTTAATTTTCAAAATTGGGAATAAATTTCAGGATAGTCCTGAAAAATAATAAGTTATTTTATTTGATAAAATAACATATTAGGCATAAGCCTGGAGTTAAGCAAATAGTAGAGCATAATCTTTGGAAGATTTATGTGATGATAACTTAAGTGCTTAATCCATTAAGCTTGTCGCAGTAGATTCCTTAATTTCTGAATCAGAACTAAGAATTAAATTCTTAAAGTATGATAATGAAATTGAAGGATCTTCATAGAATCTATCCTTAGATTTTAGAAGTACTAAAATTGCAATAATAACTCTTGGAGAGTTAATGACTATTCTCAAGGAGACAAAGTCAAAGTTTGCAATTAGGCAAGTTGCGCAAGGCGCACCTTACTTCGATATTCTAGAAGTCCAAGGCTTGGCCAAAGGCTTCTGGAGTGTTGAAAAGGGCAAAGGCAAAATCATTATAATCTTCTGGGAAGATAAAGGACATATCCCAAAATGTCTGCTTATTTGTGGCAAACGGGATCGCGGAAGTGTGACTACCATTTGAACAAAGCAGACATGAAGGAATTGAAGAACGAGCAAGGCTCTGACTTCAAATATGATTGTCATAAATATGTTCATGACTAGTATTGAAATTAGATTTTAAATACTTAGTGTGGTACATAAATATATATTGATGTTCAGAATATGTTTTGAACAGGATACTGACTTCAATAGAGATTTATCTGCGAACTGGAAACGGGATGAAAATCGATGTTTCAACCGTAGATACCTAAGTTTAGGAACTACCTTCGGGTGTGTACCTAAATTGGGAAACTCTTATAATGTAACTAGTTTGACTAGATACATTATCTCTATATCAGTGTTTGACCCGCTGCGGGTGAACTTTTATATTCTAGAACACTAAAGTGTTTCATTATATAAAGATGATATTGAGATAAACACATTAGATGTGAATAACAGAATTTATATTTTGAATATAAATAAATCTCAAATATATAACATGACAAACAATAGCTCAAACTGATTTGATCAGATGAAACTTTTGTGGCATTATTATCTGTGACACAATTAAACAAGACTCGTATATCCACGCTTTTGAAGAGTGGATACTGGGACTTATTTGATCATATTCAAATAAAGTCTACGAATCTAGTTTATTGGGCAAAGTGCCTGAAACATTATTTACTTGGTAAAAGTGCAAATGCCACCAATCTGTTAGCCCTAGTTCATAGTGAAGCAAGTGGGCCCATGTCTAGCTAGGCTAGAGGTGGATATGAATATTTCGTGACCTTTACGGATGTGGCATCGCGTTATGGTTATGTGTTTCTTTTGAAGAAAACAAATCGGAAACTTTTAAAGTTTCGACACGAAATAGACAAACAGATCAGCTAAAGTATTAAACCGTCACGGTAAGACCGTAATGAAAAATACTTAAGCAATAAGTTTCTCGTATACTTGAAAGAGTAAAGTATTCTTTCAATGAGGACTCCTCCCGGAACACGTCAGTTTGATAGTGTGTCCGAACGGGTAAACCGAATTTTGTTGGACATGATAAGGTTAATCATGAGTCGCTCTGAGCTACCATTTCCTTCAACGGATACGCTTTAACAGTGCAAGAACTTATTTAGAATAAGGTTCCATTAAAATTTGTTTGACATATTTCATATTAGATATGAACAGGAAAGAAATCGGGTTTCTCATTCCTGATATTTGGGTATGCTAGACATATGTTTGGATGATACCAAACTAAAACCCAAATAGGATAAGTGCCAATTGTAGGTTATCCTAGGGATACCATAAGTATTGTACTTATACAAATCACTTGAGAACAATGTAATTGTTGCTCACCATGCGATTTTCCTTAGAGGAATACCTATATGCAGTGGTAAGTGGGAGGGTAGTAAAACTCGATGAAAATCGGAGTGATACTATTCAAGGCACCGAATCCTAATGGAACACAAATAGTTCATCAAGGATGAAACTATAACATTAATCTTCGTATACACAAGAACCGCGTATGTCGGAGAGAGTCAGAAAACAACCTGGGGTATGGGTTTCTGATCTTACCTCATAAAGATGTCTATCTTATTGAGGAATACCAACTGACTACGTATGAGGAAGTGATACAAGGTATCGACTCCCTATTATGGCACAGTGCCATATAATCTGAAATGGATTCCATGTATATCAACAAGTTTGGATACTAGTTGATGTACCGCAAGGCATTGTGCATATTGGTACTATAAGTCTTCAAGGAAGACGTATATGGATGGCAACATACCAACGTATAAAGCTAGGCTTTTAACGGAAAGGTATCGTTATCAATATTGTGTCGATTACGATTCAACATTTTAACTGTTGCCATGATAAATCCATTTGGATAATGCTTGCTAAAGCTGCATGTTTCAGGTATGAAAATGTGATAGCTTAACGGGAAAATCGATTTCCTGAAAAGGAAACCTTTTGGAGGATGTTTACAACATCCTGTCGATTTTGTCGTACCATAACTAGCAAACAAGGTTTACAGGTTATTCGATCCATGTTTGGATTGAAGCAAGTATAGGTTCTTGGAATTATCATTTTGATGTAATCATAATGGAGTATGATTTAATTCAAAACGAAAATGATTCTTGTGTATATAAGATGGTTAGTGGGAGCGCAATGACAATGATGTCCTATAAATAATGATAATATATGTCATTTCTTGGAAATGATATTCCTATAAAAATAACTATCGGCGAAAGCTTGGCTTTCGAAAACTCTCCGTGGAATCGTACATTGAAAAATGTACGCTACCTGGTGTCTCATACGCTTTGAGCATATGGATTCACAAACAGGCCAATCCCAGTGATAGTCACTGGATTGAAGTTAAGAACATCCGTTAGTATCTTAGAGAACTAATGATGCTGTCTTAGTCTCAGTCTATGGAGATGGAGAACTTGAAGTGACTGGGATCACTGTAGCAAGTTTCCTAAACCGATAAAACGATTATAAGTCGCAAACGGTACTACACAGTTTGAATAACGGTACAGTGAGCTGAAAATCTTCCAAGCAAGATATTGTTACCGAATAAACAATAAATGCGGATTATTGCTGTAGCTGAGGCGGCAATAGAAGCATTCTGGGTCGGTAAACAAATCTAATTAGATTAGATATAGTTATGTTAGCAGCAGAACTAGGCGTCAGCACAGGCTAAAGAATTAATGGTCTCATCAACAATCCAGATATATACTTCGACTATTCATCTGATTCATTCGGATCATACATCGTGGCGATGTGATGATCGAATAAATCGCATCAGATGACAATCATGCAAATCCACTGACGAAAGTATTTCTCAGCAGTTTGAGCCAACCGTACATAGTTTGGGTGTAAGACACTCGAGTGACTGGCTATAGGCCAAGTGGGAGATTGTTGGAAAATTATGACACATAGCGTCACTATTTGTACAGATCATGGTGTTGTTGTACAAATTAACTATGTGACAAAGGAGATTGCACTCTTATCATTTGTGATTAGATCACCTAGATGTATAAATGATAGGAGGTCCCTATGATTTGTTCCTGGACGGAGAATGATATGAGACAGTATCAGTCCACGTAGGATAAATCATTAAATATCCCTAGTCAGAGTATTATCGAGATTGGACATCGATAAATACGTAAAAGACTAGTATTACCCTTGTGCGCGTTGTGAGGGGACAACGGCATAGTTCTCATATATTTGGGTATATGATACTCATGCAAGTGTAATAGGAGGTTGTGTTTTACCGATGGTACGGGAAACAGCTTCGCTCTGGATAAGACCCCCTCGGAATTCCATTGGTAGTATGACTATGTGTCAATGGAAGTCCAAAATCAGGGTATGTGTATTTGGTCTTAACCTGAGACTTGCACCGCTAATACTTGCGAAAATCAATAAACTTTGGTGGAGGTCGTCCAGGGCTTTAACAGTACGCCAATATTGGGTATATTGAGAATCGTAGTGTATTGGGTGTGATGTCAAGATGGAAGTGTCACTCCAGTCATATGGAGATGATGGTCACGTAGGATACGGGACTGGTTCTCTTAAATGTTGCAGCTATCGGGATAAAATGGCAAGGTCAGGTTTATCCGATTATAGAGACTAGTCGCCAGACAGCCGACATGTGCTTCGTACGGGGCAGACACAATTCCAGCCCCAGGCCTAGCACGTGATCATTCGATACTGGACAGAAATACACAATACTACGTATACTACGCCTGATACAGATCCATTATTCCTGTAAGGATGTTTCCGGAGAATTGGGTAGGCATGGCGCTTTGCTAGAGGCCAACCTTGTCTTGTAAATCGGTATAAACGTAGTACGAGGTACTTACGTGTTCGGATAGTCCGACGATCGAATTTACTGCCAACATATCTGGGGATCTCATGGGTCGCTTCCCAAAGATTCACCGATGACGTATGACTCGCACTCTAAATTAATCTGGGATTAATTAGAAGAGAGAGAAAATTAATCTGGGATTAATTACGGATATATTTTATCTGGGATAAAATATTATTAAAAGAGAGATAACGATTAATTTGGAATTAATAGAGAAATTAATATATTTGATATATTAAACGAAATTGGATTTCGACGCGGAATTAAAATTAGATTTTAATTCGGGCGAACGAATTAATTTAGAATTAATTCGTTAGCGACGTGAATAGTGATTTCGCTAGACGTAATCATTTAATTACGACGCAACGAAAAATTCGTTAATTTGGAATTAGCGAACCCGAGCCCGAGATTATTTACGAGCGCATTTGCATTTCGAATTCGAGTGCGGCACGCAAGTCAAATCAAGCGTCAAATCATTAGTCGCATCAAGCGTCAAATCACTTGTCACTTTGAGTGATGTGACTTGACAACTTGATGGATAGATGTGACTTGATGGAGGTGGTTGGAGCCATTTATGGCTTGACTTTTGAAATGGAAAAAGTGGTATATGTTTATTTTGTTTTTTGAAAACTAAAATTAATACACTTTTTCTCTCCTCTCTCTCCATATTCTCCTCTCTCTCTCGGCAGTTCACTGCCTATTCTTCAATGGTTCAGTTTTGGCGTGAAGAAGGGAAGCTTGAGTGGTGAGATTTGTGGCAAATTTCTAAAGAGCTAGCACTCCAAGAGACATGCGAAGGTGATAGGGAAGTCCACCCATGAGCCGGGAACCATTCGACGAAGCTTGGAGCTTGACGAAGGACCAAATGGAGTCCAAACCAGTGAGTTGTTTCTGCTCACTGCCGAACCAGTTCAATGGCAGAAAAATCAGATTTTGTTGCCTCTGCGTCGCTCAACTGATCGATGTAAGTATTCCGCAACTTCTTCGATATGTATTCGCACTTGATTCATGCTTATTATTGATCTTGGGAGCTTAATAGAAACCAACACGACAGGGCTTCGGTCACCACTATATATCTCACTCTATGAGCACTTCTCTTCCCATTTTCACCATCCCCATCTATTATGGCGACCCTCTTTCCCCTTGCTATCTCGTCTTTTCTTTGGCTTGGGCTTGCTTCTCATTTTTCTCCATTTTTCTTTTCCAACCTTTCCAACTTTTCCATCATGGCCTTCATGAAGGCCTGAGTTGACTCTCTCTCCTTCCGTGCTTCCTCCCTTTCTTTCCATATGGTTGTTTCCATCTTTTCCATCCACTTCGTCGTCGAATCCTCTGAAGATCTATGGTTCCCGTCTTCTGCCATCATTTTACTTTGTTTGCTACTTTTTGTACTGATTCCTCAAAGACGGCGCGACCTGTTGACGGCTGATTTTCGATCCAGGGGCAAATCGATAAACTTACTCCTCAAACAATCCTCCCTCAACTCTGAATTTGTTTGGTTTAGAGATCAAGTACAAACTTAGCAAAATATGGAAAAAACACACAGACAAAACAGAAGGTTTAACGTGGTTCGGCGGAATGGATCCAACCTACGTCCAAGGGCACAAGGGAAAATGAAGTTTTTATAATGTGGTCAGGTATGACAGACCTGGCTATCTTTTGCTTACAAAAGGCTTTTTGCTCTCTTTTACAAGTGCGAAATAAAATTAGCCTACATTTCAATGAATTCTCGATCCGTTATATAGTGCATCTGAATCCACTAGTCCACCACTTATGACATCAACTCATGTCACATGTCATCATTGCAGTAGCAACTCTCCTTAGTTTCCCATAATTTGGCGAATTAGAACACTTCCTTTTTCTGTCTCTGCACTGACCTATGGCGACCTATGGCGACTCTGTTTTACCACCTACCTGTCACTGCACCGGCCTATGGCGGCTCTACTTTGCTACCTGACACCTCATTAAACCATTCAGCTTTTAGTAACTGCCGCATGCTACCTCACAATGCCAGCATGTACTCTAACTACTCCCATGTGATGGCGTATGCTAGAAGATAAGCTGATGGCCCACATCTGTCACATCAGACCTTTTTGGAGAGTGCAAGTCCCCATGTAGGGCTTATGTCACTAAGACTTGATCATATCGTTACCATCCCGCCCCGCCCTACCAGGTCGGGCAACTGAAACAACAGCCATCCTTCCCTGCTGAGCAATCGGGTCGGGTCGGGTATGAGGCCTTTATTCCCATTCGCTTCTCTGAACAGCTTTACACCTCAGCTCGGGTATCAAGCACAGACCAATCATGATCTATTCACTGGACATGACGCCTCCGCCTCTTGAGCTTGGGCCCCTGAGTCTTGGACATGGAAATCTCTTTTATACCCTTCTTACTTAGTTAGGGATCCTAAGACCCAAAAATCACCATCATGGAGGACCAAGATTAGTTATGCACCTTGAGTTTCCAGCTAGGCCGATTGTACTTTAATACTTTTGTTGACGGTTGATTTTGGTCTCAGGGTAATATGGGAATATCACCTCCGAGGTAATCCTCCTTCAACGGTGAATTTGTTTGGTTAAGGGGGACCAAAAGCAAATTTAGCGAGAGACGAAAAAACACAGCAATCGACAAAGAGATTTAACGTGGTTCGGTGGATTTTGGGATCCGACCTACGTCCACGGACAAGAACATGGTAGTACTTTTTATTACTCAAATATGCTTCTCGGATCTCTTTCTTTGCCTTTACAAATCAGAGCTTGATGATTCTGATCACTAACTTTGATGATGATTTTTTTTGATGCCTTTTACACATGCTCTGCCCTCCTATTTATAATAATACAGAAATCAGACTCCTATTTAGCATAAGAAATCCTAGTTGGATTCAGTCTTCTCTTCTTGTAAGGATTCCTAGTTTAATACTGCTTTCTTCCTTCTCATTCCTTCTTGGATTCTGACTCCTTTCTTCTTGTGAGGATAGGATGATTTGCTTTATCCTATCCGTAAGAATATGGTGCCGTTATCTTGAACGCGACTCGCTGTTTGGTCGGTCTTCATGAGGTCGGTCATGTCAATCTTTTATGCTGAGAATGTTTCTGCCGACCTTATAGTGCTCGGTCATCCGAACCAAAATGGTCGGTCTTCTCATGTTGTGGTCGGTCTTCTCAAACGGTCAGGGAATTACCCTTTTGTCCTTGTCGTACTGTCTTAAATGTTATAGTGCCTGAAAACACCATCAACATCTGTCCCCTAGTTCTCGGTTCCAACAAGTGTGCTAGTTGGTGCCGGGAACTACATAACAGTTTTGCTCTGTTTGGAGGTTGGTATGGGGTCGAGAAATGCTTTGTTGCCTCTTTTCCAGCGCTTCATTTTGAGACACGCAACAGTCATGTCCGCTTAAATGCCCATCAAATCAACTTTAGGGTTTCTTCCAATTTCGACACTTGTCAAACATCCGCCGGGTTCCCGCCAAAAAGGGGACGAATCGACCGTGGAGAGGAGTCTTCACAGTGGGGTGATCTCAGCCGTCCGTTTAAACTTGGGAGTCCTCTTTTGTTGTTGACACATGGCATTCATCCGGGTTTTTCCTTCAGATCCAACGGTCATGAGCGTCCCGGTCATGACTATAAGAAAGCGAGGCTTTTACCGTTCCATCTTTTTTGGCAATTTCTCCTTTTTTTTTTGAAAACTTCTCTGTGATTTGCTTCGACTCGGCGTTCTCGGATTCCAACCGTGGAACTTCTTCTTTCTTTGCTGTGAAACATAAGGGACGGGCTAAACCGTGCTGTACAAATTTTTCGGCTTTTTCCGAGGAGAACAAGTAAGTCTTTTGAGCGATCTCTTCTCTTCTTGTAAGCTGTGAGTCTGTTTGCATATCTTGCGTGTCTGAAAGGGAAAGATTTATGTTTTGCCGGGTCTTGTTTTAGGGTACTTTAGAGCCGACCTGCCTAGTTAGTATAGAAACCGTGAGTAGTTCCTTGTAGACTGACTTCCCCTGCCTTCCTTGTTTTAGGGATGTCTGACGGTGGTTCTTCCCCAGAAAGACTAGCAAAACCCTCAGCCCCCCCTGTTGTAGAGCTCTCCTCGAGTTCGGGGGCACCTAGTGTAGAAGACCTTGATACTACCCCTACTTCCTTTGAGATCGAAAACGACTCCTACCATCAGAGAGTTCCTCGGAAGGACCCAGAGCCCGGTGAACTTGGATCGTCGGCTCTGGATATGAACCGTCCTTCAAAAATAACTGAAGACGACCTCGCCCTTCTTCGACAACGGTATAACATTCCGATAGACATCGCCCTTGACGTTCCCGGCCCCATGGATCGCGCCAGCCAACCTGACGAAGGCTCTGTAGGCATTGCATTTTTGCATGTGAAACCCGATGAGGAGTCTTATTTGAGACAACTACCTTTTAAGTTACGGAAACCGCGGGAAACGGACATCGGAAGGGAAGAGTCAAGAATTGACTCATTGACGGATTAAGTTCACTAGTTTGGCTTCAAGTAACTCGTTTGTTTTCTGTTTTAAATTTATGCTCGCCCCGAGACACCTAAACCCGCCCACACACACACCTAGTCCACATGAACTTAGCCTACACACCCACCTAGCCCACACAACTTAGCCCAACACTTAACTAAATTAACATGCACCTAGCCAAGCCCACTCCCACCCACCAAGGCCCACACGCCCATCACCCTTAAAATACCCCCAAATTAAATAAATAAATATTAATTAAAACATTAACTAAATAAAATAATAATAAATTAATTAAATAATTGAATTATTATATTTACCAAACATAAAATAAACATATACCTAAATTAAACAAATTAATATGTTATATACCTAAATTAAAAAGATGATATACCTAATTAAAATCAATCATAACAAATTAAAAATATTGAATTCCTAATCTAACAAATTAAATAAATGCCTAATCCTACCAATCAAATATATTGTATTCCTAATCTAGCCAAGACATGTCCCCCAATCAAATCCATTGCTTTCCTTACCTAGCACTAAATCATATCCTTATTGAATGCACCAAATCCCTTCCTTGTGAGATAAGGTGAAGCCCTACCCTTCTCTATATAAACAACCCCTAACCAAAGCCATTCTCTCCCTTCACACAACCTAAGTCACGCCCAAGCCCTAGAAACACACCAAGACTCACGGGCCAAAGCAAGAAATCAAGACAGAAAATTTTCTCTTCCATCTCATCCTCCTTAGCCGTGAACACCATCTCCCTTGGCCCCCCCAACAACTCACGGCTTCATCACATAACAAACAAACAAAAAATGAAACCCTAACGCCACTGCAACTCTCCTCCCTTAGCTTCATCATCAACCTCTCGGCCCCTCCATCTCTCTGACTAACTCCACAGCCATGAAGAATAAACCCTAGCTCTCCCTCACGGCACAAACACAAAACTGAACCACACGGACTGAACCAAAAACAATACGTAGGAAACCCTAATTGTTGGTTTATTCTAAGGTCCCAAGATCAAATCAAGACATGAAATAATGCGTGAACACATCAACGGAGGTAGCGGAATACTCACATTGATCGGTTATGTCGATTTGAAGATGAATCATGCCCAAAAACGTACTGCCCTTCATGCCAAACTGCTGCAGTCCACTGTCCCTGCAAAACAGAATTTCGGGTCTCAAAACGAAGCTCCAAACTCCATCGGATGAGTCCCGCCTCATGGTCGAACCTCCCTACCACCTTCGCAAGACTTGTAAGTGTGCTAGCACTTGATTTCTCACCATGAGAAACCACTCTTGCTTCCCTTATTCACGCCCAAACTGGTTCAAAACCAGTGAAGAATAGCCACACTTGGGCGTGAGAGAGATGAGAGAATTTTAGAGAAAAATGGTGTTTTTGTTAAGTTAAAATGATTTACCAAAAATCAATTTATATTTATATGCCATAATATTTATTAATAAATAATAAAATTATGACACAAAACATGCAATGGCTTAGAGTGTCAAACACTCAAACTCCATGCAATGACATTGAGTGCAATGTACACAATCTACATGCAAAGCATTAGAATGACATGTGTCATGTGGGCCCCACACGTTTCCAAATGAAAGTGGGCCCACGTGCACTCACGCGGTTCGGGTTCGATATTTCCGAAATACCGAGCTTACGTCGCGACGTTAATTAAATCGAATTTAAATAAATAATTGCGCCTGGCGAAATTATTATTTACGTCGCTAACGAATTAATTCTAAATTAACTCGTTTGCCCGAATTAAAATCTAATTTTAATTCCGCGTCGAAATCTAATTTCATTTAATATATCGAATATATTAATTCATCGATTAATTCCAAATTAATCGTTCTCTCTCTTTAGACGACATTTTATCCCGGATAAAATATCTCCGTTATTAATCCTAGATTAATTTTCTCTCTCTCTCTTCTATATAATCCCAGATTATTCAAGAGTGCGAGTTGTGCGTCATCGGTGGATTATCGGGAAGCGACCCATGAGATCCCCGATAATCTGGCAGTAAATACGGTCGTCGGAGTATCCGAATCACGTACGTACCAAGTACTACGTTCTACTAATCGATTTACGAGACAAGGTCGACTCCTAGCAAAGCACCAAGTCTACCCATTTTCCCCGGACATATCCATTTAAGAATATTAAGATCTGTATCAAGCGTAGTATACTAATGTATTGTGCATATCGGCCCAGTATCGGATAATCACGTGCTAGGGCTGGGGCTGGATAAGTGTCTGCCCCGTCCGAAACACATATCGGATGTCTGGTAACTAGTCTCTATAATCGGATATTCATGACCTGGTCATAATATCACGATTGGATACGCATCACTTTAAGAGCACTAATCCCGTATCCTGCGTGACATCATCTCCATTATGACTGGAGTGACACTTCCGTCTTGACATCACATCCAATACACTACGATTCTCTGATAAACCCAGAAGAGGTGAACACAGAACCAGTTAAGATCCCCCACCACCAAAACCAAAGTTTACCGATTGTCGTAAGTATTAGCGATGTAAGTCTCATGTTAAGACTATACACACCTACCTTGATTTCGGCCTCCCATAGACACCTAGTCATAATACCAATGGGATTCCGAAGGGTCTACCCAGAGCGAAGCTGTTTCCCGTACCATCGGTGAAACACGACCTCCTATCGCACTTGCACAAGTATCCAATACTTATATATATGAGAACTATGCCGTTGTGCCCTCACAACGCGCACAAGTGCAATACTAGCCTATTCCGCATTATCGATGTCCAGTCTCGATAATACTACGGCTAGGGATATTTAATGATTAATCCTTCGTGGACTGATACTGTCTCATATGTCTCAATCTATCATCAATCCAGGAACTAATCATAGGGACCTCTCTTCATTTATATATCTATGGTGATCTAATCACAAATGATGAGAGTGCAATTTCCTTGTTCACATAGTTAATTTGCTACAACAACACAATGATCTGTGCAAATAGTGACGCTATGGGTCATTTTGTCCAACAATCTCCCACTTGGCACATAGCCAGTCACTCGAGTGTCTAACATCCGAACTATGTACAATTCGCTCAAATTGCTGAGGAAAGGTTTTCGTCAGCGGATTTGCTTAATTATCATCTGACGCGATTTACACGATCATCACATCGCCACGATGTATGATCCGAACGAATCAGATGATATAGAAGTATATATCTGGATCGTCGATGAGACCTTTAATTCCTTAGCCTTTGCTGACACCTAGCTCAGCTGCTAACAGAACTTTATCTAATCTTATTAGATTTATTTTCGACCCAGATGGTCTTCTATTGCTGCCTCAGCTGCAGCAATAATCCGCATTTGTTGTTTATACGGCAACAGTTATCTTGCTTGGAAGATTTCCAGCTCACTATCCCGTTATTCAAACTTTATAGTACCGTAGTATTTTAATTGTTTGGAAACTTGCAGTAGTGATCCCAGTCACTTCAAGTTCTCCATCTCCATAGTTTAAGACAACATCTTTAGTTCTCTCAGATACTAACAGATGTTCTTAATCTTCAATCCAGTGACTATCACTGGATTGACCCAATTGTGACTCCATATGCTCGAAGCGTATGAGACACCAATACAAGTACATTTTAAATGTACAATTTCCCAGAGGAGTGTTAACAAACTCCAAATCTATCCCAGTAGATCTTTATTCCTTGAATAAAGGTTGTTACTCCCCGAATTCTACGGAGAATTTCTTATGAAGAATATCTATGAAAGCCAAGCTTTCACCAATTGCTTTATGGGAATTTCACTGTCAGTGCGCTCTCCCACTAACCTCCTTATATACACAAGAATTATTTAGCTTTGAATCAAATCATAAACCATTATGATTATTTCAAATAACAGTTCCAAGAACCTTATGCTTGCATCAATCCAAACATGGATCGAATAACCCGCAAACACCTTGTTTGTCGGTTATACAAAATCGTCAGAATGTTAAAACATTCTCCAAAAGGTTTCCTTTTCAGGAAAGCGATTTTGATTTATAACTGGCACATTTCATAAATGAAATATACAGTTATTTTCAAGCATCTTCAAAATGGATTTACCATGGCAACAGGTAAAAGGTTGAACCGTTATTAACACAATGTTGATAACGATACCTTTTTCATCAAAAGCCTAGCTTTGTACGTTGGTTTGTTGCCTTTCATGTATGTCTTCCTTGAAGACGTTTAATGTACCATAGGCACAACGCCTTGTGGTACAACAACTAGTATTCAAACATAGTTGTTATACATGGAATCCATTTCGGACTCATGGCACTTTGCCATAACAGGGAGTCGATACCTCGTATCACTTCCTCATAACGTAGTCGGATGGTACACCTCCATAAGATTGACATCTTTATGAGGTTAGATCAGAAACCCATACCCTAGGTTGTTTTCTGACTCTATCCGATCTACTAGTTTCTTGTGTATTTGAAGATTAATGCTATAGTTTCATCATAGATGAACTATTTGTGTTCCATTAAGGACTTCGTGCCTTGAACAGTGTTACTCCGATTTTCATCGAGTATCACTATCCTCCCACTGACCACTGCATATCGGGGTATTCCTCTCAGGAAACTGCATGGTGAGCAACAATTACATTGTTCTCATGTGGGATTTATAAGTACTATACTTAAGGTTTCCCTTAGGATAACCTATATTGGCACTTATCCAATTTGGGTCCTTAGTTTGGTATCATCCAAACGCTATGCCTGGCATACCCAAAACTATATCAGGAATGAGAAACCTCGTTTCTTCCCTGTTCATATCCTATATGATATCTGTCAAACAGATTTATATGGAACCTTATTCTAAATAAGTTTTGCACTGTTAATACATATCCTATTGAGGGAAACAGTAGCTCAGAGCGACTCGCGAAAAACCTTATCATGTCCAATAAAAATTCGGTTTTTGGTTCGGACACACCGTCTAACTGACGTGTCTCGGGAGGAGTCCTCATACGAAAGAATACCGTACTCTTTCATTTACATATGAAACTTACTGCTTAAGTATTTTCCATTACGGTTTTACCGTGGCGGAATAATACAATAGCCGATCTGTTTGTCTACTTCGTGTCGAAACTCTAAAGTTTCCGATCTGTGTTCTTCAAAAAAACACCTAACAACAACGTGATGTCACATCCGTTAAGGTCACGAAATATTCATGTTAAAATCTAGCCTAGCTAGATATGGGCCCACTTACTTCAACCATGAATAGGGCTAACAGATCGGTGGCCCTTTTACTATTACCAAGTAAATAGTATCTTAGGTAGTTTACCTAATAAACTAGATTCGCAGACCTTGTTTGAATAGTCAAATCAGTCCTAGTACCCACTCTTCAAAAGTGTGGATATACGAGTCTTGTTTAATAAACTAGATTCGTAGACCTTATTTGAATAGTCAAATCAGTCCTAGTACCCACTCTTCAAAAGTGTGGATATACGAGTCTTGTTTAATTGTGTTCCAGACAACAATGCCACAAATAAGTCTCCATTGATCAAATCAATTTGAGCTATTTATTTGTCATTTTATATGTTTGAGATTTTATTTATATTCAAAATATAAATTCTGTTATTTACATCCAATGTATTTATCTCAGTATCATCTTTATATATTGAAACACTTTAGTGTTTTAAAATATAAAGGTTTTATCCGCATCGGATTAAACACTGATATAGAGATAATGTCTCTAGTCAAACTAGTTACATTATAACATTTCCTAATTTAAGTACATACCCAAATGGTAGTTCCTAAATTTAGGTATCTGCTGTCGAAACAGCGACTTTCGTCCCGTTTTCCGATTTGCAGAGAAATCTCGGCTTGAAGCCAGTATCCAGCTCACAGCGGATTCTGAACGTCAATACATATACGTATTATGTACCACACTAAGTATTTAAAATCTAATTTCAATACTAGTAGTGAATATAACTTTGACAAACATTTTTAAAGTCAAAGCTTGCCCTTTCTTTATTCCTTAATTTCTTCTTCTTCTCTTCCATATCCAAATGGTAGTCGCTACGGGATATGTCAATTATCCTTTTCAATATTTCACAAACCTTTGGCCAAGCCTTGGGTTTCGGAATATCGAAACGATGTGCACCTTGTGCTACATGCCTAAGTGCAAACTTTGACTTTTCTCCACTAGAATAGTCAATTAATTCTCCAAGAATTATTAATTGCAATTTTAATACTTTTAAATCTAAAGATAGATTTATTGTAAGTATATTAATTAAGCACTAAAGTCATCATCGCATAAATCTTCCAAAGACTTTATGCTCTACTATTTGCTTAATTATGGGCTTAGTAATAATAAGTTATTTTATCAAATAAATTAACCTATTATTAATTCCCAATTGAAAATTAAATCATTTAAAACATTTAATCCAAGGATTATTATTTTTAAATATTCAACCTTTCAATTCTTTCCTTGATTTTAATAGTCCAACTATTTAATCACAATTATTAAGGTACTATTTATTATAATGATTACAATAATCCAATTATTTAATCAACTATAATTTTAATATTGATTACTATAATCTCATTATAAAATCAACTATCATTTAATTCAATTATATTGATTACTATAATCCAATTATAAAATCAACTATATATTGAATGAGTTTGTATATAGTCCAACTATATATATATAATTAAACAACATAAATATAGTCAACATAACATAATAACTATAGTTAGATAATTAAATAGAAGAAAAATAAAAATGAATGCGTTTTAGCGAGTATTCGAACGAATGTTGCAAATTCAATACTTGCCTCCCACTATTTTTCGTCGAGTCTCTAACCCTCTGTGGAGTACTCGGGAACCGCGTTTTCCCAGTGGGCTAGGATCCTATTAAATAACACACAACCCTGACTTTGGTCAATAAAAAGCTGTATGCTATTTAACTAGGTAGATCTCACAGATCAATTGGATCTCATCCAATTCCTAGATCCGTTAGGTGGACATCCAAGTCCGAAACATATGTATAATGTCAATGTATCCAATACATTTTCCTAACCATATCCTCCGAATCATCTAGGCCTTGGCTTTGGCCAAAAACAAACCTAATGATTCCAGTTAAGCAGGACCCATTGACGAGGAAAGTTTCGTAATCAATGTCATTGGACAAAAAGTGATCTGACTTTGGCCAATAAAAATCACGATTTGGACAAGACACCGATATGCAAACAAAACTCTCATGATTCAAGTACATCCTTGATTAACAAAGGTCTTGACTTTGGTCAAAAACAAACCAATGCCAACTTCGGATCTTGAACAAGAATCATTCAATGGAAGGATATTTGCTTAATATAGATTGAGGGATTTTCGCGTGCAAATTGGCTACCAATTTAATTATCTTTGTTAAGGTCTCATCATCATACACCCTTAAACATGCATTCTAAATACATAATAAAGCGAGTATGAAATAAAAATAATGATATGCGGATGGATACTTAACACATTGATCCTAGATCAAATCTCTCCCTTTCTCACTCAAGCTAGCACTTGTACTACTTCTACCCGTTACACTTACACACTTCTAAAGAAAACCTCATATACATAGAGGGGAATAGGTGAGAAGAGAATACAAAGAGAAAGAAGGTGATAAGGCTGGACACGCAGGTCCAATTTAATAAATCGAATTTATTACAACAATTTCTAAATTGCCCACCCGACTAATATCCATCCGATATACATTATTCATTCAACACAACCACGTATTCACACATATAAGCATGCTATCAATCAATCTAATCAAATTAATTAATCTGATAATTAAGTGATCATCCAATGTTCAAACAACGATTTGATTTTGTTCGAGTCAAACTCGTTTTTGCGAATAAGTACATAAAGTACGAATTCATGAATTAATTAAACTACATAATTAAATCCAATTTAACATGTATTTAATACTAATTCACTATTCAATTCTAAATTAAATATTGCACTTTATAGAATAAACCTTTTACGATTTAAATTCCAAATTCAATCGCGTCGGGACTCAAAGTCCGAATAACGTCCAACGTCAATTCAATTAAAGTCCAATGGGCTTTTGATTGATTTCTTAAGCGTGGACTTTTGGTCAACTCGGGTCAAACCGATAACCAACGTCCAATCCGGGATTTACCCCATAAGCCCAAAAATCAATCTTGGCCCATTAGGCCCAATGAACTTTAAAGGTTCATTAGTCGCAATTGGGCTTTATGGTTAAGGTTTTGGGCCCAATTGGATCCAATCCACTTGGCCTAAACCAAACTTGATAAATCAAGCCCAATAGGCCCAATTACAACTATAAATTCTAATTTCCAAAATTAGGCCCAATTAATTAAATCCAAAAATCCAATTTTCACACAATTTAATTATCAAAAGTGCATTATATGATTAATCAACTAAATCAACATTTTAAAACCCAAATTAGTCTTATTAATCATATTCAATTCATTATCACATGTCAAACACACATAATGAAAAATCAAACCCATTTACATACATGCTTCATGCTCTCGGCCAAGGAGGGATTTTGTGTCCGATTCGGTTTCGATCCAATCGAACCTACAATCGACATCAAATCACCATCCGATTTGATTTCATACACATCCAATGTCACAAAATCAAAAACACCAAGACATTAGGGCATTACACCAATTCGGCCAAGGTAAGATTTTGGGGATTTTTGTTCAACTCAAAATTCAATCAAATTGACTTCAAATTAACATCATCCTTTATCATTATAACTCATCCAATGAATTAAAATGAAAAAATTCCAAGAACCCAAAAATCATTATACATTCGGCCAACATGATATTTTTGGGGAAAATTATTCCAAATCAATTTTCAACAATTGGTCCCCAAAATGAATTTAAACATGTTATAAGCATACTCAAACAAGCAATTTATTCAAATCATGCTCAACAACATTACCTTTACCCAAATTTTTAAGCCCTACAAATTTCATGCTTGCAACATTAGCTCTGATACCATTGTTGGTTTATTCTAAGGTCCCAAGATCAAATCAAGACATGAAATAATGCGTGAACACATCAACGGAGGTAGCGGAATACTCACATTGATCGGTTATGTCGATTTGAAGATGAATCATGCCCAAAAACGCACTGCCCTTCATGCCAAACTGCTGCAGTCCACTGTCCCTGCAAAACAGAATTTCGGGTCTCAAAACGAAGCTCCAAACTCCATCGGATGAGTCCCGCCTCATGGTCGAACCTCCCTACCACCTTCGCAAGACTTGTAAGTGTGCTAGCACTTGATTTCTCACCATGAGAACCACTCTTGCTTCCCTTATTCACGCCCAAACTGGTTCAAAACCAGTGAAGAATAGCCACACTTGGGCGGTGAGAGAGATGAGAGAATTTTAGAGAAAAATGTTTTTTGTTAAGTTAAAATGATTTACCAAAAATCAATTTATATTTATGCCATAATATTTATTAAATAAAATAATAAAATTATGACACAAAACATGCAATGGCTTAGAGTGTCAAACACTCAAACTCCATGCAATGACATTGAGTGCAATGTACACAATCTACATGCAAAGCATTAGAATGACATGTGTCATGTGGGCCCCACACGTTTCCAAATGAAAGTGGGCCCACGTGCACTCACCGTTCGGGTTCGATATTTCCGAAATACCGAGCTTACGTCGCGACGTTAATTAAATCGAATTTAAATAAATAATTGCGCCTGGCGAAATTATTATTTACGTCGCTAACGAATTAATTCTAAATTAACTCGTTTGCCCGAATTAAAATCTAATTTTAATTCCGCGTCGAAATCTAATTTCATTTAATATATCGAATATATTAATTCATCGATTAATTCCAAATTAATCGTTCTCTCTCTTTAGACGACATTTTATCCCGGATAAAATATCTCGTTATTAATCCTAGATTAATTTTCTCTCTCTTCTATATAATCCCAGATTATTCAAGAGTGCGAGTTGTGCGTCATCGGTGGATTATCGGGAAGCGACCCATGAGATCCCCGGATAATCGGCAGTAAATACGGTCGTCGGAGTATCCGAATCACGTACGTACCAAGTACTACGTTCTATTCTAGATTCTACCGATTACGAGACAAGGTCGACTCCTACAAAGCAAAGCACCAAGTCTACCCAATTTTCCGGACATATCCATTTAAGAATATTAAGATCTGTATCAAGCGTAGTATACTAATGTATTGTGCATATCGGCCCAGTATCGGATAATCACGTGCTAGGGCTGGGGCTGGATAAGTGTCTGCCCCGTCCGAAACACATATCGGATGTCTGGTAACTAGTCTCTATAATCGGATATTCATGACCTGGTCATAATATCACGATTGGATGCGCATCACTTTAAGAGCACTAATACCGTATCCTGCGTGACATCATCTCCATTATGACTGGAGTGACACTTCCGTCTTGACATCACATCCAATACACTACGATTCTCTGATAACCCAGAAGAGGTGAACACAGAACCAGTTAAGATCCCCCACCACCAAAACCAAAGTTTACCGATTGTCGTAAGTATTAGCGATGTAAGTCTCAGGTTAAGACTATACACACCTACCTTGATTTCGGCCTCCCATAGACACCTAGTCATAATACCAATGGGATTCCGAAGGGTCTATCCAGAGCGAAGCTGTTTCCCGTACCATCGGTGAAACACGACCTCCTATCGCACTTGCACAAGTATCCAATACTTATATATATGAGAACTATGCCGTTGTGCCCTCACAACGCGCACAAGTGCAATACTAGCCTATTCCGCATTATCGATGTCCAGTCTCGATAATACTACGGCTAGGGATATTTAATGATTAATCCTTCGTGGACTGATACTGTCTCATATCATCTCAATCCAGGAACTAATCATAGGGACCTCTCTTCATTTATATATCTATGGTGATCTAATCACAAATGATGAGAGTGTAATTTCCTTGTCACATAGTTAATTTGCTACAACAACACAATGATCTGTGCAAATAGTGACGCTATGGGTCATTTTGTCCAACACTAATAAGACTAGCCCCACCTCCAACTGCACACGAAAACCTTCTCCACGACATTGAACCCATACGTCCTCTGCTCTTCAACGCCACCAACAGTCCACATACGCCACGCACAAACTGGCCATCCAATGCACACCGCTCATAAATCATTCACGCACGCTTAGCCTGCCTACACCTCACCTTCTTCACAAGCCACGTTGAACCCACAAACAACTCTTTCGCCAACGTCCTCAAAACCACATAGAACCTCACAGAACAGCCTCACGCAGCAAGCCTCACCACACCCTACGCCAAAATGCATTAACCACAAGCCTCCAAAACGCACCCAGCCTTGACCTGTCTAACACGCCCACAGTGAACGCACCTAAGACCTCAAGCCACGTTAACAGTCCACGCCCACAGCCGCCTTGCACAGAACAGGAACGAACTAAAGCCATAAAACGCACGCCAATCCTGCACAAATCAGCCCACTTCACGCACCATAAACCGTGCGCAAAACACCCCTCACCTTGACTCCACATTCACGCGTAAACCTGCCCAGAAAATCCCTCCATAATGCACTGAAATTATGCCCTGAAACTGAGTCCATATTCACGCATAAACCCCAGGAAAATCCCTCCATATTCACCAAATATTCACCAAAAAAACCGAGAGAAAATAACCCTGAAACCGCCCCGAACAGCCCTCCAAAATTGAGCCAAAACAGTCCCCTCATACATCAAATCAGTGGCCTGAAAATACAATCACAAACAGCAGTGAAACGGACTTAAAACGGCAGCCCGAGCATCAAAACAGCGAGGTAAAACGTTGAGTAGACAAATCGGAAAAGCATCAGATCAATAGCCTAGCCCTTCCGACGGCCGTGAAACGCGAGTCCAAAAGTAAAATGTTAGACCTGAGGGTATTTTTCACATCCGTTTTCAGTGTTATTTTTATTATTTATTGAGATTCGTTGCATGATTCTTATGTAGTAATGCATGTTGTGGCCCTTGATTAGATAAAATAATGTATGATGCATGATTGTGCCCTTGATTAGATAAAATATGCATGTATTATGAAATGATGCATGTTGTGGCCCTTGAGTAGATAAATATGCATGTATTGTAAAATGATGTATGTTTGGCCCTTGAATAAAATGAAAAATGTGTCGCCTCTCGCGGTATATAGGATGGAAACCCGGACATAAATTTCATAGCCGATTCCGAATGGACGGTAGTATGATCTGCACTCGGGATACAACTCCACGTACCACTTGAGTAAAACGGCGCATATTTTGTTTTATGATGTTTTGATTTGTTTGTCATTCGTTACTTGAATTCTGCATGTTATTTTATTGATGTGTTCATGAGATGGTATTCAAGCATGATTAGTCATTTATTTTGCGTTGGGAATTCGGCATTATGTTTAGTTTTATTCTTTATTTTCCGCATTGTAATTGAGGTATGCCATGAGATTATTGTATGATATTGTCGTTATAATGGTTTATTTTATGCATGCGAACTTAGGAGTAATTATCCTTGGAAATATGTTGTTTAGACTCGGTTGATTTATTGCACAAATTATATCATCACAAGTGGCATAAGTAAGGGACCATTCCGAACCCAACGGTTTGAGGTCTTCCCTTGCGAGGGGTGAGTGCGGCCTTAAATCTTTGTCCCGGTTCACACCGGGTGGCGACTCCATGTTATTCTGTACTTCCCAACTAGGCCCCCGAGCCTAGGAACGGCGTCGCCCAGGTCCTGTTGTCTACAGTCTGGCGACTCCACTGGGGATTATGAGAATTGGCCCCGAAATATTGTCTTGTAATGAGTGGATTTATGTTTTAATTGGCCATGTCTATAGTGGATAAGTGAGGGTTTAATCAAGGGCACTTTGAGGCTAGGTAATAGTTTGGTGTCTTCTTTCACTCACTACCTTTCTAGAAGGAAAAGCTGTGTGAGGATACCTACATGACCATCTACTCGTAGCCTTTGTGATGGACTAATTTGGAGGACGTTGTTTATTCCTGACACCAAGCGATAAGTGCCTAAGAGGCTTGGGGGTATTAAGTGAGCCTCGCTCCACCTTCCCTCTCGGGAATCTACAACGGGAAATCCATTTGACAGTCCGTCACACACCATAGCTCATTGGCACGTACCTTAGTGTATAAAAAAGGGTGGGCTCACTTGGTTGCTCGAACCCTTGATTGGGGAGACCTAGTTGTGGGCCATCCTTCGTCGATGAGAGCCTTTGTCCATACTCCCACGAACCCATGCGTAGACCGGGTTGTATAGCCTATAACAAATATTTCCTTGTGCTTTAAGACCATTATCATTTGGATGAATTGGACTCTTTGTCAAAAAATGCGAACTTGCTGGGCCATTTAAACTGGGGCAGGTTCGTATCTTATGACAATTAGGCCCAAAGCTTCTGAAATGATGGTGGGCCACACGGTAGAAGTTATATTTTATAATATCTTCCTTGTATGCTTATGTTTGGGAACATTGCTATTTGAATCCATCTGGGTCTTTTGTCATGAGATATGGGCTTGTTGGGCCATTTAAACTGGGAACAAGAACATATCTTATGACGATTGGGCCAAAAGGCTTCTAAATAACAATGGGCCATTTTATGATTGTGTTCGGAATATTATCATTTGGATTTAGTTGGGCTCTTTGCCATAAGACATGAACTCGTTGGGCCATTTAAACTGGACGGGTTCACTCTTATGACAGTTGTCCAAAAGCTTCTAAAATGATAATAGGCCGATTTGTTTAAGAATTTTATTTGATTTAGTATATGTTATATACTTCTTGTGCACATCATGCATACATATACCTTGTTAACACCATCTGTGTCTTAAAAAGACACCATAGATACCGTTTGGGTTAGGGAAGGAACCAGACTCACTAAAAGAACAGTTGAAAGCATATGAGTGAATCCGGTAACGAGATGTCCCGTATGGATCAGTTAGAGAATGGTTTTGCAAAGATCACTGAACAGTTGCAAGCCTTGACTGCTACGATGGAAAATATGGCTGTACCCCGTGCTGGGGAAATTCTGAAAATGTGAGGCGTGAGGAGCCTCTGATTGGGTTGGGGGATGACATCCCCGCTTTCGATGATGATATGGCTGATTATGCCGCTGGGAGGACAATTAGGTACCATGTGGAGTTACAGAAGCTTCGAGACCAGGTAGAATCAGTTACCCGCAAGATGAAGGGTAAGGACGAAGACTTACTGGATTATGAAGCGATGACTTTTGAGGAACAGCTGCCTGCTCAGTTCAAGATGCCGGATATGGCCAAGTTTAGCGGGAATGGGGATCTGAGGGTCCATCTCCGCCAGTATGTTGCAGTTATGAGTGCAGTGGGCTTATCGAAGCGTCAGGTGCAGAAAATGTTCAGGATGTCGCTCGATGGGGCACCCGTAGTGTGGTATCACAGCCTTGAGAAAAAAGTTAAAGAAGATTGGAAGGAATTGGCAGATGCATTTCTAAAACAGTATGTTACGGACTTGGAGATTGATTTGTCACTCCGAGATTTGGAGAACACTAAGCAGAACGGAGAGAGAGCTTCAAAGAGTATGTAGACCGCTGGAGAGGTCAACTTTTGAAAATGCAGACTCGGCCTTCAGAGAAGGACCAGATTAAGATGATTATCAAGGGTACTAAGCCCTCAATTTATGGCAAGCTGAGGAGGATGACCTCCATGATTGTGGATTTCCGACAGTTGAGAGAGACTGTTATGGATATTGAAGAAGAGGAGGGACTGAAAACAGAAAATTTTATGGCCAGAATAAAAGAGCTTTTGGGGGGCATTCTGAGACCAAGCCCACTACGGCCGAGGTCGCTACCGTCAGAAATAGGCAATTCTCCAATCTGGTAGACCTATGTCAAAGGTGCTTGAGAAGTTGAAAGGACAAGGACTCCTGAAGCCTTTAGACCCTAGACCAATCCCAAACCCTGTGCCACACTACTTTGACCTGAACCAATATTGCCACTTCCATCAACAAAAAGGCCATGACACTGATAATTGCCCCCGCCTTAGGCATGAAATCCAAAACCTCATCGATGCTCACAAAATACCCGACCCAGAGAAAGAACAACCCAACACACACAGAAACCCTCTACCAAACTACCACTTTGTTCCACCACCCACCTACATGATCAACTCCGGCCTACCCGAAACCTTTGTCCTCCAAACTCTCAACCACCGGGCTTCTTGCATTGAGATAAATGATAACAGTAGTAAAGAACCATAGGTCAAGGGAGAAGGCAATGCTGCGAATGATGAAGTTGTTCCTCCTAGTTTATTTGATCCTGCATTTTTAATAAAGACATTGGTTTTGTCTACTTGTTCGAACCTTTTTTATGATAATAAATACGTTCATTTCGTGAATCTCTTCTGCAATATGAGTATATTTGAGAAAAGCATTCAACCTTGGTACTTTGAAAATCAGTGATGTTCAGAATACGGGGAATCCTCGGAATAAGTAAGCAGAAAAGATAAGATAGCCATTCAGAAATTGGGAAATGAGAGTAGTGAGAATATCAGACTTGGAAGAGAATCAGTTCACCGAGCCGATCAACGTAGACAGATTGAAGCAGTGGCTTGCCTGAGGAAAAGAAGACTGAGCAGTCACCAAGAGAATTGGCAAAAGACCTAACCCAACGGGATAGAAAATTCACTCATACCTGCATGCATACACGTAACATATTTGTATCCTTTTTGTGTTTGTTCTGTTTTGTAATAACAGGTTTCAAAGAAAAAAAAAGGCGTCAAATGAAGGCCAACCAGAAGCAGCAACAGTACAATGTCAGTAGTCTTCAGGAATGAATCATAGGGGCGAGGCCCATATCATCAGCATCAATTGGGGGCGAGGCCCACATCAGTATCAGGTGGGGGCGGGGCCCATATCAGTATCAGTTGGGGGCGAGGCCCACATCAGTATCAGTTGGGGCGAGAGACCATATCAATATCACTCTGGGGGCGAGACCCATATCATTATCAGAATCAATTTTGCCGGGTATGGCACTCTGGGAAAAAGACCCGCAGTTCAAGGAAGAAGACCATTGTCTCAATTCATATCGGGAACAAGACCCACAGTTCAGGGAAAAAGACCCTCATCTTAACTCAAATCGGGAACAAGACCCACAGTTCAGGGAAGAAGACCCTTATCTCAACTCAAATCGGGAACAAGACCCGCAGTTCAGGGAAGAAGACCCTTGTCTCAACTCAAATCGGGAACAAGACCCACAGTTCAGGGAAGAAGACCCTTATCTCAACTCCAATCGGGAACAAGACCCACAGTTCAGGGAAGAAGACCCTTATCTCAACTCAAATCGGGAAAAAGACCCACAATTCAAGGAAGAAGCCCCTTATCTCAATTCAGATCGGGAAAAAGACCCACAGTTCAGGGAAGAAGACCCTTATCTCAACTCAAATCGGGAACAAGACCCACATCACAACTCAACTCAGATTGGGAACAAAACCTACAATACAACTCAATTCAACATGGGAAGAAGACCCACTCGGCGGTTCAAGAATGAACCACCTCTCATCAACCCGGTTCGAGAATGGACCACCTCACAACAAAATCAACTCAAACTCAGCTCGAGGCAGCAGACGAGCCAGGTAAGTGAAAATGCATTGCATAACTTTGATAGGATTGTTCAAAGCCATACACTGCACAAGTCCCATCAAAGTGGGGGCGACTGTAGGCATTGCATTTTTGCATGTGAAACCCGATGAGGAGTCTTATTTGGAGACAACTACCTTTTAAGTTACGGAAACCGCGGGAAACGGACATCGGAAGGGAAGAGTCAAGAATTGACTCATTGACGGATTAAGTTCACTAGTTTGGCTTCAAGTAACTCGTTTGTTTTCTATTTTAAATTTATGCTCGCCCCGAGACACCTAAACCCGGCCCACACACACCTAGTCCACATGAACTTAGCCTACACACCCACCTAGCCCACACAAACTTAGCCCAAACACTTAACTAAATTAACATGCACCTAGCCAAGCCCACTCCCACCCACCAAGGCCCACACGCCCATCACCCTTAAAATACCCCCAAATTAAATAAATAAATATTAATTAAAACATTAACTAAATAAAATAATAATTAAATTAATTATATAATTGAATTATTATATTTACCAAACATAAAATAAACATATACCTAAATTAAACAAATTAAATATGTTATATACCTAATTAAAAAGATGATATACCTAATTAAAATCAATCATAACAAATTAAAAATATTGACTTCCTAATCTAACAAATTAAATGCCTAATCCTAACCAATCAAATATATTGTATTCCTAATCTAGCCAAGACATGTCCCCCAATCAAATCCATTGCTTTCCTTACCTAGCACTAAATCATATCCTTATTGAATGCACAAAATCCCTTCCTTGTGAGACAAGGGGAAGCCCTAACCCTTCTCTATATAAACAACCCCTAACCAAAGCCATTCTCTCCCTTCACACAACCTAAGTCACGCCCAAGCCCTAGAAACACACCAAGACTCACGGCCAAAGCAAGAAATCAAGACAGAAAATTTTCTCTCCATCTCATCCTCCTTAGCCGTGAACACCATCTCCCTTGGCCCCCCAACAACTCACGGCTTCATCACATAACAAACAAACAAAAAATGAAACCCTAAACGCCACTGCAACTCTCCTCCCTTAGCTTCATCATCAACCTCTCGGCCCCTCCATCTCTCTGACTAACTCCACAGCCATGAAGAATAAACCCTAGCTCTCCCTCACGGCACAAACACAAAACTGAACCACACGGACTGAACCAAAAACAATACGTAGGAAACCCTAATAAGACTAGCCCCACCTCCAACTGCACACGAAAACCTTCTCCACGACATTGAACCCATACGTCCTCTGCTCTTCAACGCCACCAATAGTCCACATACGCCACGCACAAACTGGCCATACAATGCACACCGCTCATAAATCATTCACGCACGCTTAGCCTGCCTACACCTCACCTTCTTCACAAGCCACGTTGAACCCATAAACAACTCTTTCGCCACACGTCCTCAACACCACATAGAACCTCACAGCCTCACGCAAGCCCTCACCACACCCTACGCCAAAATGCATTAACCACAAGCCTCCAAAACGCACCCAGCCTTGACCTTGTCTAACACGCCCACAGTGAACGCACCTAAGACCTCAAGCCACGTTAACAGTCCACGCCCACAGCCGCCTTGCACAGAACAGGAACAAACTAAAGCCATAAAACGCACGCCAACCCTGCACAAATCAGCCCACTTCACGCACCATAAACTATGCGCAAAACAGCCCCTCACCTTGACTCCACATTCACGCGTAAACCTGCCCAGAAAATCCCTCCATAATGCACTGAAATTATGCCCTGAAACTGAGTCCATATTCACGTATAACCCCAGGAAAATCCCTCCATATTCACCAAATATTCACCAAAAAACCGAGAGAAAATAACCCTGAAACCGCCCCGAACAGCCCTCCAAAATTGAGCCAAAACAGTCCCCTCATACATCAAATCATTGGCCTGAAAATACATCACAAACAGCAGTGAAACGGACTTAAAACGGCAGCCCGAGCATCAAAACAGTGAGGTAAAACGTTGAGTAGACAAATCGGAAAAGCATCAGATCAATAGCCCTTCCGACGGCCGTGAAACGCGAGTCCAAAAGTAAAAGGTTAGACCTGAGGGTATTTTTCACATCCGTTTTCAATGTTATTTTTATTATTTATTGAGATTCGTTTGCATGATTCTTATGTAGTAATGCATGTTGTGGCCCTTGATTAGATAAAATAATGTATGATGCATGATTGTGCCCTTGATTAGATAAAATATGCATGTATTATGAAATGATGCATGTTGTGGCCCTTGAGTAGATAAATATGCATGTATTGTAAAATGATGTATGTTGTGGCCCTTGAATAAAATGAAAAATGTGTCGCCTCTCGCGGTATATAGGATGGAAACCCGGACATAAATTTCAAAGCCGATTCCGAATGGACGGTAGTATGATCTGCACTCGGGATACAACTCCACGTACCACTTGAGTAAACGGCGCATATTTTGTTTTATGATGTTTTGATTTGTTTGTCATTCGTTACTTGAATTCTGCATGTTATTTATTTGATGTGTTCATGAGATGGTATTCAAGCATGATTAGTCATTTATTTTGCGTTGGGAATTCGCATTATGTTTAGTTTTATTCTTTATTTTCCGCATTGTATAATTGAGGTATGCCATGAGATTATTGTATGATATTGTCGTTATAATGGTTTATTTTATGCATGCGAACTTAGGAGTAAATTATCCTTGGAAATATGTTGTTTAGACTCGGTTGATTTATTGCACAAATTATATCATCACAAGTGGCATAAGTAAGGGACCATTCCGAACCCAACGGTTTGAGGTCTTCCCTTGCGAGGGGTGAGTGCGGCCTTAAATCTTTATCCCGGTTCACACCGGGTGGCGACTCCATGTTATTATGTACTTCCCAACTAGGCCCCCGAGCCTAGGAACGGCGTCGCCCAGGTCCTGTTGTCTACAGGCTCGGTGGCACTCCTTCCTATCTTCTTTGAGTGCGGGCTGCGGTTTTCCGATCCAGCCTTATTTTGCTTGGATGTTGGCCGAGATGGAAATCACCCCTTGTCAGCTGAGTCTGAATAGTTGGAGAATTTTGGCCGGGCTGTACACAGCTTGGCATCGGGCAGGGCTGGGGAGCCCTCTTTTGAAGAGGTG